>VXBJ01007648.1:13195-94159 GCA_013400055.1 Nycticryphes semicollaris | reverse complement strand
AAAAAAAAAAAAAAAAAAAAAAATCACCATTCTACACTGATGGGTGTCTGTATACACAGTCTGTTTGTAGACAAGCCACACAAACAGCATGAGAACTCATTGACTTCTCTTTTAAGGGGCAGGCACAAGCTGTTGGCATCCCATCCCCTTCACAAAAGCCCACCTTATTTTTTAGCTGTTCTAGTACATCTCCTAATTGATCTTTTCTCCTCTTTAAGTTTTATCACAGAAAATTACAGATCATTAATCCTCCCCTTCCTTCCCCCCCTCTTTTTTGTTTCTTTGTGTTTTGTGTTTTTTTTTTTTTTTTAATTTCTTTTGAAACGTGTAGGATAGCAAGAAAAAGTCTTGCTTTAGGGCAATAAGTCCCAGTAGAGTCATTAGGGCATCCTTCCAAATTATTTTGGTTGGCTGGGAAAGTGTTTTGCTTTACATCTTAAAAAAACCACCAAACAACCCAACACCCTGCATGAATGCTAGTCAGTAGATATTTTATTAGAGGCCACTGAATAAGTGACACAAATAAAACAGTTACTGACAGCAGAAACAGACACACATATGTACAGTCCAACCCCTTTAGAAATCCATCTGCCTTGCCTTGTGGATTCTATTGAATATCAATAACTTTTTTACATTTTTTTATTTTGTAGCACATTGCCCAAACAATATGCAAACAGTCACTATCTGATACTCCCTAAAGACTGGGTGATACTTAGGTGTCAAGAACATTTAGAGAAGGTTTTCCACCACAGAGTTGGAAAATACTAACAAATGCTTGCAATGCAGAGTTGTAGGTACCTTGTGCAGGTATTAATCTGCATATGTAAAGCAGAAACCATTTTAGCTCCAAACACAGATCAGGTCTATCTTGTCCTAGATGCTGGATAGACTGAGCACAAGGTTTCTAGCCAAGACAAGTTACAGTTCTTGGGAAACACCTTTGCTCAGTATGCTTAGTAAGAGCCATAGAGTAATCGCTTCACATCATGCCACGTAGGGCCATACAGCTTCCAGCGCTCCCAAACCTGCTCTCTTGGGAGATATTATAGCACCAGGCAAGAATATTATAAGCCTAAGTAAAGCACATCAACTGAAAAGGAGAGATCAGAGAAGAAATGTGCATCTTCCAGCACCTGCTTATTGCCATGGAACTCTGCGGGTGTCACAGGTATCACGCATTGTACACAACACAGGGCTTCTCACCTGCTCAGATCTCCCTCTACAGTCACTTCCACAGATGTACCCACAACCAACCTGCAGACATGGTCTCAGTACAGCTCCTCCAAGCTAGAAGCCTCTACACAGAGGCCTGATGGAGAAGAGAAGCAATTCCAAAGGAGACTAAAGAGAATATTTCATGCATTAGGGGCAATTCAAAAGAAGCAAGGGAAAGCCAGTATCTTCAGAACACGTGTGCTGATAAATGAGATGGGATAAAAATCACATCTTTTCAAGTGTTAGATAGCTAAGCAGCTTACAGCTGATGTGGCGAGGAAGAAGAGAACTAGAGAAAGCAAGGTGCAGGAGAGTTAAGTTACTCATGGCCAGGGGTGGATGTAGAACTTTATCCAAAATGTGAAGACATCACCGTTGCACAGGCGTAGCAGCATCACAACATACAGAAACATTGGCCAACCGGAGCTAACAAGTGCCCTCCTCCCCACCCTGACACACGAGCTGCTTTCTCTGTCCTGACCAGCTTTGAGACAGCAGTGCTGTAAAGCAACAGTGGAGATGGAGCAAGTGCTTTCTAACACCCATCTCCAACATTGGCACTGCTGCAGAAAATCTGCATGGCACTGCAGAACAGGCACTCAATTTCCGGCTTTTCTTTATTTGTGGTTTGCATTTTCTGTTGTCATTCAAACCTGACTGATCTTCCAATAAACCGTTGCTTACAATTACTGCTTCCAAAATTACTACATTTAATGGTTTCCTGACACACTAGTTGAGAGATAGATATTATTAGGGTTTTTTCAAATCAATGCTTAAATGAGTAATTTGTACACACCAGTGAGCTTTACTTGAAATCTAGCAACATGTCTAAAAATAACTGTTGTGCCAATGGGTAAATTCTGGCAAGTCACTGAATCAAAAGGAGTGTGACAGAGGCGATTAGAAGATGGAAATAATTAAGCTGGGGTTTTCTCTCTTCTGTTTTCATCATGAAAAAGGAAAAAAAACCCACCATTTTGCAGATGAAAATTTGAAGTATTCTGTAGGCAACATATTTGTTTTCCTCAACAATGAGCCAATTCCAACACTCAAACACAGACTCACACACAGAATGATACCGGGTTAGAAAGGACCTCTGGAGATCATCTAGTCTGACATCCCTGCCAGAGCAGGTTGCACAGCAACTTGTCCAGGTGGGTTTTGAATGTCTCCAGAGTCAGAGACTCTATCACCTCAAAGTCTGGCCCCTTCCTCTTGACACCCTCCCTTTAAGTATTAATGGGTATTGATCAGATCCCCCCTTGTCCTTCTCTTCTCCAGACTAAAAAGACCCAAGTTCCTCATTCATTCTTTATAAGAGAGATGCTCAGGACCTCTAATCGTCTTGGTGGTCCTCTGCTATACCCTCTCCAGCAGTTTCCTGTACTTCCTGAACTGGGGAGCCCAGAACTGGACACAGTACTCCAGATGGGGTCTCATCAGGGCAGAGCAGAGGGGCAGCATAACCTCACTCAACCTGTTGGTCACACTCTTCTTGATGCACCCCAGGATGCCATTGACCTTCCTGACCACAAGGGCACGTTGCTGGCTCATGGTCATCCTGTTGTCCACCAGGACTCCTAGGTCTTTTTCCTCAGAGCTGCTTTCCAGCAGGTCAGCCCCCAACCTGTACTAGTGCAGGGGATTATTCCTTCCCAAGCACAGGACCCTGCACTTGCCGTTGTTGAATTTCATCAGGTTCTCTGCCCAGCTCTCCAGCCTGTCTTGGTCTCGCTGGATGGTGGCACAGCCTTCTGATGAGTCAGCCACCCTTCCCAATTTTGTGTCATCGGCACGCTTGCTGAGCGTACGTTCCAGCCCTTCATCCAGGTCATTGATGAAAATATTGAAGAGGACTGGACCCAGTACTGACCCTTGGGGGACCCCACTTGTTACAGATCTCAAACCAAATTCTGTGCCAGTGTGTGGCAACACACCACAAGAATAAATATGTGACTTGTATCTATTTGTGGTTCACTTCTAGCTTTGTTCTTTCCAGAAAGCCTGAAAAAAAAGAGTGTCTTGAGTTCCCCCCAAGGAAATTTGCACAACAGATGGTAAGATATTGTAGTTTCAGACGTTTGATTAGAAGAGTCAGTGATATCTAGTGGGTTGAGTGGTGGCTTGAGAGCCAGGATTTTTCAAATTTTAATCCCCACTTTACCACTTGTTCAGTGCCTTGCCTGTGGCAAGTCACAAGGTATCCCCATTCTGCATTACTGCAAAATGCAAACACAGGTAATTCTCACAGGATTGCTTAGAAGGATTAGTTTAAGGTTTTACTTTGCTTAGAAGATCTTAAATGGTATCTAAGTGCTAAGGATTGCTTTGCCATACTGCATAAGTGAGATGCTATTGTTCTGCCAAATCAAAGCCTGCTTTGTTATACAACCAAAAATAGTACTTCTGAAAGAATAAGTATGGTTCTAACACCTTCACTCTACGCAGATCATCCAAAAAACAACTGGTAAACGACTTGAACAAAACATACTGAGGCAAACTCAGTGTGAATTTTTTCATGGGGTACTTCTGCAAATGTGCTGGTTTAAGGATTATGTTTATAAACAGAATTCTGAACAATACAATAAACAACAAAAAACCACTGTAAAACATAAATCAAGGATGTCATTGGCAAGAAGTACATCTTCACAGGAAGGACTTTGTTCTATTAAGAGCTCATAAAATGCCTTAAAAACCTGTCTTCAGTCCTGATAAGGACCTGAAATACCTAATGCTTACAGTAAGCACTTGCTTTTGCAATATCTTTTCTCATATTTTTTCCCCTTCTGAGTTTGGGAGTGAAATTCAGATTTAATTATTTTTAAGCCAAAAGTTAAATAGCCTAATAAAAACAAAAAAGTGAATTTTTGGTATAATTTTAATGAAGGCTATACCTAAAAAGCTTTTATCCAATTGATCCAGTGCCTATCTGTTCCACCACAAGGTGTGAAAACATCTTAATTCAGCACAACTGAAAATACCTTCAGCATCATGCCAAGAGGTAAGTTACTTCCATTAAGTAGCAGAACTTCTGGAGAGAACTGCAATTTGTAATCCTTTGCCCATGCCTGATTCTGCCCGTTGTAAGAAATTCCTAAGCTTTTTCCTCATGTAGCTTAGAACATGTAGATCAATTATCAGTTAAAGACAATTCACCCCGACATTGCCATTTCTGTTTGTATTTGACCTCCAGAACCCATTTCACATATTTGAACTAGGAGGTAAATCCTATTGCCCAGTGCCAGCAGTACAGCAGAGGGAAGCACACATATCACTAAAGGCTTGAATCTCTCCTTACCGGACTCCTCAGCTTGTCCTAATTAGTTTTATGCTAATCCAAAGCACTTGATGCACATCCCCTATATTCAGTTTGCAGAGGTATTCTGAAAGATCCACAGGTAAAGCATGAAAGAAGCAGCAGAGCATGAGGCCCAGCAATAGTCGAGGATGCTATTGAACCACAGCTGTCTTGTTGGACTGGGCAATGTGTTAACTCACTGACAAGCATTAAACACCGAGGAAAATATCATTAGTATAAGTTGCATAGAGTCCAGCAGTCAACTCCTACAGCTAGAAGTCATTAAGTAGTCAAACCCTAGAAACTGTGAAAAGGGGGAAAGAAGGCAGAGAAAAAAAACCAAACAAACAAAAAATACCAAACAAAACACACTCCACAAAATAAAATTTCAGACACTTTTCACAGAATTAAATGTTCCTCCCACATCCATTCAGTAGCACTTTGTTGCAGGTCTGTTATATTCCCTGGTTCACTATCTGCTATATCACTGCTGACACAAGCCTACGCATTACTCCAACACACCATGGCAGTAAAGCCAGAGAGTTATTACGGCCATCCACAATGATCATCTGTCCATACTATCCAGCCATAGTCATAGAAAGGACGTAAGGCACATGAACTACAACTTCTAGAAAGCAACGCAGAAGCCCAGGATTCAGATTTATGTTAGCAAAGAGTATTTATTTATTCCTGCTTTAATATAAATTAAATGAAAATGTTTGATTCAGTGTATTCTTACAGAAAAAGTAAACAGATGGAAAGACAGTAATCAGCTCAGGAGAAGCAATCTTTTCATTTACACATCCAGATGTGCATGGAATTGAAAGAAGCTCCAAATTTAGAATGGAATACAATACTTCACATTTCAAGAGTGTATAGACATTAAATCAGCCAAATCCCTGAAGCTGAGTGGGTATGGTTGTGGTCCTTAATCAACAAGAGTGTTCATGCGATGCCGTGCCCAAACCAACAAACGAGGTTATGAAAGAGGTATAAGCAATTGTCGGAGTTGTCAAAAAGCATGATTAAGAGACACTCAAACTCTCCCATACCCCCACAGACTTGAAAACATTTTTGTGTCTGTTTAGCCCTGACATCAGAGTGAGTCATTGCTTGGAATGAAGAGATTAGGGTGTTTAGATGCATTGTAGACACCTACAGAAAGAGCTTCATGCAGCATTTTGTGAACATGGCTTCTTGTTTCCTGCCCTTGGAAACCCAGATATAGTATGTTCTTTTCAAATTTGCTCACTACCTCTTTAATTATTCATGTTCTTTCAAAAATCTTTTTACNAAAAAAAAAAAAAAATGAAGCAACCTGAACCATCAACTCCCAGTGCTCTATTTGTTGGACATACAAAAAAGTGCAGCCTTCTCCCAAACCGAGTACTGAATTTAGATGCTGCTTTGACCTTATACCTCTTATGTACAATTGCATGTAAACTACGCTATTATTTCTAAGCACTTTATCATTTGTTCTGGGCTATACCTGTGTCCACAGAGATGAGTTGTATTTTGATTTTAAATTTCGGAGCAAAAGGTCAGCCTGCATCAGCCAGAGAGAGAATTACAAGAGGACTGAGACTGAACAGGATCTGATTTGTTTAGAAAGTAAATCCATAGCCATACAAGAACTGCCTTTTCATTTCATTTCTGTAAAGCGGTAGCATGAAATGCAAGTCTGTTTTCCCATAATGAAATCATTTTGCTCATGCATTTTCTCATGCTTAGAATAATTCCTCATATTTTTTTACTCCATTTTTCAGATTAATTCAGGGAAATCAAGGGCGCCTCTCTCATCAGCTGTGTGCAGTCGTGTGGTTAAGATTTGTATCATGCTAGCCCGCTGTTTAGTTAGGATCTACATCACCACTCAAAAAGCACAATGTTGCATTTGCTCACAATCCTAAGAGCAGAATTAAAATAACTACAGTTACTTAAAGTTTTTAGAGGAGAAAAATCCCTTCCCTCGTAAATTTCAGCATCCCACTAGCTATTTCAGATACTCTCAACTGTAGTGTCAGTGAGGCTGTTTCTCTAATTTCACAGAACGAAATTGTAGGCTTAGATGGAGACCAACCATGTTCATAACAGAGCTCAGAGTTGAAAAATTACAAGTGTTCTGGACAAATCTGGTCACCCTTTTACACTGCAGAAAAATAGAAGCAAAGCCTTTCATCAGGGCAGCCATAGACAGTGAAAGCATTTCAAGGTATTTTGTTACTGCACAGCTACATTCACACTTTTGGTCACTCAGGACAGTTAATCTATAGCGATAACTTGCAATTCCCCCACCTTTTCTAACAACTTATCCTATTCGTGTTTCCTTCAATTACCCAAGTGCAGAAACAAATGAGGATATGAATTAATTCTATTCACATACTGAATACAGAATGATTCTTCTTTCTTTTATTTTTTTAATGATAGGAAAGCATTTTGTTTTTCCAACTGACAGTAATAAAAGGCTTACAACTATATATCCTCAGGTATGTGATTACCTTTAAGAACATAATTCATTTTTCTATAGTTAACCATTCATATATGTTTAAAAGATACCTTGGTTTCTTCCAAGAATTTTCTTGTTAGAAAGTCAACAAAAAACAGAACCCGCATATACAGTCACCAGTGAAAAGATTTGCAGGAGCCAATACTTGGGACAGATCGCTCAGTGCTCGTCATTCTCAGAGCTGCTTTTGATTCACTCATGAAAATTTTTGGGCATTAGTTCAGTATGTCTGTTTTAAGGCAAGTGAGACCAAGGCACTACTGAGCAACCCCTCAAAAAGGTGATGTTTACTGACTGCCATGATCATACAGTGGACTAAGTTTTTCTATGGACTCAGGAATTGCCAGAAGTCATTAAAATCTCTCTTAAGGAAAGGCTCTGTTAGACAGGGTCCTTTGGGGTAAATTACTACGGACTTACCATTTCCCACAAACATTACCTCAACTAACAAAGTGGTAAAATCCCTCTCTCCTGTTTACCCAGCTCTTATTCTTGTCTGGCTCAATGCCCCAACTGCAAGGGTTGGAGAAGTATGCTACAGTTACTGAGGAGTAGATTATTTTTAACAGTTCCATCCCTTTCATTTCCAAGGATATGTTACTTCCTATTGACAGGCATTTCCTAGTACAATTTATCAGAGTAATTGGGGGTAAAAAGGAGTGCTGCTTTTCTAACCAAAATAATAACAGTAATCTAAGACACTTCTGGACAGTCTGATGCAATGGGAGGGTGGAGCATGCAATTGCGTGCCACTGGAAATGGAGGAATCAGTTCTTCTGCAATATAAATCCTTCAGCTGCATTGCAGACGAGCCTAAAAATGTCATATAAAAGATAATGCAGATGATCTCAAAGCCAGAAAGATCCATGAGACTCCTATAAACTTTCACTGAATCAATGAGTAAGATCCACAGCCTTTTCTGTCATTCAGCTTGACAACTGGATGCGGTGTTAGACTCTAAATATTGCACACTGGTAACCTACAGGGCAGTCAGCAATACCTTGCTTGGGCTTTAATGACAAGGAATTAGTTCTGGGGCAATTTATTGCATTTCTTAAATTGCAAAATCTAACAGAAATTTCCATCAAAGCGTAGGCATTAATTTGCTAATTGTCTCTGTCTCAACTAGATGTCCCCTTGCTGCTTGGATCGTTCTCCTCAACGCAACCTTTGTTACTAATGCAAGAAGCACACTTAAAGAATTAACTCAATGTGAGCAAAATGTCCATGTCCTATACCTCTTGATCTAATGTTTTTGAACTCATTTGCTGCCCAGCTCCATGCATATCTTTTTATACCCTTTGAAGACTTTCTTTTTTTTAAGCTTGGATTCTAAAACATCAAAATTTGGTATGATAACCTCCACTATGAGAACATGACATTGCACATGGATTTTGAACCCAGTGTGCACAGCCTTGATACTAGCAGAATTTAATCAGCTTCACTGCCAAGCACAGGTTTCAGAAATCAAACTGATTGAGCCTCTAGGGGATTGACTTAAAAGCAAAGTATGCAGGCCCTTTTTATTTTATTATGGCTGCAAGACCACGGGCAGTAATTGCAGCAACACAATATCAATATCAAAGGTTTCCAGACTCTCTTACAAACTGAATTAATGGTCACTGAGAAAGGTGTCAAGTTAAATTTAACTTTGAAAGATACATTGCAGAGGAGCTCATACAAGTAGCTGGATATTCTGCACAAAGAGATATTCCTAATTATTCTACACATAAGTAGAAAAAAAATATTCAAAAACAGAGAGAAAGAGATACAGTCCATCTTAGCATTTCTGACCCCTTAGATTCCCTTTTCTTTTAAAGGGTAAAGATTTCACAGCTATTTCACATCAATAAAATGGAGTTCTATTAAAAAAACCCAAAGCAACAACCAAATAAAGGTTTAAGAAAAAAAAAAAGCACTGGATTTTTTTCCATTCACCCTATCTGTTCATGTCTGCTGACATTCAGGTCACTGATAACTCATTGCAGCTGTGTCTTCTCCTGCTTTTCTGGAGATAAGGCAGAAGATCACTTTAGCAAAAACAAGGCAAGAAATTTCACAGCTTCAGAAAGTCAACACCAGTACAACTATGTGGATGCATTTTCCCCCCTTCCCAATAGAGGCAGTATTTAGATCCTTAAATACCTACTTTTGACTAAAAGCCAGGAAGTAGATATGTTAAATGTAAACTCATCAGTTACGGGTCTGCTCAGAGAAGTGAGAACGCCACCTGTGCAGAGTCCCGGTTAAGACCTCCACTTGAAGCACACAACTCCTCTGTATCGACCACATGTTTGTAAATGTAAAGACACTTTATTTCAACCCAGTGAGTTTCAAAACGCTACTTCAAAATCAAATCTACATTCCAGAAAAGCACTGAATGCATCTCATCCATAAACCCCACCAACCCAAAACCAAAATGGCTTTTACAAAAATACTCTACAGACTCAGAAATGACTGACCCTTTTCTTTGCAAGTATTTTGACATCTGAAAGGTACAAGCTAAGAACCTGCTTTCCTCTGGCAAGCCCTAACATCTAGTCAGGCTGAAGACCCAAGTCCTTCTTCTGGCTAAACAGACCTAGTTGTTTAGCCTTTCCTATACATTGAAAATCCTACTTGTCACCCTCATGCCTGAGTATTTTTCAAATTTGACCTAGTTAGGCTAAGTCAGAAGATAAAAATCAGTGTGGAATTAGCCATTAACATTCATGCGGAAAGTTACATTTCTCACATTTCTTAAATTATCTTCCCAAACTTTTGCCCCCTTGTTGAGCATTTTCAAGTTGAGATCAGCTCTTATAGGCACTTCTCTAATTTCCTTGTCATTGAGCTGAACCTTTGATTGAGAATGACAACTCTTGCAAGGACGATTTAGAACTGACACTTCCAGCCAGCAATTGCCAGTCACCCCTTCATACGCTCTAGTCATGCATTCTGCAAGGCTGTGGGGTTTTGACTTAACCTCATTTCACTTTTGACAATCTTTACAAAGGAATTATTTGCAGTTGCTACAACGTGTGATGGGTTTGAACTTAGGTCAGGGAGATTGAATTAAAGGAGAAGGCATCTTCATGCTGAAATTATACCAACTTCTCCAAGTAAAATAACTTACACACACACCAAGTGATTGAATAATATAAGAGGTCTCTTTTGTGATGGGGATTTTCTTCTCATGAGAAGAAGTTATGCTTTACTGTCAAAAATATCTAAAGGTCACAGGCATCACAACCTACAGCAATTCATTTCAATCTATGAAAAATTCTTTACAGTCTCCCCCCGCTAAACTAATTTGGCAGCTTAAATTCAGCTGCTATTTTTCCAGCTCAATCTACTCACTTCATAGACTATTCATGTTTTGTGCTGCACCTCATGACGTTGCAGCACACAGCCCCAGGTTCATTTGTATAGTGTTACGTGGTGAATACGAAGGTTAGATGGTTACAAAGATGTGTTTTCTAACAGTTTGCATTTAACACACTGCTCCCCTGGTATTGTGTAGACACAGGGACACATCATTAGTATTAGAGTAACGCTGCTTCTTTGGAAAGGAAAGCAACTGTCAGAAAAAGAAGCAGCAAACAAAACTGAATACTATCAGATAAATTAACCACAATAAGGTCAGATCAGTTCAATCTCAGCAGGAATCAAGGATGTCATTGTCCAGACCAGCGAAGACAACAATGACTGAACCTACAACCAGATACTGTCATCAGCACGCCCCTGACAGCAGAAGTAACACAGTGGAAACCTCATTTAAGAGGGGGTAAAACTCAGCACCACTGACCTGTAGACCTGTTTACTGCTTTGAGTTCGTGACCATATTTGAAAGAGTACACCCGAGTAGTCAAACTCCTGCTGAGCACTGCTGCATCTGACGTTGCTTCCTCTGCCTCTTTAGCCTGTGAAGTACCATCTCTAGCACACAACCACACTAGCAGAGCTGTGGGTTGTTTCCTCCAGAGACAGCTGGGTATGGCTGCTTCACTGTGCTGTGCTGCCTTCCTCTACTACCTGTCCTTGACAAAACAGTAGAAGATTATAGTCAGGTGCAGAGCCCCACATGACCCTGAGAAACCAGTATCACTCTGTCTCTGTGAGACACCAGGCTTTGCTTTCCTCTGCCACCAGCAGAGAGGCCCCAAGCACTTGATTGTACAGCTCTTTGAACCTATGATGTTTTTTCCATTAGATCTTTCTGTCTTTTAAGGACAAGCCATAGGTGTTTTAACACAGATGCCACCCTAACCTGAAGCCAAAGTTACAAAAATAATCCACGCCTTCTATTAAAAACAATCAACCCCCTCACCCCACCCACAAATACCACACTTTTACATCAGGCTATGAAGAAAGCAATATATTGGCTTCAATAACTTCATTTCACTGACAACTACTGCAAGTTGCAAGGTGGGATCTAAACAAACAAAGCAACCGTTATTGGATCTCTTCTTTAAAGTCACTATGCGGATTCTTTCTTTAAAACACTTATCACAAATCTCTAGAGCAGCAGAAAAAATGATGTTGGAATCTCAAGTGGAACAGAGGGAGTGACTTTAAAAGGTAATAATGTGTCTTTTCAGGGTAAGCTGTTTGGCATTACACCAAAATGACTCACTCCTTAGCGCTGCTGCACACAAAGTAGTGCAGATTGGAGCTTCCTATCCCATACAAAACAAAGCCTCTGAGTATGAATATTTTGCCTTTAATTCTCAGCCTGCAAGGAAGAATGTCATTGTCAATGTGACTATGAAAAAAAAAAAAAAAAAAGAATAAACCAAACCCACACATGCTGCATTACTCAGATTTGGTCTCTTCATGCATGCTAAGTTAACAAACATTTTGCGTTCGACTCCCGTTATCTCAAAGTCACAGCAGTGAGATCTGGAGTCTTCTCTAGCTCTTCCATCAGCAATAGATGCACAGCTCTTTATTGCACTCACTTAACAATGAGAAACTTTATTATTCCTAATAATGCACAAACACAAGAGGACCCAGGACCCAGTTTACCTGCCTGAGAGTCCTTTTATTTTCCAAAATGAATATATGCTTATTCCTACCCAGGGTTCTTAAGACAGATACACAATGCAAAAATAGAAATATGAATTAAGATACAGTTTCCACCTCATACATACTGCAAAGAAGCATTCCAAATTGTGAAGATTCCACTTAATCTAATTAAGTATTAAAAGGGATTGTTCCACTTTAAGTTGCAGAAACTACTAACTCACATTTTCTGTTTAGTCTGCTTTCTCATGAATACCAGAAATACTATCTTACAAAGAAGAGTACAAGCTCATCATCTGTAAAAGGCACACTTTCTTTCTGGTGTAAAAATAAATCTGACATAGGAATCCACTTTTAAGAAATATGTCATTAAAGGATTTATCATTTTGCTTCATTTTCTCCCCCCTCCCCCCATAACTAGCACAGATTTCTTTCTCGAGGTTCACTTCTAGCACCCCATGTAATTAAACTCTGGGGATTGGATTGTGTTATGGTGGGTTTTTTTTTAAACACCAAAGCAGTTTCTTGTAGTAAGTAACATCAGCCTTGGGTGCAAAAAAGAATACTGCATTTTAATGTCAATCAAATTAGATTGGTCTCATCTTAGGTGGGACTTGTCAACATTACACACCGAATGCCCACTCTGTTCCTTGCCAATTTACCTAAATTTTCTTCTCCTCTGTCCATGTGGAAAGGTCTTTCTCAGTCACCTGGCAAAGCAGGAGAGCTCTGCCTGCCGAGAAAAGACTTTGCTACTCCTCTCATCAACAGCTGAGACATTGATGGGTGTTTGACCTGTTGTAACATGAAACTGTTAACACATGTTTCCATGTTACTTAAAAATTCAGATCTATGTATACAGACTAAATTAACATAGTCTATAATAAGCCTCACTAATCCACCAGCTAAGAACAGATTGACATTTAAAACTGTCAAGAAAAGTCAATGCCTGAAAAGGATTTATCTGCAGAAGCCCAAACCTTTCCAGTTGCTCAGGATCATGATAAAAGGCTATATAAAAAGAAACAAAGACTTGGGAAACCCTGACTCAACTGAAGTCAGTAACAGAACTACAAAACCTCAGAGGAGCCAGGATTTCATTCCTGGTACTTAGAGCTAGTGTACAAAAGAAGTTCACAATCCTCTGCTCTCTCTCCCACTTCATTGCTTATTTTCCCATTTCATAATAGCGTAAGACACATTCCTGTGCTTAGACACATGAATAGTCTTACTGACTTTCAGGGGCCGTTCATCTGTTTAACTACAGCAGGTATATACGTATTTTGCTCGCTTGAGGACTGCTATTCCTTCAAGGCACACATCTTACCATACACTCATACTATGTCCCACTGAGACCATGAAGAGTCCTATGGGTCCAATAAAAAAAAAAAAAAAAGCATGCATAAGAAATGCCAACATAGTTTCCCTTCCCCAAAAAGATCTTCAGTGCAAGGACCGCCTTTGAATTGTGTGCATAATCCCCTGACCCAGGCCTCTACACAATGCTACAATATAAATAATTTAAAAACCCAGGCTGAGGTAATTAGACTGGGTCCTGGGGGCAGAACTTACAACACTGTTACTCCCAGCAGTTTGAGATAACCTTCTGTGATCCAAGAACATCCCTGATTTCTCACAGTTTTTTCACATCTGAGGTTTCTCCCCACTTCTCCTACCTACCCCGCCCCCCATCATTTAACACCAGAATTGTTCCTAAAAAGTAGTTTTCTCCGTATGCAGATCATACATCAGAACTGACTTACAGAAGTTTGATTTCCCAGATAACCCCGCAGCACTGAAAGAAGCTTTCGCTATTGTTTTCTGAAGTATTCAGTTGAGCTCCTTGGTACTACTACACTGCATACAGACTTAGATTAACGTCTTTTCTACTTTTTCACTGATGAAGGAGTTGTCAAATAAACGTGCCCTTTAGCTAGCTGTCAGGGAAAAATAAAACCTCCTGTGGCATTCAGGAAAAATAGCACAGAGCAGAAAGCAGGATTTTGTATCCCAAAGTGGATAAATCTATATTAGCTGAAAGCTGACTTCCATTTGAAACAAAAAAAGCAGTTCCCCACTGAAAACCTCAAATCCTTTGCAAACACATTGTTATTCACAGAAGGTCTCACTATCTAGCAGTACTAACCTTAACTTTTCTGCTCCCTCCAGATGTTTTACCATTCCATACCCTCTACAAAGGACACAGCACAGCCTCTGACAAAAAGCAGGAGATATTTTCATGCTGAGTAGACCCCAAAGCAACTACAAGAAAAGATGGGCTCCACACTCCCTTCACTGCTGAGAACAAAGCAGAAATAGCAGAGTGAGCAGAGACAGCTCCTCAGCAGCTGAACCAGCTTAGTTCTTCAGCAGGTGCAATGAGCCCAGGTGCACATAGGGCTGGGCACACCCAAGGAGCCCCAGGTGCACAAATCCTCACTGAAGACATACTCAGGATTGAGTTGTTCTACATTTATATTTCATACCAAAGAGAAGCAGCCTAACTTGTCTTTTGCTGCTCAGTGAAGTTTAGGAGGAGCCACAATTTAGAGCTTACAGAGGAGCTGACTAAGGAAGAATGATGGATTTTGGAGAAGAGAGCTAAAAGCAGAGGGGAGCACTCCTACATGGTCACGTTGTTTCTTGATGTTGGAGGCCAGGGTTCCAACCACTACAGAATCATTTATTTGAAAATTTCTGTATCCTGCACCATCCACATGTTGCTAAAATCTTCTCTCCTTCATCTTCCTCTGAAGATGAGAACAGCAGGAGAGTCAGGTACTTTGCTTCTGCTAGTGCAGCCTGACCCAGCCACACTCGAGACCCTTAATGCTGCACAAACAGACTCTTCTCCAAGCAAAGTAGAACTGTGTAAAGAAGGGGACAGTTTCAGACCCTCTGTGAACTGCCATTAGGAAGTACAGTCAAACATTTTACACTGATTCTCATAATAAATAAAATCAACTGAATATTTTTTACAACTGTGTCAGTTGGAAATAATTTTGCTATTATCCAACTTGCACCACCTAGCTCTAATTAGAAAGCAAACCAGGTAACTGCAAATAAGGGAGCAACATCTTTTTGTAGTGTATACTCCCCAGTGAATGTAAAAAATAGCAGATGTTTTCACAATACTAGTTATTTCTTTATCTATAGCACTACTTCATTGCTGGAGGACATTCAGAATCAATCTGTGCTTTTACCACATGTCTGCAAAGTAGTAGCTACTCTTTGATCCACGTGACTTCTTTAATGCCTCAGGATGCATTCAGCATACATTTGGTAAGAGGCATTTGTATTGGTTCTATGGTTTTATGCTGATCGTCATCCTGCTTGTTGACATAAATAATAGGGAACTCTATAAGGTATGCGATTCCAGGTAACGAGACCAAGCAACTGGAAAAGATTCTCCCTAGAATTGCTTTTCAGATTTAAGCAGAGATATTGGTTAGACTTTATGTATTTGCAAACCTATTTCTTTAGGCAAAGATTAGAAAGGCAAGGAGAATCACAGTCAATTTTAACGGTGAATATGCACTTAAAAAGCACATTAAATTGTATCCTTGTCTGCAGCTCGTGCATTTCTCCAGTGCCCTAGAACATGCTCAAGAAGACTGAAATCTGGATGAATTACTTTAGAACTTGAAGGAAGATTTTAACTGCTGGCAGATTTCAGTGAAGTGCTTATCTGCACTTGCATCACACGTGAACAGGAGGGAGGGAGATGGACTGAAAGGACTGTACCTTTAACTTTCTACCTTGAGCCCCAGGCAAAAATACATCCTGAACAGATTGCACACATCTGACACTTCTCCCCTGAACTCTGCTCATTTCAAATGCAAAAAAAATATCTTGAGTGCCTCAGTTAAAAGCATTACTATGATAACACAAAGTAAGGAACAAAATGCAAATGGATTGAAATTTCCCAGGTTAACTAAACAATTGTCTGAACTGCAGACCAGTCACGGTTCTTTTCACTAATTCAAGAAAAAAGATGCAAATTTTGTAGAATACTAGAAAAGTCTGGCCACTTCACTCCTTTCCAGACTCAAAAACTGAACGCGACATCTGACGTCAGCTGTGAAGCTCTGCCAGAGCCAGCATCTAGCCTTGAGGTCAGGTAGTGTCCCCCAGCCAGCAACCCTTGGGTACCACCCACAGAATCTGGGGCCAGCAAAGCACTTTGAGTTCAAAGGTTATAAAGCATGTGTGGATTCATCAAAAGCTTCATTTCACTGAACGCCCTGGGAGACACTTGTCACTTTTTTCTTACCTCCCTTAGAGAAAGGAGAGGGTAAAACATGACCACAAAACCCAGAGGAAAGAACCAAAATAGCTATTTGTGTGTGTAACTCATACATCAACCTTTAATTTTATTTTTCAGACTGCTGAGGAGGCCGGGGACTGAGGTGAGTATATTGAGAGGCCGTCCTTTTGTGCAGCTGTGTGTTCAAATTGATGAGACAGGCCTCAAAATGACAGATGGATGCCTATAGCTATTTGATACATTCACTGAATGAATAATAAATAAAATGGCAATGCAGTGGCATTTAAAGTGCCTCGGACTCTACCACCTCCCAGCTACCCAACTTCAGATATTTCACAACAGAAAGCTTTAAAATTCTCAAGGCCTTGTTTTGCTGTTAGGACTGGGCAGAAATTGATGAAGCAGAATTTCATATTCTGCTGTTGAGAAACAGTCCTTTTTTTGCAGAGATACCCTCACCAGAGCTTTCACGGGCTTTATAAGCCCAGAGTTGGTTCTGCTCTGGCTGTAATTAACCCAGAAAACACATAAATATCTTAGACTTGTGCAACAATGTGAAGCAGAAAAGACAAGCCACAGCAGCTTCACCAAAAGCCACTGCAACCACTGCAAGAATTTAAATTAGATCTTTAATACATACATGTATTATCAGAGCTGCTTTTCTTCCACATGGTGTAGGAGGATGGAGCAATGACCATAAATACAGGCATTAAATGGGCTCCTTTCTATTACCAGAGGGACAAAATTATATCAGCAAGTTGGGTCTATTTAATACACATGATATTGCCTGTAAAGAACCTGGTAAATCCTGGCCAAATACGAGCTCATTGTTCTCTTCGACTTGCCATCCCCTTAATATCAGAGCAAATATCCTTCCAAAGAAGCTGCAGCTGCTACTCCTGAGGTGGTTCATAAAAACTCATAGTAGCCTGCAACTGTAAACACAAATATGCCACTTAGTTTTGCTACAGATTTACTCCACCTCCCTACCCAAGACATTTGCTGTGATGACAAATGCCACTGTCTGACAGCAAAGTCATGGCACCTAACAAAACACAGATGTGACTTGCCAATTTCATCTAAAACACAAAACAACAAAACATAATGATGCTTGATTTCTTTTGAAGATATTTAAATGAAATTTTACAAATGAGATCTTATTTAATCTACACTACTTTCATCGCTAAATTGCTGCTAGCTAGGCTTGAGGTAAGAGATGCAATACACCACAATACTCACGCTATTCCAATTAAATGCAGGTATTTTTATAAGAATTGATTGGTAACTTGCAAACCAGAGTAATTAAGAGGCACAACATCAGCATTCCCCTTTGCAGAAGCTGGACACTGCCCGGTACCTATCTGCTCATTGTTCCATGACAGAGAACAGGACGTGCCAGCTGGTCCTCCGATTTTAATTACTCTGCCTTTCCTAGGTTTGCATATCAGGAGAAAGCTACTCTGAAGTGTGTCCTGCTGCTCTCTCCAGGGAAGGCCTGCACTGAGCATTGCCACAGAAGGCAACAGGACCCACAGGTGACAGCTCTCCAAACCACCAGCTGTTATCTGTCCTTCCGGTATGTGGCCAGGTTCACAAAGTGATCACAGGGTGTACACACAGGAAACTGGCAGGAAACTGGCAGCCCTAAGTGATTAGCAGAAGCTAAGCCTGATCTTATTCTCAGCAAAGTCAACTAGACAAGCATTTTTGCTTTCCAAGTGAAGAACGGGTACAACAGTCTACTTTGACTACACTATCATAGAGAATAGATGGTGTATTTGCAATATAGGGAAATATGTCACATTTCCTTTGCCAAAGCTGCTCCCAACAGACATTTCCACCATCACCAAACAAAAATGTACTGGATATAGTATCTCTACGAGACTTGAAAGATCTCCTTATTTTCTGCCAGAATTAACTCACTTGCTTTTCTGGAAAGCAAAAGGTTACCGAAGCCACAGAGCATTGTACCTGACAGGCTTCCTCCCAAACGCAAAGCAAGCACAAGCCCGTCTAGTTTATTGCCCCTGGACAGACACCTGGCCAGGCACCTGCAGCCAAAAGCAGATCTGTAGGTAGATACTACACAGCATACACAACCAGAGATCTCATCCTACCCTGCCTGCAACACTTTTCCTACCAAAGTCTTTGAGAAATGCAGTCCATAACATGCATGGTCACATGTACATCTGCAGCACACTTGTGTCCCCAGGAACCTTTCATCCTGGAGACCAACAAATATTACACGTAATTTCAGGTATTACAAACATGATTTGAAAGAGCCGTCCTCTTGGAGATATCAACATATTACCCCACATGACTCGATTTTTCTGCAGGGAGAGAGGGTTTTGCCCATGGATAGAAGGAGGTATCGTATACAAATCACTTTGCTTTTGGCATAAGTGAATCTGCAAATTCATTTATTCTTTCTTGAGGAAGTCATCTTCTCCACTACAGAGAATCCCCAAAAGGTCAGACTAGCAGGAGTAACTGGGAAGGCAGCTAGCTGGAAACGACCTAACATCACAGGAAAATCTGCAGCACAGAACTACATTCTCTCTTTCTCCTTAGCCTTCCAGAAACTGTAATCCTATCAGCTTGGCTCAGATCCTCCCAAAATCCTTCTCTCAGTCCCCCTTCTATAAAACAAATAAAACTGCCTGTCTTGGCAATATTTAGCAAAATCTTTCCTAGACGTTGTATCTTGAATGAGATGAAACTATTCAACTATTTAGATAACAGTGAGAGTCCTGGCAGTGACTTAATGCCTTATTGGGCCCTCTGCCACAAGTTACTATGGTCCCAAATGGGATCAAGGATTTCTGCCATAGCTTCCAGCACCAGAAACCTGAACAAAGGCCATTACACATGAAAAACGAAACCAATATCTCCACCAGAAATTCTTATGAAAGATCCAGCACCCACGGAGACCACTTGTGTCTTTCTGGCTTCTCTCATGGGAAAATTTCCCCATGCCTCACCTTTAGGACTAATTCTGTATTTATCAGAAATAAAATAACCAACTCTTTCTTAACAAGTTATCTTTTTTTTTTTTTTTTTTGTAACCCAGAGTAACAGATCAAATGAAGGTAATAAATATGCAGAAAACCCAGAGAAAACTCACACATGTATACTTATCCCAGTCCTGGTGACCGGGCTAGAAGTCTGCACAGCAGAGGCCCTGGCAGCAGACAGCCGCCAGCAGCCCCAGTGCAGTACACGCACTGGGATGAAGCCAGAAGCCATCCTAGCCCTGACACAGCTTCTAGGTGACAGACCAGACCTGTCTGGTCATGAGACTGAGGTCCCGGCCACACTCACAGAGGCCCACTAGACTCTGCTGACCCCTTCAAATTCACATTCAGAAGTTATATAAATAAACATATTTGCATATAGACATTCCTAAAACTGGACTGCACAGATGATGCATGTTTTGCACACTAATTCAATAATTGTGTTACAAGCTTTCTATGGTTTGCTTCCCTTAATACAAAATCTGCCCCTAAGGAATTAAAACTCATATAACTGAAAATGTACAGTAGTATCTTGGGAAGCATTGAAAAAAATTGTACTGACAGCTTTTTTAAAGGTCACTATATATGACACCAAAACCTCTGCTTTTTTAGAGTGTTTGCCGCTTGTTCCACTGCTAAATTAGTAATCATCTCCTACATTGCTTCAGGGATACAACGTCACAAAGTCCACACTGGCTTTTCACCACTGGGGGGATATAATGCAGGTCATTAATAGCCAAATATGCACTTGGACCTACCTCGAGATCTCCAGGACCCACTGCAGTAGGACCCTAGCTGGGAATATGGACTAGTGACAAGCAAGCTCAGTGGAGAGCCCTTAACTCAGGACACTTTGGACCATGGGCTCAAACACATCCCAGTGTTGGGTTACCTTTGGGGCACAGCACAAAGCTCATCTATCTGCTCAGACTTCTGCTGAGGGAACATATATATATCTCTGTTTACAGCAGAATGTCTGTTTGGCTATATTTGAGTTACTCTTAAAGGCACTGAAGTGTGGTGTTTTGTGTATTTGAGTTGTTTCCAAAATTTAAAAAAAGACAAACGCCTTGAATATTAACCCTGGAGTTCATTTAAACCTTTTAACAACAGACTCTATTTTCTGCATACTATGAAATAAATAATATGCTTACAGTTCTCATTCCTATTGATTTCAGTGAGCACTTATATCTATGGATCTAAATGCCTAAAAAGTTTTGCAAATCAGGTCCTTTCACTCAAGTTATACAGTTGAAGATTTTGGATTCAACTATCAGGCAGCAGAAGAAGAATTTTTACACGAAATCACAGAAATTATCTGACAAATAACAGTTTTAATTGAAATATTAAAAAAACTTCCTGTAATATAATTGAAATGTTTAAACATTCTAAAATGTAATTATTTTTTTTAATTCAGAATTGAAGTAGAGTCATCTGGCATTTCAGGCAGCTCCAGGACTTCAGTGGATTGTACTGCATGGCTCCTGCTGTAGCCGTGATTTCCACAGAAAAGAAGTGTTTGTGACGTTCGACCTCCAGATATTTAGCCTTTATCCCTTGGAATGCAGAGTCATCATTACTTACTGCATTATCCACGCCAGGAAGTTTTATTACTTTACAAATAAGTTTCTTAGTGCTGCTGCCAAAAGTCACCAAATGCGCTTCACAAATACCATGGTTTCTCCTAGCAGTCATGCAAAGCAGCTGGAATTACCACTTTTTTCACGCTGTAACCTATCGCCCAAACACCTCATTGACCACAGAGAAACGAAAGTCAGAACTTCCACCTCAGCCTGCTAAAGCCTCCAGAAAAGGATTACAGTCTTTCAGCAACAAAGTAAATGCACATGCAAGATTGCTGGGCTTCACTCTTGGCTACAGTCAAAGCTTTGACGGTCATAGTGACCAAAACACTGAAGATATTGCATTTTATTTCACCTTCCTTAAAACAGGAGCAATATCTCTTTACATTACAGTCTTTGTACAATAAGCTTTTTAACTTTGATTAGAATTGTCAAGGTTATAAAGCCTCACCATACCAGAATCCAACGCTGAAGATACTCAAATTCCTATTCAACTTACTGTGGAACAAAAATGTTTTGATAATATAGAAGCAACTACTAGTTGGGGCTTTTTTAAACAAGCAAAGTAATATAATCCAAAAAAATTTTCATAATTTTCACATCAGAACTGTTTGCTGACATTGGCATAGCTCCATGAAATGCCTTATTAAGTGGAGAAAGACTTAGAAAAATCTTCAACCATATCTGTGCACAAGAGTGAAGTAACTGAATGTCAACATTCAGATGTTAGTTCAGCTGAAGTTGCTCTGAAGGAAACATAGCTGGATGGTTTGTTTTAAGCCATTCAATAGTAAAGTAGAAAAGAGATCAGTTTCAGATCAAAACCAACCCAAAATTAAAAATTGAAAATCTTGTCAGAAAATCTGCGATGCTTAGCAGAATTTAAGCTTTTGATGGAGGAAAAACTGCTTACTTTTGCAGAAATAATATTTTTTGTAGAGCAGCATTTTCTTTCAGAAGAATTTCTCAGAGGAAGGGTCCCAGCCAACACTGCCTTCCTGACATCCAGCCGATCGTGCTTCTATAGCTGCAATACGTATTAAAACTGTGACTCCCAGGGACTAGCAAAGGTACTGCACCTCCTTGTCATCATTAGAAAATCAAAATAAAGAATATGAAAAGATGGTTTTGAATTCATAGCCACTTTAAAGGTCACAGAAACTGTTATACTATTACAAGATTAGCTAATTATATTATTTATGGAAAGCATTTGTTCTGGGAACAGAGATTAGACATAACTACAATTGGATGTGTCTGTGACAAATCTAGAAATTAAACAAATCTCCCCTAAAGTCAAAGCCAAGGTGATTTTTTTACCATAAAACCACCCTGTACATGCTGTCCTGGCAGAAAACCTCTTTTCCATTACATATTACCCTGTGAATTGCTACGGGTAATGCTAATAGTTCTCAGCATCCTGCCTATAGCTGAGGAATTAGTGGATGCTGAGATTTCAGCTGAGTTGGTGTCCAGTGACAAATTCAGGCTCTGTGTTTACAGATAAACTGTGACAAATAAATAATTCTTCCATTTGAGTTAATTTGAGGGATGAGACCTCCCCAAAGGACTAAGATAGCAGCAACAGAGAGAAAAATAGCAACTTAGTTTAGGGTTAATAAGGAAGTTGCAGCAGCTCTTGTGTCCTGACAAAGCCTCACATGTCCATAGTGCCAGAAGTGGATTACACACTTATATTTGAGCTGCTTGGTGGGAGAAGCTGTCATAATTTCAGATTTCTTCTGATTTCTAACTGAACACTTCTAATTGATAATCTTCATTAAGTGGGAGAGCTTACAACTATATAAGCAATATGATACAGGATTCTGATTACCCGTGGTTTGGTCACCAAGGCATTCAGGAACTTCAATAGTGGATGCAGAAGTTTAAATAAAAATGTCACGGCTTATGTCAGAAAAGCGTCTTCTGCTAGATTTCCTCTCTTTACATAATTTAACTTCAAAGCGTTTTAAAGGCCAAACTTGTCAGAAGAGGTTGATTTTAAAGGTTGAGGGGCAGAGGTTGATTTCGCAACCAAAAAATATTATAGCTGTAATTAGGCATTACACCAAGCCCGTTCTTGCTCACATTGACTGATAAAAAGTCATTACTGATTGTTGGAGGACTGAGGAATCCAAAGGGATCTGATGAAGGATCAATTTTATCTAATGGGGGAGATGAGACTATATTAAGCAGCCCAGAAAATTAGGGACAATTCAGAAAAAATCTTCCACAGGTCAAATATAAAAGTAACATGACGCATCTAAACCTAATTAGTCCCTGAGCAGTTCCTTCACCTCCTTGGGACTCCTGTAATCATTTACACTGGGCAGAAAGGATACACCATAGCAACTGCTCTATCTGTTTTATACTCATTTTCACAAGTATTATCAAAAAAGTAGGAAATAATGCAGAAACATATCCAAATCCAAATCCAAATCTTCAGGACTTGGTAGCTTAAAAACCAAACCAAGCCTATAAAAAAAGACCCAAAGAAAAAGTATTCTTCAACTTAATCAGCAACTGAGGAAGTAAAGAAGCCATTCTGCCCCAGAGTGCTCTCTGCTCAGCCTGCAACACTGCCCCAAAGAGAAAACAGTTGCCAACAATTTTTTTTTTCAGATCACATTCTACAAGAGGAAGAAGGCCAGAACAGATGCTGCCTGCCTCCACACACAGCAAGGCTACTGTCACTCTTTAGCCAATCTTTAGCTCTCCCCAAGTAAAATTCAAGTTTAAAAATGACCCTGGCAAATCCTGGTCACCTTACAAAATTAATACGTAGCCTGGGGAGAAAACAATAGTTGCAAAGTATTAATTACTCTGTCATAACCTTTGCCATGTCCTACTCCCTTTGTGTCACTCCCGTGGTCCATTACCCAGAGGGGAAACTTTTTTTGGCTGGGTGACAGATGGACTCTGCCCGTCCTGCAGGTGAGAGATGTTGCTGGGACCAAAGCAGTGCTAACCTAGACTTGGATGCAGAGCCAGGCACAATGAATCCAGGATCTTAATGTCTGTAGTTCTCTCCAAACTCCATTTCAACAGACGCAACTGCAGAGCAGAAAATCTGGCAAATGGGGCCTGCTTGTAATACTCTTTCTTTACATTAATGAGATCTGTGTCACCTACCGCCTTCTCCCCTACAACACGCATTTTCTTCATTGTTTCCATTCTGAGCCAAAACAGTTGAAGTCTGAGCGTGTTGCTTAGCAATACAGGAATAGAATAAGGTATGCTTAAAGTCTTCCTCCTCTGCTAGATGTCCTGTAGCAGCCATTACTAGAGAAAAATTGACTTTTCCATTATCTTCTTATTGTTTCCATAGCAGTTTCTTCCCTGTTCCCATGGCATTTGCTTTATCTGCCCCCCCCCCACCCCAATATTCTCACATTAACCTTTCCTTAGAAACAGCACTCTCACCCCTCATGTATCTAACACATTTCTCAGCTGTAGGCTTTTTGATGGGAATTTTCCACCTCATTCTCAGATGAATTAAATTCATTATGGGTGTAAGCAAACAAATCTGGAATATTGCAGGACAGTAGCTGCAGAAGAAATAACCTCTGAGTGAGTAAAATACTTCCTTTATCTCTTTTAGCCAGTGTTCAGTTGACTTTGTAGTGAAAAACTGCAAACAGAATGAAAAATAGAAGGTGCTTGAATTTCATTTTTGCAGTTCAGAAACGAAAAAGCTTTCTTTCTGAGCGTAATCCCTGTTAAATTCAAAGGCATGTAAAAATGGAAGCTGTATTGTACTCTCTCTCCATTTTGATGCCTGATATTCATATAAGGGTCACAACAAAATTAACAGAATATATAGGCGTCCTTGAGACTAATCTTTCTTATACAGCATTAGCTTCTGGAGACTTCTCTATGAGGACCAGGGTTGAACTTTTCAGGCCCATTTCTTGAGGAAAGCCATGCTGTCAAGACCTTGTCTTGCTCTTTCTGAGAGAGACAATGAGAATGTGTACGGCTGGTGTTCTGAGATTTGCTACCAAGTGGAGGGACAGAAACAAAGCTATACCTTAGCTGCAAGTAAATTGCATAATGCATTAGAGTACAGACTGAAGAGTTTTGTTTGTGCATTTGGGCTGCTGCAAGCTTTCTTAAGTTTCTGTTGTGGTGCTTATTAGATTTGTAGTGTCAATAATCACGTTAGTGTAAATGGTTAGGGGACAGTTTCCTCAAGAAAGATCACTGTTCCAGAGGGAATTATCCATATCTAATTACAGTTCATGCTGCTGCTGGACATACCCCTCTCTCTGCTGTCTGTCCACTGTCATCCTGTTCTAAAATGGCCAGACTGTGATTTAGGCATTGATTCAAGTGTTCAGACCCCATTTAAGAGTTTGACAGCTATGGTCAGGTCAGTCAAACATGGGCTGCAGACCAGCCATGGAGATAGTTGGCAGTGAACACATGAGATCCTCCTGAGGAAATTGGGAGCTGTATATGTCACCGGAGGGCTCTCTAACAGCAGTCCTGTATGTTCTCTGTTAGAACATGGGTCACCCCTGCGTTTCATCCTATAGTGCCTTTGCCTTTCCTGGCTCTTTCTCCTGCAATGAGCTGTGACCTGCTGGAAAACACAGCCTGCGCCAGCCCTCATTCCAAACAGTATGATTCTGCGTGGAGACAAAGTCCGTAGCAGATCTTGGGCCATGCAGTCTCTGGAGCAAGTACTGGTTTTTGCTTGTATGTATGTACACGTAAGGAAGTACTGGCTTTTGCTGTAGGCATGTGCACACAGTACAGTGTATTCTTTCCACAAAGCAGGTGTCAATGGAATTCTAATAACAGGTAACGAGTATGTGGAGCACTCTGGGGATGCAGCAGAGCCTGCTTCAGCTGCACAGTGAATAGTATCAGAGGGACTGGTAAAGAAACGCAGCTCTCTATAGCGATAATCAGATGATCTGAACAACACAGTATGGTGTACCAAGATCCTTCTGTGCAGACTCCTGTAGCAGCTTTAATTGCAATTGCTTTAAATTTGTAAAGAGCCGGGAGGCTTGAGGTCCCACTCATTAAGATTTTGGCAAGAATTCCCAATCTGGGCTATTTCCAAAGTATTTACATCTCTGGCAGAATCAGGTTCTTAGCCTGTATTCACCCTGACTCTAACCAAGAAAATAATTATATAAGATTTATTTTTTTATATTGCAGGCATGACACTTAGATCTAAATATTTTGTGGCTTGAGATATGTTTTCATAAATGCATCAATCATCCAAATATTTTTGTCCACGGAGTTTTCAGGAAATTACAATGAGTATCAAAGATCAGACTATTCAACAGAAATCATTTTAATATTAAAGTCTCATAAATTCCTCAATGAGGAGTGCTGCCTAGATTAAAATCAAAACCCAGAGGAAAAAAGATGCATTTACTTATTTATTTCAGCAGACAGAGTGTGGAGAGCTGCCTCCTCTTGAAGCCACTGGTTATCCGAGAACAAGCCTGTCTGGGCTTCCTGATCCCACATCACACAAAGCTACAACTCCCTAAAGCACCAGGGCTCAGCACACTTGAGCCACCTACCTAATGAAACAGATCCGGTAGGCGAGGATCTCCCGCCCACTCCATCTTTAATCCCACTAGCCCACCAGCTACATTGCCTGACTCCTGAGGGGCACACATATGAGATGAGAGCAAGATGCCCGTCTTTTCCTTTGACTTAACTTTATAAACCTCTCCTTTTTTTTTTTCTTATTCCTTAAGATGCTTTTTTTCTCCCTACAGCTCTTCTAATCATCATTGCTGCAAATTTTACCTGTCAACTCCTGATTTGTGTTTTTCTTCCATCCAAGAAATAGCTTCTGTATCTCCAAATCAACATTAAAATTGTATGGTCAATGTTTCTGAGCAGAAAAGATCGCTCAGCAGGAGAGATGGCTTCGCTATCCATAATACATGCTCTGGCACCAATGTCAATTATGCATCTGCTTAAGCAAACAAGAGAAGCCTCAACAAAGAAGATGGGGAAGGATATGATATAACATAAAGTATGTTAATTAAGCTAGAAAAAGCTAGCTGTCTGGTCACTTTCCATGAGGCCAGTATTAACATCCTTATTCAGTCAGAGGTGGCTGAGGGACAGCATTGCTGCCTGTGCAATTGCAAGTGCAAGCTCCGGGAATATCAGGAGCAGGTGACAGTTTACCCAAGGTCTAATTCTGCATTTTGCCTCATTTTAGGAGCTGTCTTTATTGTAGCTCTACGGGAGCATCACCATAATGCAAACATAGGGGTAAATGCAGGGTCACAGCAAACTCAGGTTTCTGCTACCTGGAATTTACCTTAGATTTCAGTTTCTCCTTTTTACACAAATTTTTGTTGGTACTTTGTTTGTTTGTTTGGTGCTTGTTTGGTTTTTTTTAAGGACAACAGAGGCCATTTGGAGGTGAAATGAAAAGCTGGTGCAGATCTTCATCTAGCTGCAGGAAAAATTGAAGATTCAGATGCCTTACCTATATGTATAAATGGAACTACTGCTGAAACATTGCTGGTATCACTAGATCCAGAATGAAATGTTAAGGGTCCCTATGGTATTTCAGAGGAATAAAAGGATAAAATGAGCAGTTTGCAAGCTAATTCTCCATATGTAACAGAGTATTTGTCCAGATTTAGACTATGATCTTCAGGGAGGCAAGGAGAGACAGGTTCCCAAATCCCATTGAAAAGCAATGAAAATTCACCTTTTAAGGGAATTCAGATTCATATTCAAATTTTTATTTCTACATTTCATCCTTTTAGAAACTAACGCTCATAAAATTACTGAAAATATCTAAAAAAGTTCAGTCAAACAGTTAGAATTCCATTGACACATTCAAAAGAATTACATTATCAGAAGTACCATTTTGGTGAAAGGGAAATACAAAAATAACAACACAATCTGGATTTTCGGTATGTGACGTGAAGGGGCAAATAAACTAGCTACTAACATGTTACTAATTCTAAAACATTAGTGACAGATACTGGAAGTTCAAGCAATGAACTATGGGCAGCCAACAGGTTAAATACTGTACAACAGAAATTGAAAACATAAGAGGAAAAGAGAATTCTAGATGAAAGAAAAATCCATCACTTGAAGCAGATTTTTATATTTTTTTCAATCAATGTAGAAAAGTTGAGCAGATGTTTCTGTTTTATATTTGATGGATATCATTGTGAATGAACATCACCAAAAAAAATAATTTTCCTGAAGACACAAAGGATCCAGCCCAAGCTACTGCAGTTTCAAAATTAACAGTCCCAGACACTGAGCAGAGAGCTGAAGATCTCTCTGAACAACTGAGGCCTACTTTTAGCATGTCTCAGAAAGGAAGAAAATATTAAAGGGAGGTAGGATTGCCAGCTTAGCTTGTGTATTCAAAAGGGCAAAGGCAATGCAGAAAGGGCAGCAGTGACTAGACATCTTACAGATTAACAGATGGTATAAACTTGATATTTGCTGCAGTTAACTGCCGTAAGTAAAACACATTTTAATACAGTACTTTGCCATGTAATACATTTGGAGACAAGTCATGGCATTCAATCAAAACCAGATACAGAGAAAAGCTTAGGGACTATCACAGGTAATTGCCTCAAGATGATTTCCCAGTAGTCTGCAGTAGCAGAAAGGACTAATACCATTCCAGAATGTTTAAAAAGAAGACAACAGAAGAAGAACAAAGTCAGTATCACCTCTAAGCCCAACATTGGTGAACCTGTTATTAGGCTGTTGCTCCCAGACTCCCAGAATCACAGAGTATCAGGCACTGGAAGGGACCTTGAAAGATCATCTAGTCCAATCCCCCTGCCATAGCAGGAACACCTAGATCGGGTCACACAGGAATGCGTCCAGGTGGGTTTTGAATGTCTCCAGATAAGGAGACTACAAGACTCATTCAAGGAAGATGTGAAAAAGTGATTAGCAGTTTAAAGGTGATCCACAAATGTGATTCACTAGCTGGGAAACATGCCTTACAATGCAGGGTTTAAGGGATTAAAAATATTTAGCTCTCAAGAAAAGCTTCAGCTGTAGCTTCTTCGCTGTACATACAGGTGAATGAGATAGTTGTGGTGGCAGCTTTTCAAAGTTGTTGACAAAGGAAGAATAAGACCAAACAGATGGGAGCTGAAATCATACAAATTCAGTCTGGAATAAGAAATAATTTACCATCACAAAGGTTAATTAAACACTGGGCCAGTTTTTTCATTGAAGGTGATAGACTTCTCCCAATATAAGCCCTTAAAATGAGATTTAAAACTTTTTAAAATATGCTCTTTTGTGATTTGAAGTGCTGCACAAGATTCACCCTTAATAGCCTGGAGGAATTACATCGCTCCTGTACTGACTTCAATTTCTGCATATTACTTGCAGCTTGGCATAAGGATTTCTTACCTGTTTAAATATTATATCATGAGGCAAATTAAGATTTCTGTAAGTTTGAAGAATGATTTCTCTTTTCCCCCCCTTATTTTTTATTTCCAAGTTCTGAAATTTCAAATATTTTCTACAGCTAGAACAAAGACTGCACATGAGGTTACTCAGCACTCTAACATGCTGCTGAGAAGCACCACTGTTTCTGTTTCAAGGTTAAAATGCCCAGAAAATCTGAAGTCAGATATTTAACCTCAGCAGATAAAAATTTTGCCTCATTATCTTACCTCAGCAGCTTCTTTGAGTTTTTTGCCTACTCTGCATCTTTGGCTCCTAGAATTGTTTAGGCAGATTTCCCTTAATGAAATCCTTACTAGTTAACAGAGTTGGTGTTCTGGGGAAAACTCAGTCTCTTCTAATTTCTTGTTTCAGTACGCAAGCTGAAAAACAAAATGCTCAAATTAACCAAGTCACCAATGTCAACCCAAGCATACTTTGGTGAAATGTAAGGAACATCACATAAAGAAAAAGAAAAAAAGGTGGGGGGAAAAAAGGTGCATAGGTCCTTTCTGCTCTGAAACTGCAAAGGGTGTTCATACAGAGCACTGAAGGTTTACACACACTTATAAAATGCATCTTGATGACTAATAGGAAAAAGACAAATCTTTTGACCCAGCACCTCTGTGAGCCTTGCTGGAAATGTCATGAGAATGAGCATTCCATCAGCACTGCCACTGAATGCTCTAATTATGCACTTTCAGCATGTTACTGTGTTTTGACAAAATTTAGGTTGATGGCACCAAGGACATTTCCACCTCTCAAAACAGTTAAGAAAATAATCTTGGGTAGCACAAACCGCTGGGAAATATAGTCTTCTCAAACAAGCTTAGAATGATCTTTTATCCTCTCCTTTCACCAGATGAAAAAAGACAGAAAAGACACGGTGCAGTAGGTCACTGAGATGTGTGCAGCATTTGACAACCTGGCCCAAAATCTACTTTCATTTCCATGGCTAAATAAGTGCTGTAGTCCTTACCCCAAATCTCAGATGACTCCCCTAAAGCCACTGCAGTCTGAAAGGTTAACGACTGGAGATGTATTTTCTTAAGCAGAAAAAAAGGAGAGAAAAAAGGAATGCCAGAGACAGAACTGCATACACTTTATACATATTCAGTGAATCCTATTTGCAAAAAACACTTCAGCTGCTACTCTCTATGTTTAAATATTCTATGATTGGAGAAAGTCAATACATTGCTGCTTATCTCATTCTTATTTATAACAGCTTATTACATTTTAATTAGTCCAACTGTTCTATTGGATTTCTAGACAAAAGGTGCTAAAAACCCATCTAAGCGATATATATTTTATTAATGAACTGTGATCTACCAACATGGAAGAGAATATTTGATTTCTACATTTTTGCCACACTGATGCCAGACTACCCCTGTATTCTGGATAGTAGGTCTATTTCCAGATTTTCTGTGCTCAGTCCTTTTCTGTTTATTAATAATAAATAAACTAAACTACCTGCAGACACCATTAGAAACTGATTTTCCCCAACCACCTCTTCCTCTGATGACGGCCAACACCACTAACTACAAATGAAAATCATGAAATGTAAAGAGATAGGGAAAATGGAACAAGCATAAGCAAGTCAGAAGAATCAACATCTGCAATTAATATGAATGCAGGAAAACTGCAAAAACTATTATAGGATTGAAGATGAAGTACAGTGAAATCAACATAAGTCTTTGAACCTACTTGGAGGTCAGATGCTATCACACCTTGTCTGAGTCCAGAGCTCAACAAAATACCCAATTCAAACACACCTATATTATGTATAACGATAGTGTATAGTACCCACCTCTCAACACCATGTGCACCTCTCATCTTTGAAGGCTGTGCTTCTGCATGGTTGGTGTTTCCAATATGAAAATAACCAAGAACTGGAAACCCAATAATATGCCATGGGGTAGCAATCTTAACTCCCCAGTTTTCATAAGAAAGGAGAACAGACTTTTCTAGTAAGAATACCACTATCAGGCTACAGCAAACTAAAGGGAAAATCCCCATGAACAACGCCTTGGTGGCTCCCAAATACCTGTCTGATAATCCAGCCATGTACGTTTGAAATTACCTAGAGAAGAACTTATTTACAAAGACATAATATAACGAGTTCAGCCCTGTGCCTGCTGCAGAGTTGCGATAAAGTTAAAAGCTACAACTCTGTTCCTGATGGATAATCTGCTTCTTCATAACGTGCTCTATTAGCATCAGTTTCCTTTCTAAAAGTCACTGCTCTTCTTTCCCACTGCTAAAATTCCAAATAACCAAGATTGTATCTGTGTTCAGTGACCTACCCCACAAATGTGTTTCCAAGCTTAATTAGGTAATGTTTGTTCAGTGTAATATAAATTCTAAGCAGCAGTTTTAAGACCAGTGTTAAAGTTGTAATTTGCTGGCTAATACCAAATTTCTGCAAGAGTTGTTATATATGCAAAAGACATTCTGCTCGCTACTCCCAGATCTGTGGTTGTCACAGTGATTAAAACTCCATGTTTCCTAAACAATTAACTAACATAGTCTATTAAATCTCATTTTATTACTTTGAATGGATTGAGATGGTACAATAATCCAACTCGGAAGCAAGACAGAATTTACATATGTCTTTCAGAAAAAGGATGAGGCGTAAAATGAACGACATGGTGGATAAAACCAAATCTTTGCATGTTCTCAGTCTGCTTTCCAGTTGATTTTGTCTGTACAATAAATAAGTTTTAGTAGTGATAGACTCAGATTATCTAGGAACTAAAGAGAGAGAAAGCTCTCTAGGCTACCAAAACAATTCACTTTAAACAGAATGTACTCATCACTCAGTATGTTTTGACAAATTTAAATGTGCTATCGGCTCAAATGTTTGTTTTCTTCGACTAGTAGTGCTGGAGACAGTACTGCATGTTGTGTGTCCCATACTGCAACTTAAATTCAATTTTGTGATTTGGAAAGTTTTTCTGTTAGTGTTTCAAATGTAATATATGACCTGCAATTCATTTATATTTCCTATGTAATTAGTAGCTGGCAAGTAAAACAAATTAGGTGCTTGATAAACATACACAATTATATTTTCAAAGCAGTTGCACTTACGCTTGGAAGGAAGGACAGTTTTATGAATATGTAATCAAGGATGTAAAATTGGAAAGAAAACAAAATAGAGCATAGTTAATTTGGTGGTAGCGACAAATTAACAATATGCCAAGCCCCCTGCACATGCACTGCCCTGATAAACTTGTTCTTGGCAAAGGTTCACTCTAAGAGGAGCTTGGTAATCCTTCTTCTGTGTTTGCTCTTCTTTATTACTCCTTTGAGAAAATATTGTTTATAAAATAAAGATCTGCACAAGCAAAGATAACAGAGTCCCCATTTCATGCCTAACCTGTTTAATAGGTAACAAGCTTGGAATATATAGCTCTTTCTTTCTATTTCCTTTATATATTTGGCTACAGGTGTGTGCTGCACACCAGTGATTACCAAGCATTCATGAGCAGCTGCGCCTCCAAATGAACGATGAAACTGAACTGAAAGTTTGTTTGAAATGGAAGTAAAACCTAGCAGATGGCAGCATCCAGAAATAGCATCACTGAAACTGATTTTTTTTGTGCAGCTACTGCTCCAGAGCACTAGTGAGAATGGGAGGGGGGAGAGAACAGTCTACAGGGGTAAGAGGGGAAAAACAAAAAGTAAAGGCACTTTTAGGGAGATCGAAAACCACAGAGGGAGTGAGAAGAAAAGAGGAAAATTAGCTTCAGATGCCAACACTTACAAAATGAACAGAAACATAAAGAAAGATGTATTAGCAAAAGAAAAGTATTAGCATCTACGAGCTGGGCTTATCCCTAGAGCAAAAGAAAAACTAGTGGAAGTATATGGAAAAAAGAATCTTTCTGAGGAAGAAGATGAACTGGTCAGAATCAAACAAAGAATTTAACTTAATATGATTTTGATATATCGTAGAAAGTCACACTTTCTTTGATATATTGTGGAAAGTCATTATGCTGAAGCAGACGTACATCTGTGCTTTCAAAGAGATACAAGGGTAAAGGCATATGCCCAAAGGAACATTCAAAAGATTAATTTTAGGTATTTGTGGCCTTAATTTTTTAAATTTTTTTTTAGTGAGTAAAAATTATCACCAATTTAAGAAAGAAGAAAGGAGGAATCCAAACAATTTGTTGGGTAACTCTCTGTGAATCACAGAGCACAGCAAACCACAATATCCTGGCAAAGATGCATCTCCAGAAAGGCGTTCCCCCCTGTGAGCGGGCTGCAGGCTCTTGGGGTGGGCTCCAGCAGACACAGAACTCACGGCCAGCAGCTCCACAGTGCTCTCCATGTGGTTTTGCCAAGGTGGAGCTTTTGGGGTTACAGTGCCACTAGCAGAATTTGTGTTTCCCTTACACAATCCCGTTTATGGGTGACTACAACTTTGTCTAATTATTTGAGCTGAAATTTCCCAGAAATGGCCTAAAGCTCAATTTGAGAGGCAATGCCACCTAAAGGGATTCAGCCTTTGGCCATTCCCCATTGGACTGACACTACACCCTCCCTCCAGTGATGATAATCTCTCTGAATATCACAATGGTCTTGTAAGAGCAATTGAAAATAAATATATTCATATATTTATGGATATCTCCACTCCACAAGGCCTAAGTAATTCTCAATAGAAGGACTGAAAGTGTCTAAATCACTTGTCAAAATGGGATTTTGTCCAGGAAAGTCACAGAAATCTTCAGGGGGAAAAAAAAAAAAAAAAAACAACATATAACCAATTCCAGTTTGTTTGATTGGCATTAAATGAATCCTATCACTGCTTTCTAAGTAAGGATGCCAGAAGAAGGGAGTTGCTCTCCATACACTGCACACACAAGGTGGAAAAATATCATATGACAGAGTAATTAGAACCTGCAAATTATGATCACATCTGAATGTAAGAATAACCTAAAACTTGAACATTCCACTTTAGAAATGTCATTTTCATTTAATGTTGTCTTTTGGCTGCAAGTAACGTCAGACCATTCAGTATTCTGAAATCAGGAAAATCATAGGGCAGAGTATTCTGATGACTTTAAGAGATGCCTAATCGTGCTGCTATTCTGCATCTTCTTGTTTAGAGAAAGCTGACAACCTTGCCTCCATGACAAAAACTGTTACAGATGATTCAGACAAGTTGCTCGTGACAACCACTTTGCAAAAATCTTCTAATATGAGTCACTTTATGATGATTCATTTACTTTTTCATCGCTTTAAAACAAACTTCCCTGTATGAAAAACTTTAAAGGCCTCATTGAAGAAACAATTTCCAATTACAAAGCTCTATTTTTTTATTAGAGACAGAATTGCTGCTTTGCCGAAACAAAGCTCTTCTGAGCAATTTTCATCTATTTCTAGCCCCGTAAACCAAGCCCAATCTGAGTACAGTGTTGCAAACAGTGACATCAGATATTCTGCAGCATGGGTGGGTTACCAAGCGACGCTGCAAAGTTCTGCAATGTAGCCAAAATCCCAAGACTTCCCAAACTGACAATCATGACATTGTATTCAACCAGCAAATAAATGTCTGGTGCAATGAAGTAAAAAATCTTGTAAAAAGCTTCCTATTTGCCAGAACAGATTTTCTTGAAAAGTTGATTCTATACATCTTAAATAGCAACTGAGGTTTCTCTATACAGTNTTTTTTTTGCCAAGGAAGTGTAGGGTAACTGCTTTACAAAATTAGGAGCTATTGACATCTATTGATTAGGGGTTTGTATATTAGACTTGAGGTCTATGATTTTTTTTAAAATGTCTCCAGGAGACCAGAATTCTGCTGGTCCTTAACAGAGAGCTACACTGGAAGTGACACACATATACTTATAAAAAAATTACTGTCTAAATACATTTAACCAGTTGCAGTGGCTGTGTGGAAAAGTCACAAACTTATAACCAAGGGAATCCCTGTAGTACTGGGAAATTTCATTCACGTTTCAGCTCCCTGAGAGCAAACATCTATGATTCCCACGTGAACAGTCATACACACAAGTTAACAGAATTCTGTAGAGACCAAAACCAAAGAAAGTTGTCTGTATTGCTGCTATACTGATGGACTTTTGAGTCAATAGCATGGATTAACGGGCCTCTGCTAAATACAGAGAAGATAGGCAGACAGCCCTAGGTTGAGGGAAGAAATTAAATTACTCCTTTCAGTCAATTAACAATAGGAGTGTGACAGGAGCACCAAAACCAAGGGAAAACAAAATAAAATTTGAAACTGTGTCCTCATCAAATGCTGCCTTCCCAAAGGATACATGATTGTGAAACGGCAGAAGATTTTACAAACTGGGCATACTTTGCTCTGCAGTTGTTAAGTCTCTGGAGGCAACTGAGGATACTCTTTCAGGAACACAGATTTTGCGTATCACGTTTGTAGTTTAGAACTGTGATGCCCAGGTAGAAAAGCCTGAGGCTTCTGAAGAGACCAAAAGAAACTTCAGCTATGCAAACATCATTCAGAAAAATAATTTATTTTTTTCTTTCATATGTTGTTATTTTAAAACAAATAAATAACTCAATGTTGTGCAATATGCAGATCTGTACAACTAATCACTCCAAATGAATGACGACGCATACCAGAAAGGGAAAAATCTCTGTCTTCCATTATACATAAATTAGTGTTTTCCATTTATGCAGTAAAGCAAGACTGAATAACGTATTACTATAACGAGCTTGTTGCAATGAGAAGCTCTGGAGTAAACTCTCTCCCATTATATTTGTGCCATTCTATCAGTTCCACAGTATTTTCAGTGTGTCCTCATTTTCTCAGAAATATGGATTTTAATTCTTTTGTGATATTTCATTAAGAAAGCACAAAGTTTTCTCCACCTTCCCACAGGGGCTGAACTCTGAGCTTAAATAAAACTCTCCAAGTCTCTCTCTACTAAGAGTAAAGGTACACTTACACACTGTACCTACTTAAGGCAGAAGTGTACAGAAAATCTGTGAGCGATGTGAAAGAAGAATAGTACCACATGGTTTTGGAGACCTTTCCAGCAAAACTGCTCAGGTATTCCATAATAGCTATTAAGGGCAAGTACTGTTCTTTCATATTTCAAAAACATTCTCAACTAGAGCTTGCTTTTTGCCTCCAGCAGCTTGTTTCCCCTCAAGCCTGTTGATACAAAGTGTTGTCTATGAATATGCAATTTTTCTTGGTATCTGCAATACCTATGCTAACAGCCTGCAGCAAAAAGGAACAAAGATGATGAAGATGTTTCAAACATTCTCCCTCTGGTTAGCAAGACCGAGCAATGGAAGAATACAACACTGCCTAATAAATGGGACAAGGTAGACACCCATGAATACAGTGAGACCCATAGGTAACTTTATCTGGCCCACACATATATGCTTCTATGATATGTTAGCATTAATCAACAGCAGAATTATGTATCTCTTTATGTTCGTTTTTGATTTCACATACACCAAAAATGTAGGTGTTCTTGTTCATGCAACGCCTCTCCAAATCTTTAATAAATTTAGCCACAACCAGCTTCCTGTCAAAACAAAAAAATGTTTACCTTGAATTTTTGTCTACCTCTTCTTTTCTCCATCCCTATCCCATTAGTCTCCTGCCTCTCAGATGTAGCTGGTGTAATATCTATAAGCTCCAGTCCCAGGTTGTAGAGTAGCCATAAATATAGGTATTGTTCAAGAGTGGTAATGCTCTCATAGCTTAACCTTAATGAAACACTCTGCAAACATTCTCCTTTATTTTGCATCAGGCACCTATTTATTGGTAAAGAGATACCTAAAAACGTCCCCCACAGATAAATCAAACACATCTCAACTTTCCGTTTGCTTAGACATACTTTACTGGCCAGGTACTAAAAGTCCGAGTCAAAGCCCAAAAATTGCAATGGGAATTAACTCAGTGTGCTACTCAAAAAATACCTATGTCTTGTTTCACCCTGTATAATAATTCTAAAAGACAATTTCTAAATACTATATTTTATTACTGTGCCCCTCTTTTCCTTACCTTTTTTTTTTTTTTTTGAGCATCTTCAGAGTCACATCTGGGTTACTGAACCACCAACCTGTAGAATTCCAGCAGTCCAATCCACACTTGTTAAGATATTTGTGAACATCCAATGCTCACCCATTGTAATGTAAACACTGAAATCATTATATACAACTGAAACACACTAAGAATTTGCATGACTGCAATCCAATGTATAAGCTGTAACAAGGCATGGCAACCTGAAACTTCCTAAGCTCCTAAGTATAACAGAATTTTTAATTTCCTCTTCTGAGTATTGATAAATCAGTATCTGTTACAGCATCTGCTGACCTGCTGCACTATCCCAATTACCCACAGCCACTCCACACCTGACGGTAGCATTCTTATCTGCTGCTAACATGACACAGTAGTACATTAATTCCACCTCCAGACAATTGACCCCCTGTCTGAATCATATTTGCCAGATTGAAATTTCTCAGGGACTCAAAAATATTTTATTAAAGGCTTCACAGGCTAAATGCTAACAGCTCTAATTCCCTTTTCTGTAAAGTGCCCCCAGAGAGGAATAAAAGAGTCAATTTATCTGACTACCCTTTGTTTTCAGAAGCTGACGATATCAAAGAGGGGTGTAGATAGTGGATATAATCCTACAATATGAGATTTTTTGATGTTCAGCTCTAACTGAAGTGGATGTCTAAGTTATTAGTGTGCATAATAGTTGCCCCTTGAATTGAACTATGTAATTAATACAGAAATATGAACCCAGTAAGTTAAAAGTTAAATAGCACCAGCATAAAGCTTGATATTAATGTTCCTTTCATTAAACATCAAGAGGAAGAAAAAACATATAGAGGCCCTTTGATTCTCTTTAACTACTATTATTCTCCCAGTATCTTGCAGTTGAGTATTACTAACATATATGATTTGGTACACAGTGGATTTGCTATCCTTATACTATACACTGTAAAATATTTCAATTAATGGGATAAGCATCTAATTTACTTCACAGTAGCTTTATAAATAGCTATACTCTGATAGATTCAAAGAAGAGCTGGTAGAAATTATTTCAAACTGCATGAATTATCTTGCAATATACAGGCAAAACCATGCCATATATGCAAATGTCTTGCAAATCCCATCCAAAACCACTCTGAAAATAGAAACTTATATTTTACATACTGTATTTACTTTCACAGTTTAATAAATTCACTTGCCTAATCCATTAAAAAACATCTTATATTGAAATTAGTGCCTTAGAGAATTTGAAAAATTCACCAAGAGTCACAATGAAAATCTACCTGGACAACAAACTTTATGTATTCAGTACTGGGAAGTGAAAAAGTTTCATGGGTGAAAGATCATTTCTCATGAAAAATGCCCTGAAAGAAGAATGAACCTTTTCTGAACATCATTCATTATTCTCTACATTTGGGGTTGCCAGCACTAGCAGCCTAACTAGATTCACTTCAGAATCTGAATTCATTGAGATCTCTTCAATTCAATTCTCTTCTCACTAGAAAACTAGTGAGAAGCCAACAGGATGGTGATCAGGATCGGATTCTGCGTATTACACAGCAGGACACAATTCTCAAAAATACATGGAAATAAATGACAACTGAGAAGGCAATCTGCCTTCCTCTGAATGCCTTATCAGCACGGTGCAACATGAGCATCTGCAATAGGACTCATCTGGGCATTTTGAAGGTGCAGCTCCCCAGAGGATGAAGGCTATCACTGAAGTCTGGCAGTCGAAGACATTTTTTGTTCTTTCAGTTATTGTAAAGGGTTTGTGAGTTTGTTTTCAACGTAATCCTTGGAAACTGATAGTAAAGTGAATAAATAAAAAAATCTAACAGCTATATGAAATAATACACAACACCTATATGCAAATCTAAACACCATCAAAACACAATAAAATAATAATGTAGTATTGAAGCCGTCACACAGTAACAGATTACAGCATTGCAGGTGAAAGCTCCAGTGAGCCAGCTCTTGGAGGTGGGCAGGAGGACTGGAAGGTAACAGGCAAACAGATTCACTTGGGAGAAGAATAGAGGAGGACGGATCTGCCTCTAATACACCAGTTTGATTAAATCGGTTCGCTGCGGTCATTGTGCTGGCAGACTCTGCTCTGACAGCAGAGCAGAACTAACCATAACTCAATGAGTTATAAGGCAAGCCTGGGTAAGAAGAATGATTGCAATTGCATCTTCCAGTGCTCTGGAGATGCTTGTTTATTAAATTTCTTTCAAATATCTTGTCCTAAAGCAACTTTAAAAAGTTTAACGCAGTAAATAAAAATATTGCAACTTTTAAATGGATTGTACTAAATGTCAAATGCAATGACTAAGTTTAAATGCACAAATGTTTAATTAGACGTACCTTACTTCCACCTGCTAGTCTGTTGGCAGACTTTGCCAGAAAACAACATTTTTTCTGCTTCAGGGAACTCAGCCAAACCCATTTTTTTTTCTTTTTACAGTAATATCTTCTAACACAGCAACATTACTCTGCTTGTGTGAGTGTAAGCACTGGGCATGTATATCATCCACCTTACCGTGGATTCTCTTCTCATGTAATTAGCCCTTTATTAGTAATTAGCAATTACCTTTCTTGGTTATGGAACACTCATATATTAAAGGAAGCTAGGATGTGATCTACATACTATATACCTTTACAGTATAGGATAATTAAAACATCAGACATAGTTCTCTTTTTGCTTAATCTGTTTACTAATACTGTGAATGACAGAGAACTGATAAAGTTCTTGCTTATTTCTACTGCATGCAGGATGCTGTCATCCTGAAATGCTGCAGTTAACACATTTCAGAATACTTTTTCTCACAAGATGAAGCAGTTTCCTAACATTAAAAAGGGAGAGGTGATTGTTTTAATTAACCTGCTGCTACTAAAAAATTAAGAATATTAATTCCACTTCTCTAACTGGGTATAAGACAGTAATTCTTTTTTCTCATTGGCAGAAGAATTCTTCCTGATTTCCATTTTTAATACATATTCTTTGCCCACACAAGGACAGTTACAATTCTCCAATATAAACAGACAGCTTTTCACAAAAACTGTCTCACAAATAAGACCAGTGCAGCAAAACAAACAGAAACATTTATATTGTTGCTCTCCTTCAATTAAAATATGATGACAGCTGTAGCCACTGAGTAACAACGAAAAGCAGAGGAATAGAAAATACTTTGCCTATCTTGATATGACCAGGGAATTGAGAGAAGCGGAGGAGTGAAAAATATGTGACACACTGTGTTCATGTGCTGACTTCATAGGGCAGGCATGGAATGAATTTCAAAGTGAAAAACAGCCCTGTGAAATTAGATTAATCTATTTATCCACATACTATCTCTAGAACATTCAGAAGTGATTCTGCACATTCTCAGTTATGGAAAATTCCCACTAATTTCAAAGAACATTTAGCACAACAAAGTCACTCCTTGAGCATGGTTAGGAAAGTCTTTTTAAAATGGTCTAGGAATTTCCACTAAGCAGGCTTTTAAAAGTCAAGTTTAGAAGGAGTTGGCAAGCTTGCAAAACAACACCCAGTATGACACAGCTGTAACCAAAGCTATTAATCTTTCATTTTCAAGAACACTAATTTAACAGAAAAATGTGTAAAAGGGAACTTAAACAATATACAACTCACATCACTTTTTAATTTCCTACAAGGAGACCTCTGACCACTATTTATAACTACACACTACAAGTTACTTATAGCTTCAATCTATAAGTGACTTCCAATTTCACACATTCCCTAGTGGCAGTTACTAGTGATGAATCCCAACGTGGTGTAGTCTATCAGAGCAAGACAGAAAGATTCAACGTGTCAAAGCTAAGGGATGGAATCAATGTATTCAGTGAAAATGTGAAGCTCTGAAAGACTTGTAAAAACAGGAGGTACTTCCCACTGAAGTTGAATGACCATGGAGAGACAGAAGTGTGTATCAAATAGTCAATTCCTGACTTTGTAAGCTATTGTTTTCCTGTCACCTGTTGCTTTCCTTCTTGAAGTCTATTATAATGATGTATTTTTAACCTGGTTCTTCAAGAAATGAGGCATATGTCGTTGTGTTGCCTAGCCATCTGTCAGTTTGCTATTTTTCCTCAAGCATATTTTGAACCTGTTGAACAATTTCAGCCAATTTGACAGAAGGCTGAAGGTCTCAGACATACAAATTTCTACATATTTCATCAAAAGCTACAGCTAAAAGACAAGAAAGACCCAGTGCATTGCTGCATATGTGTGCCTAGCCAGGCAGCTGGCACATCACATGAGACACTGTTACAGATCCCCTCAGACAAGCTGGGAGTGGGACAAGGAGGCTGCAGACCTCAGAGAGGAGATGGAGGTGAGCTCAAACTTACACGTGATTCCATCGGAAGCTGTGCTGCCTCAGCAGTGCTTTGCATCAACCAATGTAATTTAACTACAGTGGTGTCTTCAGGCTTCAGCCAAAAATCAGGCAGTATTCACAGAAGGATATTTTGTTCTTTTGNTTTTTTTTTTTTTTTCTCCAAATAGTTTACAATCCAAGACAAAAAGGGAGGAATGGGGCTCATTAGTGCTAAGAATAGAAAGAAGAGCAGAGGTGATGTAACCATTTCATAACCATGTACTGGAAATTAACACAGATGACTGTGACGGCCACAGGTCCAGAATTAACAGACACCAGATTTTCTATCTACATCATATCACCTCTGGTTCAGACCCATAAACACTGGGCATTAAGAATTATTCAACAGTACATACAAATCTTCTAACCATCTTGGGTTCTTGCATGCTATTTTTCCAGGTGGAACATTGGAAACTCTGGGCTAGGTCTAAGCAAAAGTTACTTTAGTCTTAAGTATAACTGTCTTCAGCTGTGACCAAGGAGGAAGGAATATATAACAAAAAGGAGTGATACTTCCATCAATGCATGTACTTATAGCTCCCAGGTAGCAACAGTTTTTAGGTTTTCCTGACCCAAACAATGGCTGTATCCAAGCAATCGTGTTTGTCATTGCTGTGTCTATTCTCTAGAAAGCTAATTATTATTTAAACTTATTTACAGTTTTGTACTCAAAATCTTACAGTAATAATTAATTTTGAAACAGTATGTACAAAGAGTGCACCTTTTCACTTGTTTAAATCTTCTGCCTAACAGCTTAAGGAACTTCCAGTTTTCTGCTATGGGAAAAATCAAAAGTTTATTATCTACCTGCCATCCTCACATTATTTGTGATTTTACAGATAACTATTATCTCCCTTTCTAGATGGACAAATGACAAACCATTTGGCATCTCCCCTCTGAGAAAATTTTTGGTGCATTTGACCATCTATGTTAGACTTCTCCATGCGTTTCCAACGCTGGGTATATCCTTACTGACAGGGTAGAGCCAGAACTGTGTGTCCAACACATGGGCAAGTGGGGAATATACAGTGATTTAAAAACATTCTCAGTTTTGTTCTTATTTCCTTTATTAATAGTGCTTCAAATTCAATTTTATTGCTAAGAAATGGACTAATATTTTAGGGAGAGGTCCACCATAACTCCAAGATTTCTGCCCTGAGCAATAATAAAGGATTTAGAGTCCACTGTTGTGTATCTGTAGTTCAGTTCATTTTTCCCATGTGCATTAATTTTTGAAACACTAAATTTTATATCATTGTTTCCTTCAGTCATTCAGTATTGTGTTTCTGTTAATATTTATATCTTTCTTGCACTTCCCCATTTTTTGTTAACATCTCCAACATATCTTCTAAATCTTTCTGTATTTCAAATTCAAAAGCATATAAACTTATCTCTATATACTTGTGACTTGCACCTTGAACTTTTACCAGGGACACTAAAGTAAATTATAATACTGAAATTAGTTTAATATCACCTGGAAAAATATCAAATTAGCTGTAATAAGACATATTAAAAGTCAAATTCACTTTCCTATTTAACAATTCAGTAACACTGTCAGTGGTTTCACCTACAACCTTCTGCAGCTTCTGGTCAGGGATTTTGCGTACCTCATAGATACATACAGTGTTTATATCTTTGCGTAATATATATTTTGAAAATATTTCCTGAAGTCTATTGCTCGCTATCAGCACCACATGGAATTATCAAGATTATTTGTAATGTGATTAGGAAGTCTTAAATACTGTTTTTGTGCAATGAAGATACACTATGACAATATTTGAAAGGATACGATGAGTCACCCAGATTTTGATTTTATGAAAGCAGGACTGCGTAACGAAGTGTGAGGCAGCAGTCTCATTGACAGTACAGTCACATACTGCCTCCCTCATTGAAAATACAGTCACATGCCATTATGCTACTTTTTATACAATATGATATACACCTATTCTTAGCAAGCATCATGTTCAACGCAAGTGGAATAAAGTACGGTTTGACTGCCCCTTGTGCTATTTTAGCCAAATACAGAGTGAAAGCCAAAGAGTTTTCACAGACAGTACATTTAGGCTGGAGGGTATTATATCAAGATTTGTAAGTACTCTACTTAACCCAGTCTGCATCGTTACCTAATAACAGCAATAATGAGAGGTATGCTGTTCAGTGGCACACATTGTTACCAACAAATAGAAAGGAAAAAAATAATCTATGTTTCAGCTCTTCATTGCAGCTATTATTAGTGTGAGCTTTTGCTTCTGTGTTTTTCAACACAGATGACGATACTTATATGGCTGAAAGAATTCTGCCAAATTGCATCACGTCATAGGAAATAATTTAACTAAAGACAGGATATCTTGAAGGACTGGAAACATACTATCATCACCAATAAAAAAAGAATAACCCACTATCTTTCTTAGAAGCAAACACAGCGTGCCTGTTTGCTGGAGTTACAGCTGGCAATATTATAAGGAATTTGGGGAGAAGAAAAGATCTTTCTTTACTTCAATCATAATAGTAATAACAAGCTAGCATACATCTGAATCCCCATCTCTCTGAAATTTCAATAGAATATCCACTACCTTTATATCTTAGGAGCTCAAATCTCCAGCTACAGAAAAAAGAGATATGGATCTGGTACTTTGTTAAGATTACAGAAGTTGCATCTGTTTACCCAGTTATCAATTTAAAAGAAATGATAAGGCTAGAAGGGATGCTTGGAGGTCATAAAGTCCATTTCATTGTCTCAGGGCAGGTTCAAACACCTCTATATCACTCCTGACAGATGTTTGTCCAGAATTGAATATGGCATAAGCTCTCAAGGAAATTTATTTCAGTGCTGGCACTTAAAATGGTTCTATGGGAATGTTTCTGAGCCAAAAAAGCAGAGAAAGTTGATAGGAGTAGAACATAACAGTTGAGGATAACAATTCCCCCTGAAGGAAAGTTAGAAATGCTCTGTATCCTCCAGCAAAGCATAGGACAAAAATCAAAAGAATGCAAGTAGGAAGCATCAAATAAAAGCTGTAAGAAAGTTCTAAATCTGAGCCTAAAAATGAACGAGAACAAATATATATGGACTTTTTACTAAAGCCAGTTGAGAATGAAATTTAATAATTAAATATATCAACAAGTGACGGAAACACAATGAATTACAATTGCAGCTCTCAGTAACAAAAGGAGACATTATTAAGTTTATATCACTGATTTACCAGAAAGGTGACAATGACTGTGAAGAGCATCTTTAAGGACAAAAACATAACAATATTGGAAGATTTCAACTACGATCACATCAACAAGGTAGGTATCAATGTAGGTGATACTGACATAAAATACTTAGATAATGTTTGCTTTTTGGAGAAACTTATTAGGGACCAAAAGAGAAAACCTTGACTTCATACTGAATGGTGCCTATTACCTTATTCAGGATATTGCTTTCAAAGGCCTAGTGTTATGGAAAAGTCTCATAATGTAGTCAGATAGAACATTTCTCATAGAAGAAATGAAAAATCTTTCGTACTTGTCCTCAGTGTAAAAAAGGGAAGTATATAAGAAGCAGCAGCCAAACCCATATATTTTTAAAGGTCACAGATTGTATAATGACATCAGCTAAACACAGAACGTATCAAAAAACCCTTTACTAGCTCAAAAAGACCAGCATGGTTCAATAACAGAGACTATCAGAAGCAAGAAGATATGCTTCAAACACTACAAATTTCTCCAAGAAGGAAAACAGGAAAGAAAATGATATCTAGCAAGCTATATGTAAAATGCAAAAAAGGAAAAAAAAATGAGATCTTGTGAACTTTTGTTGAGAAGTAACTTGAGGATGACACTAAAACTAACAGTAAATCCTTAATGCATAGCCAAAAGATGTAGGCTATCAGTCTTTCTGCAGGACCAAGTGACAACAGAGGTACAAAGGGAACACTCGAGAAGGACAATGCTATAGAAGAAAAGCTAATAAATTACTCTAGCTGAGATATGCACAGCCAGTTGGACTCAACAACCTTTCAGGATATATGAGAGGATTTTTCTTAAACTGACGTGTTAGGAGAAGAAAGCATAAAAAAAACCCAAACTGGTAAAAGAAAGAGTAACACATTATAGGACACAGAGGTGCATCACAAATCTTAAATATAAAACTCCTGAACTGCTATACTGATCACTTAAAATATCATTTGCATCAAATGAGTGGAAGATGGTAAATATGAGCCAACAGGTGCTAAGTTTTTTAAAAGCAGTTTTGAGCGGATCGAGCAAATTACAGCAAGTATATCTGCACCCAACCAAATCATAGAATAATGAGCAAAGAAAACAGAAGACCAGGAACAAACCTGTAATAATAGAGTCAATACAGTTCTCATGCAAGCAATTCACGCCACTGAAGCTTGTTAGGATTCTCTGTAGGGCAAGGACAAGTTTATACGCTGTAGTTGAATTTTCCAAGAGTTTTCATCAGGATTTGTTACCCAGAGGTTCATAAAATGCTATGGGAATGTGTCTTTATGGATTAATAACAGATTAAGAGGATAGGAAACTAAAGTAGGAATAAATAGTAAGACTTCAAATGAAGCCTGTGCCCTGAGGCTTGTGCTATTTAGTTTTTTCAGAAATGATACAGAAACGGCAGGGGTAGCAACATTTGCTAGTGGTGACAAATTATTCAAGGCAGTAAAAAGGCAAGCAAACTGCCAAGACTTGCATGGGAATTTCATGATCAGAATGATTAGGCAATAAACTTATAAACAAAATTCAGTGTAAATAAATGTAAAGTAACACACATGGAAAAGCAACCTTAACTACACATATTCAGTGACTAACTTTAAAGTAGCTAACTTTCAGGAACGCTATCTCAGAGTTACAATAGATAGTACCATGAAAACATCAGCGTGGTACTCAGAAGCACTTAAAAAGGAAAATAAAACATTAGGAATTATTAGAAAGGAAGAGAGAATGAAAGAAAAAACACCATTATGCCATTTTATAACTCTGTAGTGAGCCTACTGCTGCATCAAATCTGATTTCCCCATCCTGGAAAGCACCAAAGAACAAGAAGGTACAGAGAACTGTAGCAACACAGATCAAAACTCTTCAGGAGACAGAGACAACACCACAGAGAAAATTCTGATATTTAAGGATTCCCATAAAGTGGAAATAGAGAAAAAATTCATTTTGGAAATACCAGCATATGTTGATTCTGAAACACAATATGCTTCTTAGGAATCTAACAGCTATGACTAAAATCACAGTTAAATTAATGAAGTTTCTTGGCTCTAACACTGTAAGGACAGTCCTGGTACTCCATGTATTTCAGTACCTGAGGGCACTAATTACTTTAGTTTCCTTTTCTTGGCCTGCATGGCAGCCCCAGCCCTGGTTATGCTGGATGGATGCGATCTGTGCCACTGCCGGAACCTGAGCCTAAAGATTCCCACCGCAGACCTCAACCAAGGGTGTGGAGAGCTCCAGCTTGTACTGGGATTCCAGGAATCTCACACTCAGGGACCAGAACATAAAAAACTTATCGAGGCTTTCATCCTCCTTCAGCATTCAGCCTCCCCTTGAAACTCAAGACACTCATTTGTCAAACAATTGTCATAAAAGAATTAAAGCTTGACTCTCTACAGTCTAAGAGATAAGACCACACAAAAATGCCATGTTATGGTAGAAGAGCTCATATGTGCATATAGACATGGACAGATATAATTTGGTAAATTGAGTCAGACTCTGCTCATTCAATTTTAGGTATATATAATACATTTGAGAATAATACATATAGGCACACAGAACACGAATAAACTGTTCCTTATTCATGGGAATGACAGCTCTTCTCTCAAGTGAGCTCGACACATGAAACAGACCTGCTCAGACCCTTTACTATCTCTCAATTTATAGAAATAATCTACAGTTTAATGGATTAATGATTATAGATCCATCAATGACAAACTGTGATTAGCTACATCATTAACATTAATGTACCACCTCTCGAATGCTGTAGTGAGAAACAGTGAAAAACTCATTTTTACTAACTCACTTTTTCCTCTCCTTAGTATTGTGGTAAATGTAATGACTCAATTGTTTTTGTTGCTGTGGATGTACATAATCTCACTGAGTCCTCAGATATGCCAGCCATTTGTTTGAGCATAAATTTAGAGAAGTAGATATTCTTTTATATTTCTTGAAAGAAAATATAAAGAGAAGTGTAGAAGAGTCTAGACAAACATGCAAAGCAAACATGCCAGGATTATAGGAGATATGTCACGACTTGAGATATGTTATTTCAAGCTGGAGAAGAGCAGAGCAGATGAAGAGCAGAGCACATTTAGACTGGATATAGGAATAGGTTCTTTACTATGAAGGTGGTGGAACACTGGAACGGGTTGCCCAGGGATGTGGTTGAGGCCCCTTCCCTGGAGATATTCAAGGTGAGGCTCGATGAGACCCTGGGCAACCTGGTCTGGTGGGGGGTGTCCCTGCTGACTGCGGGGATGTCTGACTAGCTGACCCTAGAATTCCCTTCCAGCCTGGACAATTCTATGATTCTATGTATGTAACTAAAAGTATTAGGATCATAAAGATGCATCATCAACATGATTTCTTAAGCAACTGACGCAGATGGGCATAAATGTGAGGCCATGGGGGTTGACAGGTTTCATTGAGCCCATGACATGTGCCTTGCCTATCTGCAATTGCTGTATTTGAGTGAACTTTCTGCTGTGCCAGCAGTAATGCAGGCATATAATTACAACATCTTTGAGAAAACTCATCCGAGGAACAAATAAGCTTGCTTTAAAAAAAAATTCTTCATATTGCCCTGACTCATAAATCTATGGTGCACTTAATTAAATTCAATAGGCAATTTTAGGGAGAGATAAACAAATTAAAGAATAGCTACTAAATGACAGAGAAAATTCCAAATAAACATAATCCATTTTGCATTTTAATTCCAATGTTGCTTGTCCTTGTCAGGGCTGATACCTGTCTTATTCATCCTTTTTCTTCATTAAAACAGTTTTCAAGTAAGGATATTAAGGAAATGTACTACAAAATACATTATTTTTTTTTTAAATTAGGTAACCCATCCCATCCTCCATGGACATACAGAAGAAGGATGGAAAAGACAATCACAATTTTTTATTATGCGAAGGAGCTTTTCTTTAATGATTCTTCTCCTCCTAACCCCTCTGGAGAACAGCAATTAGCATGCTGCTTGTCCAGATCCATCAACAATGGCACATATAAAGCTGTAAATATGCCACGCATGTGTTAGATTTATTACGGTATCTTCTAGTCTGACAGATTTATACATTATCTTTTTTCTTGTAACGGGAAGAACTGATGTACAAAATAAAGAAAATAATTTGCAAGCAGCAGTCCTCAGCAATGTGTAAAACCCCATCTAAATCTACCCAGATTCTTACGCTACTCCCATCACCTTGAAATCCCCAATACCTACACTCAGCCTCTCTCTCACCACCTCTAGAGAAGACCATTACTTGCTGCTGCGTCTCACCATATGTGTTTGTCATCTTCCAGAATCACATATGATTGGTGAATAGAAACCTGTTAAGGCACAGGTTCTGGCTTTCACTCAGGAGAGACCTTTCCCATCTAGGTGCCACGTAAAGTTTTCTCTGTGCAGACTGAACCATCCCCCTCAAGTCTCTCAAGCTTGAGATACAGCAGACACTTCCCACCTCCCCTTTTCTCATGCCCACGTTATTCTTCACACATTGTTCTCCCAAACGCCAAAGAGACAAGCTTTCTGTCACTCCTACCCCTATGCCACCACTGAGCACTGCACAGAGCAAGTGTGGTCTATAGGCAGGCAGGGGGATTTCTGTCACCAGCAGCCAGGAAGCATTACCTGGGGCCATGCCGATTTACTGCAGCTGCTGGGGGAAGGCTGGAGTGAGCAGAGGAAGCTAGCAACAAATGACAGACATTTGTCTTCAACAACTGAAAAAGTAAAAGCAAAAAAAAATAAAATACAGGATCTGACAGGTGTTAAATCATGAAATATTTCATAGGGATTTTTAAAAAGATATAGGAAACCACCATGTGGTTCTCCCACGCACAGTTTTATAATATACTTGTGTCTATCGATGAAACAAGGAGCAAGGGAGGTACGTGCACCACAGAAATGGTATATGAATGCTTTTCAGCTCCTTGTCATTGGGCTTCTTTCATTCCACCCGCTAAACCTGGAATAGCATCCCATTTTCTCTAAGTCTGGCATCTTCTCTCTTCTCTCTCCTTTCAGTTCACAGGCAACCACTCACTTCTTTTCTCAGCTCTTTGCTCTTCTCCTCCTCCCTGGGCCTCTGCCTCCTCTCTAGATCTGTGGTAGTTTAAGACCCAAATAAATCCTGCACCCAAGTAATTCTTTCATACCATCTTTCACCCTTTTTTTAATTATCTTGCTAGTTTGTCTAAATTCTGCATAGATGAAGACTACTTTCTTGATGCCTTTGACATGACATGTCTGAAGAGAGAAACATTAATGTTTATAAATAATAATTGTGTTGAGTAAGGGCAGGACCCACTATGTTTAAGGGGAAAGTCTATTTCTTCTTCAGACTGTGCATTTCCCAAGGCCTTTCAAAGTCTTAAATGCAGGGCTACAATTTCCATGGCTTAGCTGTACGTGCTTAACCTACTAGACAAATCATTTCAGAGTCTCCAGATGTTAAAATGCAGTATCCTAATGTGCATTCTGAACAGGAAACTTGTATGGATACATAAAAGGCTGGGTTTTTTTCTCATGAGAATAGAAGAGAACGTATTTTGGGGAAGGAAACGGTTATTCAGACTGTTATGAGAAATTTTGGTGATATTTTGACCATATTACATTTTTGAGCCTGACCTCAGAGCCAGATAGGTAGTTCCAAGTAAATTCCATGTGTAATTTTTACTCTTCCTCCTTTTTCTGCAAACACGGAATTAAAATACAGGGGGGAAAGCGATGCAAGTATTGTTTTCTATATTAAGAATATATTAAGGCTTTATGCACTTTGGATGTGATATTAAGGATAAACAAATAATTAATGGTCATCAGTTTAAAAAAACCTAGCACTTTGGGTGGTGTTAGTTCAGCTAAGTAACCAGAGGTAGTATGTATATCCTGAGAAATACACTGAATTTTGTTTTTACTGCATTACAAAGAGTTAATATAGATCCTAGAGTGTTAATATGAAACTAGAGTGTCCTGTTCAGTAGGCAAGTTGTTGCACTGTCAACCAACTGGAGCTTTTGCGTTACCAGTTCAGCTACTGAAATTGCGCCTAGTCAGGATGTTGTGGTCATTTTTAAGACACTTCATAGTGAACGGACATTTCACACGCTTAGATATCAGCACAGTTGGGTTTTCATCTAAAAAGACCTCAGGCTCTGCTATTAGAAGGATCCTGGTGACTGTGAGATGCAAGGCTCAAATGTCAGACATATAATATTTATTAGAGGCAGCAGAAGAAAAGGTTGCAGCCACCCTACATAAAATGACTTCTGAACTGAATGGAAAGCACCACAGTTCCCAGCGATAGAAATCTCAGCAGTTCTATACTGTAAAATTATGAATAAATCTTTAAATTGTAAGAAAGCCTTCCATTTTCTCCAGTCAGAACCTGAGGCTATGGCTGAGTGAAAATCCAAAGAAGAATGAATGACTGCTGGTTGTTGTCTGAAGCTCCAGACAAACAATGCAACGAGCAGTACAGCAAAACAGCTGTAAAAATGTGCTTCCCGCTTCTCGAATCAGGAATGTCAGATCTCCAGCCTTTTTCACTGTATTCTGCACTAAAAGAAAACAGTAAGGTAGGGGGATCACAACTGTAAGTGAAAGTTAAATGGCAATACAAAGTACAGAAGTTTCCTAAACAACCTACCTAACACTCGCGAGAGGCCTGTTGCAGTAACACAATTGGATTATGGCTGTGCAAAATGACCCAATACCACACAGCTGTTACAAGTTCTTCAGAAGCATTTTGAAATCTTGAATATACCTGTGAGAAAGTGTATTTTGATTGTTCCTAAAGAAGGTAAATCACTGTCTGAATTTATATTCACAGAATTTTTGCAAAAATATCACAAGATATCCAGACAAATATATCAGATCCGTTCTTCTGTTGTCAAAATCTATACATGAGGTAGTTGTGTCTGATTCAGACATTCATAAGTCCAAATTTCACCCTGAAATGTCAAAGGATTAAGATATAAAATTCCATCTCAATTCACCCCTGTTAGCCACCAATCCTTATTGTTCAGTGGAAAATTACTTTGAATCCTGCAGCTCTCTGCCTCTGTTCCTTAGAATAATTTCTTCCATATGATATTTGCTGCATGTGCAGAAAACAAATTTATCACCCAAATGCATATTTCCAATAGTCTCAGAGAACAGTGATTCAAACAGTGATTCAGATTTTCAGCAGCAGATATTACAGAGATTGGGAAGAAAGAAGAAGTATGTGGAAGAATAACGAAATGCAAACAATCCTTCCCATGTGAAGCATGCAGAAAGCCATTAGTGATGGAGAGAAATCTGCAGTGCGTTTAGACAGCTTAATTTATGAAGCTTGTCAAAATAATTAAAAGAAATCCTAAAAACTTTTCAACCCAAGCAGAATCTTTTCATTTAATGAGTTAAAGGAATGACAAATGTCTAGATGAACGTGATTTTTAAGTCCTCAGGCACGATAACCTTTAAGAATCTTGCCCACACAGAGTCTCTCACATGCACCAGTACTGCCTAGCCCTTGCTCAAAGCAAGGACCCTCTTCTTGTGCGTGCTATCAAATTCTAAGTATCATACTGCCATCACCATGGTAACTGATGGACCACCAAAATTTCAGTGAGCAAACAAACTGCATACTGCTACTTGCCTCATTATGCACTGAGAAAGACAATTTTTTCTTCCTACCTTATGATGGTATTGGGAAAAAGCTGATATGAAACATGGGCACTGCCTTGTCCAAATACTAAATAAATTCAAGACAAAAACTGAGATCAGTCATTCCTTGCAGCAAGTGTTGCAGTAGTTGACAGTGTGGGTAGCGTAATGTTGGAGAACACTGGAGCTGGGAGGCTAATAGCTTCTAAGCGTAATTTTAGCTACATTTGGAGTCTTGAACCAAGAGCTCAGAACAATCAGGACACAACTGTGACTGATTAGGCTACAGCATGGGTTACTTGTTGGAACTGTACCATTCACATACTTTCTTCCCTTGGCCTTTCATAGTTGTAGGCAGCATCTTTCAGGAGACAGTACAACATACATGCCAGAACTGCAGCTGGCAGCTGAGGAGGAAATGTAAGATTAAGATACCATGCATGTACTGCAGTAAAAGGCTTTTCTCTAAAAAGTCAACATTTATGCAAAATACAACAAAAGACAATATAATGCTCATGAATATTCTCAAGGCAGCTGCGGGTGTTTGCTGTCTCCCTGGAGGGAGAGATCAGGCCTTTAAATGAGTTCACTCCTGAGGACTTAGTAACACATCAGGGTTCAGAACATTAACAGGCATGTACACGTTTGTCTACTGTCCACAGCTAAAAGGAGATATTTACCAGGTAACCTGCTTTGCCAAGATATTGCTGTATCCTAGCCTGAAGACCAGCAATGATGACTGAGTGTAGCAAATAGAGTAAAGCTCTTATCTACACCTCTAAATCCATTTATATTCTCACTTGCACATGACTTATGCTGGTTTCAGTGGGTGGCAATTCTACTTTTCTGACAGTATTTTATAATAAGAGATCTATCTAAAGTAAAGAGGGAAATACATTCTGATTCCAACAGTGCACTCAGGATGGAAACAGACTTCCAGCTGAAGATGTTCTTGTAGATGTATTTTATTGGTTTGATAGAGCATCAGCAGTAAAAAATGAATATGTGGAATTTATCAATTAACTGACAGCAGCCTAAGACAAATCTTCAGCACCTCATGACAGCCTGCAGCGGCTGCGTCCACCTGCAATGCTGTTGGATGCACTCTGCTAGCTACACAAGCTATTTTCAGTTTTGTGAATGTAAATATTTTTATTCTCAATTCTTATGCACAAAGGCTTTTCAGTAAGCAAGAGAAAAAACACACCAAGATGTACTTGTGTTATATTTCTATTTTTATGCTTTTTCCTTGTAATGCCAAAGTACCATGCGTATATTTGGTTTGACCCAATTAGGCAATACATGAAAACCCACTTCACTAAAGTTCACTGACGCCAGCCACTGCTGCAAATGACAAACACAAGGACTTACTGGGTCACTGATGCACATTGAAATGTAATCAAAGGCTGAAATGTAAAAACATTCAATGCAAAATCCAGCTGTCCTCCAGACTAGAACTTTCTACTAGTAAGGGTTTACATTATATTCCTCTAAATACAAGCACAATATATTTACTGGAAAAATTGAAAAAGCCAGTGAGCTAAGTTATAGAGGGAAAAAAAAGTCCTTATACAATGAGGATACAGTATTAATATACTCCTTACAAGCCTTGGAAAAGGCATCTTAAAATATTGACAGACTAGTAGAAATGGGCAGAAACAGCAATATGTATAATACCAGGACCTAAACACAACATGCTTTACACCCAAAGTCTGATCATCAGCATCAATGAATGTGGAAGGGCATCAATGAGAAAACTTTGCTGCTTTGTAGTTAGGAACTCATTCTTGAAAAGCCACCCTCCCTTTCTCAGCTTATTTCCATCATTTTTTGCTTGTAAAATGGCAAATGGAAAAGACATTGATGGCAATTAAACATCCTTCTGCATATTTTACAGGTGCCGTAATGCTTGTGCCCAATGAAAAAATATACTTGCATTTACCTGCACTTCTAGAACTGAAGCCTCCATACTATCAACTGCTTACTTTCACAAAAAATAGGACTCCTCTATGTGTCCTGTCCTGTGCCAGCCCATGCAAACCTCCACACTCCTCTTTAATTTTAGTTCTGTCCCATTACTCTAAGCTCCAAGGGCTGTGCCAGGAGTGAATACGCTTGGTGACATGAGACACATTGACTTTGATACCACAGAACATGCTGAACAGCATGAAACTTAGCTTGAAGTAAAATAACTGCAAGACAACCAGTTCAAACCACAACAACATATACTTTAGCCTTAGTTGTGCTTGTGCTGGAGACAAGCACAAATATCCCTTCTTAACGACAACAGAAAACTTCCTGCTATGTGTAATAAAAAATACTTTACTCTGTATTAAATAATCAAAAGTTAAGCAACATTACAGAGCCTGGGATGCTGGACCCAGTGTGCAAAAGCTATAGCAAAAGCCATGCAAAAGCCACAAAAGAACTGTGCCACAAAGAACTGCATCTACCAACATAGCAGCTATAGTTCTGGATGAACTTCCATGTTTAAACATAGGTTCACAGCCAGTCAGCCACAACAGTAAAACAGTTATTCCCAAAGGAATGAGATGGATACATTGCACCATTGCAGCAGAAGCTTATTATTAAGAAGTGGAGTTTACTATTCTTTCTCTTTAAAACAATAGTAAACTGTTTAAGTAAAACTTGGGCTCTTATCTCCTGCTTCACTTGAAATTCTTTGAAGGAGGCATGAATCACACAAGTTACCAAGCTTTTGGGACTGTGACTTGAAACGTCATTACTGTCTGGCCAGCCTGTTCTCCTCTTCTTTGTGTATATGTGGATTCATCACTTCTGAAACCATCAGCATTATCCATCCCCTCTTGTTATGGATGGCAGAGTGGAAGTCAACCGAGAGGAATGTCTCAGAAGCCCTTCAACAAATGTGTGGAGGTCTCCCGGGGGATACAAAGCATTATTGTTACAAAGCACCAGGGATGTGCTCAGTGCTTCCCTTTCCCCAAAGGACTTAGTCATACAGGATTGCAGATAAGGAGAGCACTGAACCAGCTTTGGACTGCTTAGTATAGCACTTTGCTAATTGTGATTCAATGAAGATTAAATTGATGCTATCTGTTGGTCTACAGCAATGTTGTGGTCAACTGACACGAGCTTACATTGTGCATGTGACCTGACAGGTCACTTTTCTTTCCACAGAGTCCTCAAACACTCATGCCAGTTGCTGTTTCTTTCATTGACCCTGCTTTTCAGAGCAGCTCTACAGAGTGCTGACATGAGCCACTGGTCTCGGACAGCAATGAGAGTAACCAAAATCCTAGAGAAGGCTGACCACCCAGCGTAGCTGTACTCCTGGCGCCCACGAAAGGATCCCAGGATGTGGTCGGGTTGTGTGGTCCATGTAAATGTGTGGCCTTGCAGGGGGACTGGAGAGGAGGCATCTTGGTAAAATGATGCATTGCTGAAAATAGGGGAGAAAATTCTGGTTACTTTGGATGGTTTTTTACATATTAATTCCAAGAGAATTTTATTTCTGAGACAAGGGTGGTCTGACTATGTTTTCATAGCTTTTCCTTGTAATGTCAAACTACCATGCATTTATTTGGTTTTACCTAAGTAAGTAATATATGAAAGCCTGCTGGGGTCACAGGAATTGTAAAGAGAGATTCCTGCATCTCTGAAACATTTAAGTCTTATATCTTATGTTGTCACCAAAGCAAAATTGGAATCTCTGAACGGTATTATCCATTTTTCTACCTTTATTTCTCTTTGTACTGGCATTCACAGTAGTAAATGCCCAATGATATTCTACCTCTGTCTTCAGCCAATAATGAACAATCCAGTAAGATATATAGCTGTCACTTTGCTTCTGGGATCCACGGCATATATTTAAAGAACATTACAAGGCTCCAGAATTTTGAGTTTGATATATGTAAATATTTTTAAAGTTTTACTGACAATGGAAATTCATTCTGTGAACTATATGCCACTAGACTGTTGTCAGAGAACATGATATTAACTTTCAGTCATTTTGGCATGCATTCTCCTAGTGATGAAGCCAAAAACTTGGTAAGCATTCAAGCAGCTTCTCATTTAATTTACAACAGGTCCTTTGACACAACAGAAATCTGATCACATCCCAGTTAAAAATAGCATATGGAAGTTCATTTCTCAGTTACTTTGGTGACATACAGGAATACTTCAGAGTGGGTTTCCTGATTCTGCTCTGGAACAGATGTATCAATAAATTTCAGTAGAAACAAATCTTGGGAAGAAATTCAGTATCACATATCTGCCATGTACTCTAAGATTTGTTACATATGAGTCCTCACGTATTAACCTTTATATCACAGCATATCTTAGCATCCTGGTATTCTCCAGAGTAATCTTGTCAGCTGTGCAAATTTGAATTACTTTATCTTCAAGTGGCAGTTAAAACAAAATTCACTAATTTCATCATCAAAAATAAAAGTCATTTCAGTCAATCTTTGCATTGTTCAAAATCACACTGACCAAATGCATGGCAGTGATTTGTCTAGTGCTGATTATAACTTTGTGCCACCATTATGCAAAGTGGATCATACAATAGTCATCAGTCACAGATTTTCCTACTCCCCAGACCTCTCCTGAAGAGTGGTAGGCAATTACTCTCCTATCACGTTTTCATTGTCTGACAGTAAAATTCAACTTTCACTAGGAAAAAATTATAAAAACATCATTGCCTGGTCCAGATTCACAACTCTTGATAAAACCCCATGAAGAGTGAATCACTGTAAACCCACAGTGCTGCAGGACAACAGTACACACCACTCCACAGCTCGGGATGGAGCAGTAAGAACAAAAAGCTTTTCCCTCAAGTATCATCAGATTCATAGGAAGGGCATTAGAGACTGAGATGCACAATGAAAACAGCTCAGTTTTACACCAAGAGCTACACTTAACAAAATCCTAACATAAAATCGGAAAAAGCTTTAGTAGGACAGGCAAAGGTTTCGGTAGCAGGGTAGGACAGGGATGCATTATGTGTGCTTTAAAAGCACTGTTTGGGAAAACAAGCCCAATGCAAAACAGAGTATGAGTTTCCATGAGGTCTTTGGCAAAAATTCAGTGAATTTGAGCTAGGACCTAAAGCCGTTAGTGGTCTGGTTTCACAGACACTTAGATTTTAGGCTGTAAATGTCACACAGCTCATGCAGTCATTAGTCATCCCTATGCACAATACATATGTACAGAGGCAAAGTGAATGTAGTTACTACTTAAAGCAAAGAGCTCTTGTGAACACCTACCTTGAACATTAATACTGGTAAAAGTGTTATTAATAATATGGCATAGCAGAGTAAATTGGTTTCAATATATATATAGGAACCTCTCGAACTTTTATGCTAGAGCTGGGGCAAAACGTCTGCTGACATTTATATAAATTCAATTTTTTTTATTTTTTTTTTTAATCTTGTTGATTTTTCTTGCTTCTGTACTTGGATAGTCCAGATAAACAGGGAATCAATCAAAAGCAACTGGCATAAGATTTTCAGCCCCAGGCTGAAGAATGAAAAGGGCTGGAGCACCAGATTAGCATCTAGAGGCTAATTCCCTGCCTGCATACATGAACGCAACTCCACCGGGCAGAGGATTTGCCCCGTAGTCCTGTGACTGCTGATCCAAACTGAATCCATTCTCCATGGCCTACTGGGGAAATGGCCTGAGAGTACCTTGCTGTTGCTTTTTCAATCTCTCAGCTGAAACTGAGATAAAAGACCACACCAGAACCATTCACATTCTGATTTGCCTTCACAGAGAAAGCTGTACTTATAGTTACTACCTCTGTCTGCCACGTCGCATCCTTTACCACTGTCCTTGCATATTAGCTGCACTTCCAATGACTCATCTGCTTCTCCATCTGGAACAAACATCTCCTTCTTCATATTCTTTTGAGGAGAGCTAATAAACTGCCTGAGTCACCATCATTTTCCACGTGGTCTGGCCTTAATGTTTCAATACTCCAGTTTAGACAACATCCACTTGGAGGAGTTCTTTGCTCAGCAGCAGGAAAGAAAATAACTTGATTCCCTAATGAAAACCTCAAAAACATCCCAACTACTAAAGGGTAATGAGACATGGCCCTGATTGATTGCCTAATAACCTTTATCTAGATACTAATGAATGTAATAAATTGTGGGATTTATAGGTGGCCCCTGCTCAGAGACCAGCTTTTAAAGCGCCTACTTGGAGAACACCGAGTTGTGATGCAACTTCCAGCTTCAGTTTTACTGGAGAAAAAATGCTTGTGTAATGCGTAGACTTGAACTGACAATCAATCAGCTGAGATGCTGAAGTGAAACAGTCTAGGGTAGTAGATCAGCATTCAGCAAAGTTTGAGTATTATTGGGGAAAGAAAATTTATTTAAAAGTTCAGGCATGCAGTGAAGGTCACAAGGGCCAGCCTGAATAGTAATATGATTTTATTGTTATGGTTATTAATTTTAATATTTGAAAATTAATTAGTATCTTATGATCAAGTGCCAGGCAGAAAATCTTTCCACCATGTCAGAACTGATTGTAACATTTGCAAAAATACTCAAAGCAACTTGGGATACTAAATCCCAGCTCTGAAAAGTACAATTTCTTCAGTCCAAGTTTCCAAAGATATTTACATATCTAACTCTCATGTGAATCAATAAGACTTTAAGATTTTATATCTGAAGTGCTTTTGGTATCACTTAGAATTCCCAGATTTGGAAAATAAGACTTTCAAACTCACTAATTTTTGTTTGCCATTTATACTCTTACCCCTTATACTTTTGTTCTAAAAAAGAAAAATGAGTAAGAGATCTGGGATATACGCAGGGTAAGCTACACCAGAGCTTCCATTTGGAATTCCAGTTCTCATGTTGGAGGGTAAAAACAGAATCCTTAACATTTTTTTGTGCTATTTGGCATCTCCAGACCTATTTTTTCCTGCACTTCTTTAGGGCAGGAACTTCTGTCTGGTTTTTAAGAGACTTTTGTAGCAAGAGGAGGATTCCTACATACAGCCTGTTCTATGCATTTCTCCAGTTCAGGAAATGTAGTCAAATCGCTGTGTCAAATTGCAGCTGATCATTACACATGTGCCAGGAAAGTACATTGTGTTCTGACTCTTGCCCCTCCAGCTCAAGGACAGTGGCCATGCTGGAGAAGCACCTGGCAGCTCCCTCAGGCAAATGGGCTCTGCTCCAGTCTCATTAAGAAAGCCAGTGGGTATGGTGAATCCAGCAGGAATACAATCGGGTCTAAAATGCTTGGGGGTAGACCGATGCAGAACATCTCACAGTGGGACAGAGCACAGCCTGTAGCTCTTCACATGGTATGCTAAGAGCAAGCATTACTCCATGACCACTGTAAATGGATTCTCTGTATTTGGGGAACAGTTTCAACAGTAGTTACTTCCAAAACAAACTAGATAACACTTCAACATGTTCATTGCAAAAACAATTTTTTCCCTACTCTTTACAAACTTGAGACAAGTCTTATGAGCTCCCAGGAAACTGAAACATTTCATTTGAAGGCAAGAACAGCGACATCAATAATGCCTATTTACAGCACCACTTATGAATCATCAGTGCCTTGTGTTCATTTTGATAGTGCAAATATTAATAGCCTTTTACTTCTTATGCTAGCATTGCTTGCCACCTAAAATCAACGTCAGTACAAATGAACAACGCACAAGAGAAAGTTTCCAGTATTGTCTCCATTTTAAGATTCTAGTGTTGGTTTCCAAAATTTCAGAAAGGTTCACTGTAGATCAGTAGTATCCTCGTGTCAGTATCAAAGCCCATGATTATAAATATTCATAGAACCAGTAAGAGAAAGAACTTTACTTTCCCAAAGACATTTGATTCTCTTGCAAAATTTACTAATCTGTACTCTAGACTATCTAGTTCTTACTCTTTGAGAGAGAATATTTAACTCTTACCAGGTGGTGGCCTCTGCACAACTGCCCAGTCCCTGTGTTGGGAAGAACAGTGTTTCAGGTGCTTTGTGTGGTGTTAACAAACAAGGTCTGCTCAAGACTGCAGAGAAAGCCACAACCATCTGTAGTGATGATTTATGAGCAAAGTGCAGTCATGCAGGCTCACCAGAAAGTGTTTCTCAGTGTGCAGCACTTGGTCTTTTAGAAACACCTCTGCTTGCACCCTGTTTTTCCTGGTCCCTAAAGAATTTAACCTACAACTAATTCTGAGTTAAAATGCTGCTACTGCAACATTACAGTATCTGCTGCATGAAAATAACAGATGCAGCTCCAAGACAGGTCTCGCAGGTGTAGCTGGGACTGGCAACGTGTGAGAAGCCCCAGAGCTAGCCAGTATCAGCAAAGTTACAAAGCAGACCTTGCTGAGGAAGGCAAAGCTCATTTATCACTTCTTCTAGCAAGTCGTAGCCAAAAGTCTGATTTTTTCCACTTTTCTTTTTCTTTTGAAACCTTGAATAGGAAATAATATTTGCAAACCCTGTAAAGTATGAAAAATGTTTCCAAGAAGAAATTTCAGATACTAGTCTGAGTGAATAACATTATTTATATTATTTTTTAAAGTCCCACATTAACAGCTGTTTCCAGAACTGGAAACCTCAGGGGGGTATTTTCTGGAGAAATGTATAATGTACAAATTAAACTAATATAAAAATTATAAAAATTATTTAGAGGTAAAAAAAGAGCTAAGGTTCAATTAACTGTTAAAATGCAGTCCTCTCTGCACTACATAATTCCAAACCACAAAATGTTCTTGTTTATATTTTTCTCTGTATACAGAGGAGGGAAGAGTAAGAAACAAATCTTGCACTTTATAGCATCTAAACACATGCTCCTCCTTCTAAACACAGAGCATAAACATGAATGAACCACACACTATGACTTCAATTATAATATATCTCTGTCAAACAACAGAGCTTTAAAATAGTGTCACTAACGACCAGAATATTCTCCAACTAAATCACTATGTGATCCTACCAGCACAAATACTATTTCTTTTATCTTCACTCACCCTGTTTGTTAACCTTGTCCACTACACTCTAACTATATTCTACAGTATCACTTTCCAAGCGGACGACTTTGCCTTTTTTACTTTCTAGAAATTCACTCACCAAGAAATTAACATGGTAATAGAAAACATAAAAAGGCAGTATATTAACTAGTTAGGTAGCCAATCAACTTTTGGTAAAGAGGACAGTAAATTTATTTTTATATTGCTGCTAAACATCAGACAAACAGAACCACCAAAATTCTCTGCATTTCTATTAATTAATTCTCTCTGTGAATGAAAAGAGTTTAAGAAAGCTATCCTGGTTTATATATTAAACTGAGGTTCAGTCTTCCTGCCTCATCATATCTAAAATGATTGGTTTAACCTTAACAGAAGCCATTAAGTATTAGGAAAGCATTACTGCAACAAGGGAGATACACATGAGTGCCACTAGTTCACTGACAGTATGTGCCCTGTATAAATAATAGGCTCAGAGCTAGATCCATCAAAGGGAGAATAGGAAGATGTCTTGAAAGGGAGAGGGAAAATGAATTCAATGAATCATGTAAGTGGCAGCCTACATCTTGAGGGACCAGTTCTACATACTGTAATTATGAATGTGTTACATGCAGAGTTTCATCAGGAAATGCTGAAGAGGAGAAAAAAGGTTTAGAAACAACATGTTGGTGGGTACTCTGCCTGGGTGGTTGCAATTCAGGGCCCATGAACACATCTGAACCAGGCTGAGACAGGCCTCAGGAGGACTGAGAGTTTGACAGTCTCTTCTGCAAGGCATAAGCTGAGAGAAGGACAGACATGCAGGACCACGGACGTGCTCTATAAGGGTCTTTATCTTGCCCCAAGATTCCTGCTGATCACGGGTCAAAGCTGCAGCAGCCAGTCTCTCAGCCAGGTCAGTCCTTTGTGTAATTTAGAGTAAACCCTTTTTAGCTTCTTTCCAACTCACATGTGTTGGATGGTAAAGCATTTGCATTTATAGAATAAGCCACACTGAAATACTTTAGAGAACCTATGTCACACAGTATTTATGGAAAATATGGTACTAGGCCAGTTAATACTGATGCTAGCTGGACACACGTTCATCTCTTTCATGTCTGTCTTTCTTTCAAGGGTGGCAGAGCAGAGAGAAGAGACCCTGTGTGCTGTCCATCCTACAGGACTGATCCTTCATCACCCGGACTGGCTACTGGACTGCCCACCACTGCTCTCTCTTTTTCAGCAGGCCCAGGCTTCCTTCTAGGGCACATGCATGTGCACAGGAGGTGGGGAGCACAGTCTCTACATTCACAGCCAGGTTGCAGAAGAAAAAAATCTAAAATTCACTGAGATCCCCCCCAGCGTAGAAGTATCCTGTGGCTATTCATATTGAGAAAGATATTTGGAATCCCAAGAGCCACTGAAAGACGAACAGATGCAATACTATCGTATCACTGATTGTGTCATATGAACAGCAAACTGCAGAGGGTAAATCCCCATTGCAGCTTTCCTAGCTGGTAATTTATAAGCAACTGAGTTGTAATTACATACAGCATTCACCGAATAATTTCAAATTAACGAACATGATCACAAGTGCTTAAAGCCTTTTCACAGATCATTCATAAACAATAAAGGCTTCAGAAGCACCACAAGAACTTTCAGGAAATAGGCTTTCACTGTGAGTGGCATTTTCAAGTTTAGATTCTCGTGATGCTTTGCTAAATTAAGAGAAGGTAATTTTCTCAGCCAGATTTAGATTATACCCTAGGATGGATTATCAGAGGGTCTAAAGGAAGCTTGTGCTATTGAAATCAACAGAACACCATGTTAAAATACATTTAGTATCTAGCTCACTAGTGTGGCAAGCCTCTTTAGGCAGGGGCAACTTCAGGGGAAAAAGGGTTTACGACGACCTCCTTCCACAAACCCCTGCTTAAGCAATAGCAACTATTTTGGGAAACAATGTTCCATTTTGCCCTAACACTTTCAGACACTGTAGCTGAAAATGAGTTGGGACAAAACTGATTACCTGATGAAGCCTAAACAGTACTGTAGGAACAGCCTTTGGCTTTGCAGCCATCTTAGACTCTTTACTGAGTAGAAAATAAAATTCATGAGATATATCATAACATTTTGTCACTACCAAGCCGTTTCATCATGCTACTTGCCTGGGAGGCTATGCCCCTTGTTGTTAGACAAGAACTTGGTCAAAGAAATTCAATAATACGTAGTTTCTGGAATTGATTATAGTGAAGTGTTACATGGGGAGCTCAACAAGAAAAACTAAAAAAGTTGCAGCTGGTGCCAAGACAGCAAATGGAAGCGCCTTCAACCTTATACCTCTTGCTCTCCTCTGGCTACCCCATGGGAAAGTAAGAACAATTTAAGGTCTTAAAAACAGACTAAAGCACTTTCAAAGCCACTTCCCCTTCAAATTGTGAAACAGAGGTAGGCCAGATTAGAAAAGATCTCCTTGGTAATTAATTTTCTGGCTGCAAAGGAACAATAAAAGTGCACGCAAATTCACATATCACAAGATATCAGCAAGTATTATTTTTAAGAATCACAAGACGGAAAATGGGATAACCTACATTTTTTACCTAATTTCTTTGTATTCATCTCAGAAGATTCCCATACAAAAAAAAATTTAAGGCTCTGCCCAGTTTTTAATTGCTCATATAGATTTATAATATCTGGATTTAAAGATTTTTTATTTTTGTCACTGCCACACAGATGCCAATGGACTGCCAGGGGGAGAATATATTATCTTGTAAACATCAAAACAGAAGACAGAAATATTTTTCAAAAAACAGTATTTAGGATATATTTGGGATATTTGAGCAACCTACTGCTGAGCAAAATGAGCAAGCTTAACAAAATACAGTTGAAAATTAAATATTGTGTCATCACATGCTCAACTTTGTCACCTAAAACTGATTTAGCCAATACCTGTTAATCAATCATTTTGCCCTTATTCACTTTCAATATACTTTATACATTAGAATACATTGCTCAAGGTATGATAGGAATCGCAAGCTGATCCATTGGTTTCCCAGATGTCTACAAAGAGCTGACACAGAATTCCTGATTCATGTTAGCATATATTGCTAGATCTGGCCTGAGTTTACATTACAAGAAGATCTATGAGAACTGCAGTACAAATCAGTGGGAAAAGTAAGAAATTACATTTATCACCACTTCTTAAAATAATCATGAAAGAAAAGTGCCAGGAGATTGTAAGCATTTTTACTTTCTGCAGTTTTTACTTTAACTCTTAACCCAGACCAGCCCAGAAGATGATACTCAAGCCCTTCAAAAAACCCCACTAAATATACAAGATGACAACACTGTTTGAACTGAGCTGGTATTTCTCCCTGTGAGAGGTAAAGCAGGGGCAGTAGAACATCAGGCTGGCCTGATGGTGCAGATGGTGGCTGTTGCCTTCTTCTTGACACATGACACAGAGCAGGCACCTAGCTAGGAATGTTAACAAGGTGAGGGAAGAAGGTTGCATCCATGCTTCCTTCGGAAATCTGATTCCTGAGGCTCAACTGAAATGTTTCCAAGGCCTGATGAGACTTGAATGTTACAGAGCAGTTTGGATACATCCACAAGCAACACTGACCAGTGGGCTGGAGTCCCAGGTCCTTTTAGAATCGGTAACCTGTGTCTCAAGCAATACATACACATAGTGTTGCCCATTGGTAACTTTTCAATATCACAGAAACAACTGAGGGGAAACAATCAATCATCTTTTCTGCTAAAAATTCTTCTGCAAGCAGTAATTTTGATATGAAAAAGTATACATTTTTGGAAACCAGGAAGAAGGCAGAAGAAAGTCTATTACACGGATACCATGATAACTACTCTCCAGTCTTTTGGTAAATACATGTCCAAGAACACATCATCATCATCTGTTTCCTTTTCATTTTACTGATCTTACAGTGCGTAGTAAAAGAAACACCTGTGAAAACAAATGCAAGAATGATTGCACATTCAGTCAGAGAAAGTTACATTTCATTATCCTGCAAAATCAATGATGAATATTTAAAGCAGGAGGTCAATGAGTGACAGCCACTACTGCTTGATTGGCAGAGCAGCAATCTGTGTCAAATGGCAGAGACACACTACACCTCTCAGCCAAGAGGCGACCCACATCCTACAAATTTACCATGCAATTTGACAAGTTTGATGATTTTCTTGACTTCATATTCCATGAAAAGATGCTCTGAATCCACCTTCACATATTTCTCTGTGAAAATTTACAGACCTGTGTACTCTCCAACCTCTTCAGACCTTCTTTTTGTGATGATTTGTTGGTGAAGGTGAGGGGATGGTATTGTAACAACCTTCAGTTTTTGCATATGGATGGATCCATGGCTACAGCAACCAACTGGTCCTCAATTCATGCTCTTAAGCAAGCCTTCAATATGTCAAGAATTAAGATCTGGGTAAAGAATGTTAAAAGACCATAGAGTTCCAACCACCCTGCCATGGGCAGGGACACCTCCCACAAGAGCAGGTTGCTCAAATGGCACACCTTATCTCAGGAACTGAAAACACTGGATCATACTGGCAAAATCCTAGAGATGCAGAAACTAATCAAAGGAAAGTAATTTTTCAAAGGTCATATCAAATTCTATCATGTCTCCCTGGATTAAATAACAGTATCTCTGCAAACCCTGAACGCTCTTCTTGGAGTAAATCACGATTACATGCAAAACTTCTGTAACAGGGAGACAAGGACAAAAGTTGAGTAGCATCTAAATGCTCTTTAAAGAAAGTCTGTGCAAAAGCATTATGTCTGTTCCTTCATCCTTCTTCAATTTTATACACCTATAAAGCAATTCCTTTCCAAGGCTCCTTTTGCTTTGCATTAGCTGAATTTAATTGTAAGTGCTAACTGAGAAGTCTCAGAGTCTCTCAGCTCATTAGTGAAACATGCACCAAAAGAGTTAAGTAGGCAACTGACATTTTATCATGTTGTACCTTTAAGCTTATTTTAATGAGAACAGATCCATTTTTTTAGTAAATTCATAAATAACTTTCCTCATAATGAATCGCCTCTCCATGAAATTTTAAGATGGATTTGAATTTGCCAGGAGAAGGACGATTTCCTTTGTAATTAACTAATGTTATAATCATTTATAATATCTGTGGTCAACGCCAGTCAGAACTGTTACAGGGCAGCACAGTAAGGCATAACTAATGAGCACATGATGGATCAAAAATGACAGACAGAAAAGTCACAAATCTTTAATTTGCATCCTGAATTTCTCATTGTAAATGGGCAGTTTGTATCAAAGTGATGTGATCTGTGGACAAGCTACAAGCTTTAAGTCAATGTCAAATCTGCAACTTGTGGCTAGCCATTCCTCTCTTCAGACAGTGGCTGGAGAATTGAGAACTGATTCTCATAGTGTCCTTAGGTACTCGTGTGAACAGAAAGGCACCGGGACTTATTCCACTTCCATCAGCAGATTTTCTAAAATGTTATGTTTCTCATGAGTGCCCCTGAAAATGGAAGTATTGATTACATAATATACTAAAGTGATGGGTGCTCTATAAATACCTAAGATCGATAGCATTCTTATCCAGCTTACCCTGGACAACAGCAGTCTGCATCTCCACTCTAAATATTGACTCTTCTCTGGTCTTCACTCTTCTGCCTAACCCAATTTGTTCCACCCCAGCACTTTCTTACTCAATCTTCCATATAACCACTCTCAAAATAAGGCTGCTCAAGCATCTGTCACTTATTCTCATGAAAGTCCTAGTAAAGTAACTCTTTTCAGTGTCTCCCAATCCTTCTATGAATGGTTATGAACAGATTGTTATCTGTTGGAAGAGGAACGTTACAATGTTCACTCAATTCTCTAGTTCAAGGAGGTTTTGTTTGTGGTTAGTGCTGTAGAGGATGTCAGCATAAAAGATTATATCTGCCTTTATGACATTTCAATATCAAATGGGCTTAATCATATCATAGTGAGGATGACTGTGCAACAATCATGGAGCTACCTGTGACACGTGGCCAGACAATGCTCAGGGCGGAGAAAGGGACTAAAAGTCTCATACTCTCCTCCTCAAATATCACTGTGTTTTGTTTTAAAGTGATGGCTATTAGGCTATACATATATTCATTATCAAGCAGCATGGTTTAATAGCAGATCTATTGAGCAAAAAGATGCAGAAGGCCCAATATCCATGATGTATGTGTCTATGTCAGGGTGTGTCTTCCACTTCAGACTAGTTATAGTCTGGTCCCATGGACCAAAAGCCCATTTGCATTTCAAGTACCTCAGCTGCACTCCTGAAGTATGTCTTCTAGTTTCATTTAATCCAGAAAGAATCCACGTGATTTGAGACTGCTCTAATATGCTAACCAAAGTATATATAGAGCGATCATCAGAAGACTAGCTTCAAAACATGCTCTTAATCCAAAATAGAACCACTAATGTAGTCACATCATACATCTGGGTTTTATCCAAATATGCCATCAAAAGAGGAAGATGGGCCCAATCTCACCTTTGTACACATCACATCACTAAACTCAGTGAAAGCCAAAAGGCCCAAGAGCTGGCTTCACTGTTAACATGCATGCTTGAACACAGTAAGCCATGCCACACGCAGGACAATTTCTTTGTCCAACTATCAGATACTAAGAGATGGGACATGTTCATCCAGACTCTGACCAGTATTGCCTATCTCCCCAGCTGGGCATGAAGTCATGCTGTGTCCATTCCTGGTTGCCAAGAGAGGTGCAGACACAGCATTAGGGGAAGCATAATGGTCATGAGAGATGGGATCACAGATAACAGTGTGGAAAAAAGGTTGACAAATATGGCCTCATGTTGAAATCAGAACAAGTAACTTTTATAGGCCCGATTACTTGCACGAGTCAGGTACACTTGAGCAAGCTCTATTGCAGTAATTTTGTTTCTACCACCACAGAAAAGCATTATAAATTCACAGAAATATTGTTTAAAAAACAGTCTCCACATCAATTCTTTACATAGTTTTGCTTCTAACACTTCTTACCCCTTGTCCGACCTGCCTGCTCACTCCCGGGTTTTCAGAGTCTTGGTAGAACATAACTTTATTATCACAGTCAATATAACTATTAATAACAGTGTGCCAACCTGTCCAGGTATGAGTAATGTCTTTCTGGCATAAAAGTTGTTTCTAGGACCCCATGGTGCTAGGCCTAGCCTACACGCAGCTATTGAGGCTGGACAGAGATGTTTGGAGCTTTACACACCATCTGGAATAAGTAAAAATTAACCAAAAAGCACACAGAGGGGCTAGGAACATTGCCAGTATTTAGGGAAGGCATTCCCTAAAGTCTAGGGCATGCAACAGGTGAAGGAGAAAGACTTTTTGAATCAAGACCTTTTGTATTATACAGCAAGGGCTCATTTTGGGTCTGCTTGCCTTAGAGGTAAAATTTTGGTTATCAGCTGCCACTTTGTGTTTAAAAAGCAATCGTTCAAACATGATTTCTACACAGGGATAGCAAAGCCTGCCCAATGTGAGGGTTAAATAAGGTCTGTGATGCAAGAATTCCACTTTGTCAATGTCAAGAGACTACCCTTAATATTAAAGCAAGGATTTACTCCTAATGACAGCAGCTTGTGTACATGGCAACATGCCGTATTTACGAAGCTCTTTTACAAATATCCTCAATGGTTCCAAGCTGGGAGCAACCTAATAGAAATGCATTCTACAATCTACATGCTAAATCATCCTTCTGAAGGTCATGTTTTTCCACCTCATTGTGTTTGAGTCAGCTCCTGGTAGATGGCCATATTTCCTGAGACACAGTGCCACAGAGAGTGAAATAAGGGGAACATTTTGGCCTATACTCAGAATATTTTTGCTTTCAGCAGTTTAAATGCCTTAACAGCTGCTTGGAGTCTCGCATAGGGCAAGTAATAATGAGGCTTGTAAGGAGCACTCAAAAATAAGAAAAATACAACCAGATATTTCCCGCATTACTCTTCAGTAGAAGATTTTTTTTTTTTACCTACTGTTTTGGTAATGTGAAGGCTAATTCAGTGCCAAGGAACTCAGCAACATTTTTGGGAGGAAGGATGTATGCTTTTCTTTATTTCATCTTTATGAGCCTGCTGAGAGACAAAGAGGAAGAAAGGATTTTGAGTTCCTGTATTTAATACCCATGTCAGGACACAGTACTTAAAATATTGTGTACTTCAAAATCAAATATACGTCAGCTTGGGGTTTAAATTTTCATTTGCAATGTCTGTATTTCTCATTGTCGATCTTTACAATCTATTTACCATTGTCTCCAAAAGTACATGATACATTGTGTGGAAGACAAGAAAGAAACACTGATTTTTTTCGGGGTTTTTTGGTGGTTTTTTTTTGTTTGGTTGGTTGGTTGGTTTTTTTTTTTTGTCTTTTCAGTTCTAAGTAAAACAGTATGTTTCACCAAGGCCGATTCAAAACCTATGGTAGTTTTATGTATACTGTCTATTTATAACTTGGATCATATAAAACTATTTACAAATCATGCTGAATTAACTGAATTGCTTTGGTCTAAATCCAGAAGTACTACTTTTTGAAGTAAAAATAATATTTTTTTATGGTTTCAAAAATAGTATTTCTTTTATTGTGTGTCAAAATTAAGCCTACATTTCATTCTAGTGGGGTTTTTTTAACAACTTTTTCTGTATTTCAATCAAGTTGCATGCCAAAATATTAGTTGCTCATACAGGTCAGGGTACATCTGATCCTACACAAACCCAAAAGGAAGATGTAATAATTCCCATAATAGATAACATCTCCTCATATAACCGTAACAACACATGCACATGACTGATTGTGTGATCACTAAATCTAATACAATCTGATTTAATCAATTGAGACCGTAATTAATGCCACTTGCTTCCCTCTCCACTGTACAATTCATCAAATGGTACATTAGAAAACATGCTCTCAGAATCATAGAAACGTTGGTTGGATGGGAGCTCTGGAGGTTCACTCATCCATGTCAGGAGTACCTGATACACTTGCTTTCTTTTAAATAATATCTGTATACAACTGCCTGTTGAATATCATACTGCACAACACAAACTGTGGCCAAAACTGGGCCCTAAGTAATTGTACAAATATTTTTTGGGTGAAATTTAGTTAAACACCACTTTTATTTACAGTGTACCTAACACTCTATTTGCCAGATGCTTTATTTTTTATTTTCTAAATCCCAGCAATATGCCTAATCTTTGCAGTACAATAGGTGATTATCACTGCATTAATTAATATACTAGTGCTCCTTAACCAAGCACAGCAGAGGGGTTTCTGAGAAATCCACCCACACAAACAAAGGAGGGAATAAGTGAATTGACACATTCTCTCCATCTCTAGGTCCCACGATTAAACCCTGCCTCACCAGTAAACTGGTGACCTCCACTGAGCCGCAGACTGTTCATTGGAATGAGATGAACCACAAAGCCCAGCTGTTTCTGGTCTACATTAGAGACAACAGTGAGCACAACAAAAGTAGGTTACTACAGAAGGCTCCTGCAGTATAAGCAAACACATTTTGGTTTCATGATCCAATCCCAGCAGAACATCATGCAGGACTCAACCACAGTACACCATTACATGTACACAGTACACAAGCTGCTGACAAGATGCAGGAACCTGCGAGCCCACGTTATATGCCAGACTGGACTAGGTGAAGAGTAGGGTCTTACCTGACCTTCAAATTAACAAATCTATTACTTTAAGTATGTGGTCAGTTAATAATAAACTTGTAATTCTGATGCTTTTTCTGCAGTTCCAGAAGTTATTATCCCTTCACCATCTATGATTCATTTTGTCTCTTAATTCAATAATTTATTTTTAAAATCCAACAAAAAGCCTTGCAATCATGAGCACCACAGGTAGACAGCGTTTTGAGAAGACTGCAACCTATTATTGCTCTTAAATTTCCAACTTTTTCATTTCAAGAACTATCATAAGCATTTTAGTGAAAAATGCCTCCTAGAATCCATAAACAAACAATGAGGTTTTGCGCGTACCTCCAGAGTAATTTTGTGGTTGTATTGCTAAGCTCTTTAATTGTAATTGATTACATCCAATTTTCCTTGAGAATTTAATCCTAGGATTCAGCTCAGTTACTCTATTCTGACTGACCTTGACTACATGACATGCAACACTTGCTGTTGAACAAAATTGGTTCCTTTCTTTTGAATGTTTTGAAAGATTAAGTGTGAAATTACAGATTGAATATCAACCAGAGTAATAGCAAGGTCAGGCAAGTTAAATCAGTTACATCTAAGCACTCAGGATGTAATCGGGGAGCAGATGCATTAAAGGCTTTTACCATGCTTTCCTTAATCCACAAAGCACTTGACTCTTCTGAAGAAATGAAGAATAGCACAGGGAAAACAACACCAGCTCCATGAAGTTGTTAAGGACATCCACTAACCACAAACTGCCAAATACCCATACCATAGATTAAAACTTACTTAAAGGAAGTTGACAGCTATTATGCCCAAAGGGGCAGTTTTAATTTCTAAAAAAAAAAAGTTATCACTTAGCAACAGCAATAACAAACCAAATAGCCAAATTTTGCATTCCTGAGGCGAGCTCTAGCTTTCATTTGCAGGTAAGGAAGTTACAGTAGGGCACAGGGAAACCAGGGCATTTAAGGTATTAACACAGAGGGAGAAATAACCTTCACTGCAACATAGACATACCCAAGTAGCCTGAATATTAACTACTTGTGCCAGAGAAGTGATCTGATCCCAGCAGCACAGAGCTGAGTGCAGGCTATTCTTTCACTCTGCCTTGTCAGACCATAAAGCCAAAGGGACTGAGGACAGGAGGCAGACAGACAGTGCACAACGTATGGAAGCCTTTACACTATTACAAAACCTTTCTTGAATTCAATCTTCCTGCATGCCAAGAACTTCTTTTTCCTAGTACTACTAGAACTGTATTGATCTCTGCTTCCTTGCATGTTTGAGTAAACCAAAGTTAAGACCGTCTGTGAATGCCTAACCAATGCTGTGTACATCCTAATTCCTGTCCGTCCCTGCTCGTCTGAGTTACACAGATGTCTTTCAAGCCTTTCTGACAAAATGTAGAGGTTCAAAATAAAGAATTCTCCAAGCTGTCACCTCTTTCATTCACCTTCCCTGAACATTAATTCCTCACCACCTGCCTGCTTTGCAGGTTTTCTGCAGGCTGCTGCCATGCTTTGCTTTGGGGAACTTTTTGAGAAGGATCCTTGAGCAGCAGGGCTGGGGAAGCTTCCCAGTTGCCATGACGACTAGTTTACAAGCCACATTGTTAGTCAGAGAAGTGCGTGCTGTCTTTGGAGAGAAATCTAACCCATCTGTACCTTGCCTTTTCATTTTCAACAAAAAGAATTAGTGTCCAGTCATACAGGGGGTGATGCACCCAGGGCAAGCAGGGCCACCTCTTTCATGCAGCTCTTGGGAGGATGGCAGCTGCTTCGTGTCCTCTGAGCTTTCCCTCTGCCTTCAGTAAGGCTTAGCCAGATCCCTGTGTCACTCTCTAAGCTAACAAACTCAAAATGCTAAATGTTCAGACAATACAACATAGCACAATGCAGAGATGTGCTTTGATCTCAAATAAAGCTTCTGCATTATCTGGATCAATAAAACCAATACTAAATTGCATAACCAATTGGTGCGTATCTGTACTCTCATATTTTGTATTTTATTCAGATCAAGAGTTGCCTACCAGGTCTGTTCTCACTTCTGACATTTTCTTCTGTCTTTCTCCCATCAAAATTATAATGTAAAGCTCTTTGACTACTAACCCTGATGCCAAAGATCATAAAGCTGGAAAACTCCTTGCTCTAAAATCAAAAACATTTGGAAAGGAATGGTAATCCTTCTCAAAGGCAATACAGATAGAGTGCACTCGCCTGAAATTTTTCATGTTTCTGCAGTTATTTCAGCAAAGTCTTCTTACATTTAATTTCCACTGTAAAACCTACCGTACCACAGATCTGGCAGCATACATTCTGTAATTTCCAAACATCACTAAGTTTTTGTTACTAAGTCCATAGGCTCAGTCTTGTGTCCTTAAAATGCTTCAGCTGAAGCAATCTTATTCTGAAAATACAGTGTAGGATGTATTTTCAAAAATCAAAGACCACCAACATCTGCAGATGATCAAAATAAATGCTTGGTTTTGCAGATCACCCAGCTGATAACTTCATACAAAGGGCCATAATTCCCAGCTGCTGGACTCTGTCACTGGTAACTATATGGCTTTCGCCACCAGAGTTCCCAAGTTGCACACTACCTTCACGTATCCGTCTTCACAGCATCTGTGGTAGTTGTCAATAAACTCTAGAGTCCCCAGGCCGTCACGTATAGCAGTGCAACCTCATTGACTTAACTGAGCACCAACAGAAGAACTCGGCACCAGATTTGGCACCGTTTAGCTGTGCTGTCAGTGCCAGGTAGGTGTGTTAAAAGTAGTGTCAACAGTACCACTAAGACATATTAAATACAGTAAGAGGGGAAAAAACCCCATACTTCTGGTGCATTTACTTTGTAGATCAAAGGGAGTTTCCACAGACAAAGAGTGCAAAATAATTTACAGGAAGCCAGCGTTTGCTCAAGATGTTTGCCAAAGATGTTATTTCCTCTTAATCCTGCTAAAATCCCAGCAGAAACAGGATTATGAGTGATTCTTCCATAACAAACATTGTCTATTACAAATAGACCAGACATTTTTAGTATTATTAATTGAGGAAAAAAAACGGGGGGAGGATGAAAAATATGTACTGTCCAGGTAGGTAAGTAACTTAAAATACAAATAAAGGGTAACATTGAAAAGTGTTTATTAGATGATATAACATCTATAGCCTATTGTGAAATTCAAAAGTTTTTAAAAGTAGTGGAAAAATTTGGTAACTCATATTTACTTGTATATGCACACATGCTTACTTTTGCATAATTATCATTTATTAAAACAAAATGCAATATTTTTTAAAGGGAAATTCCATCATTTTTATAAACTCCTGGTAACACTTTCTTTATTGACATGTTCTACGGTAAAGTTTATGAATTACTAGTAATTTCCTTCTTGATCTCTTTAATCCAGCATGAGAAACGTTCAATTTCTGTAAAGACACTTTGACTCCAATTTATATAAAGTCATTTCTGTTTACTGATTGGTGGTTTTTATTTCATATCATTTACACGCTAATTAGATTTTCTTCCCCTTTTGAATAGGGTTTATGAATTCATCACAAGGACCACGGGCAATTGTGAAAAAAACCCTTAAGATAGGCAGGGGTTAATTACCATTATGGATGGGTGAACAAGTATCAGCTAATTTTCTAACTAAATCATGCTTGCTGAGAATCCAGATCTTACCAATTTGTCTTGTACCTATGAAGTATTAGGGAAAACAGGAGTAGCAAGCTGGAAAGCTAAACATGAAAGAAAGCATTAACAAAAGAATAATGAGCTACACACCATGACCTGTCCTCTGCTTCTGGCTTTAGTAGTTTTTTGCAAGAGTAAGAAGTTGCAGACTTTATCCATAACTAGAAAAGCTGTTCATGGGTAATCCATGGAGGAAGGCAGTCTTGTATTGGCAGTCTGTAGATTTATCTTTTTTTTTTAGCTCTTAATGTCAATAAACAACTTTTAACTCTCTCCCTCTCCCTTCAGGGCACACCATTTAAAGGAGTGCCATTTCCTTACTACTGTGTCATTTCCTGAAATTTAACAAAAGCATCAATATGTGCTACATATTCTCTATTCAATCATTCTTTTAATTTTTTAAAAAAGTATACCCCCTAAAAACCTTATACTGACAGATCACAGCCTTTCCACTTCCCTAAACACTAGCTTTTAACTCTGTCAAAATTTAACTTCTAGAATTACCATGGAATCATAGAATAGTTTGGGTTGGAAGGGACCATTATAGGTCATCTACTCAAACCCCCCTGCAATGAGCAGAGACATCTTCAACTACATCAGGTTGGTCAATGCTCCATCCTTGAGCATTTCCAGAGATGAGGCATCTACCACCTCTCTTGGCAAACCTGCACCAGTGTTTCACCACCTTCATTGTAAAGAAATTCTTCCATGTATCTATTCTAAATCTCCTCATTTTTAGTTTAAAACCATTACACCCCCTGTCCTACTGCAACAGGCCCTGCTGAAAAGTTTGACACCATCTCTCCTGCAGGTCCCCTTTAAGTACTGAAAGGCCACTGAAGGAACGAAGGATCTTTCTTTCCTGGGATGCCCTACAGCAAAGAAACTAGAAACAGCAAAATTCCTTCCACTACAACTGACTGACCTGTTTGTTCTACATCACTGTGGTGCGTTAAATAAGCAAACGTCCATTAAGCTGGCTTAATATGACTGTAGCAGCTGAAATCAATGATATTAATTCATGATTTCTATCAGGTAGAAGCCAGAGGGAAATTAACCTTGTAGCTGAGAACTGAAACGTAAATCTGATTTCCAAAACTTTACATTTGATGGACTGCCCTGGGGGCGAAAACTAGGTGGGTAAATCTGCAGTGTTTCCATTGCAAATTCCCATTGACTTCCACTGTACTGCACACAAAACACGTGCATAAATATTAATCATGAATACAGATGTCGTAAATTAAACTCCCTCGGAGATTTTATTAGACAAACCAGTGAATGATTTTCCCAGTATTCTTCAATAAAGCTGTAATTAGAAGTATATATTCCAAAAGATTTTCAATGAAATACAATGCAACCCTACAATGTGAACACTAGTTGTTCCAAAACATGGCAAGTACCATTTTTTTTCAGCAAAGTCTTTTGCCAAGTCCAAAAACTTTTTACCATCCAATATGTTTGAGATTGGTTTTGTTGGTATAGATGACTAAAGAGAACTAGACGGTAAGAAATCAACAAGATTAGTGAAACCGTCACCCTGGTTTATGGTCATTTAGTGAAAGGAACTGCTGCAATTCTTCTCTTTTACTGGTTCTCACATTTATAGACGAGTATGGCAGTTTTTCACATAAAAGGAATGTTCTTATATGAAAGAATGAATAAAAGGCCTTTTTCCTTCACAGCTAGAAAAAAGGATTTGGAGGATTTGGAATACCAGAGGAAAGCATTTTTCCCCAGCTGTCATTTTTTGAAACAGTCAGCTCCAAGAAGGACAGTTGTTGCATCCAGCAGTGGAACAGGTAGACCACTATGATGAATATTTTACTCAATATGCCAGAACTGGTTGACGACTGTAATGTGCTAGTGGACCTCCAAGTTCACTTCTGAGCACCACAAGAAAGGGGGAAATTCAGCAGGAAGCCCAAGTAACTGTATAAATTCCATTCCATATGTAGACAAAACCCATACATTCTCCAAAGTGCTACCTGCTATGCATCTAATAGACAATAATTCCTTTCATTTGAAAGATGCTAGAGTGTTTTTTAATTCCAAGTGAAATTCAACTAAGTATTTAGTACAAATGTAGCAACATCAAGACATAAGAAATTTAATTTTTTTAAGCAACTTAGAAAAATTATTTACAATTGAGTATAAATTTGATCATTTACCTTCAACATTTTCTAACCCAAATTCAATGTTTAATTGAAAGCAAACATCTGAAATGTTCACAAACGCAGTGTTTTCTTTTACAATGTACTTCTTTTATGAAATACCAATATATGCTGATATTTGATAAAGACCTTGACACTGTCCATATTTTACTTTTAAATGAATCAAAAATATTGAAAAGGTTTGGATTTAGTTCAACTCAAAATTACATTTTTCCAATTTTGATGAATTACTGTTGACTGGAATAGTTCAAGTAGTCATCAGCCAAGTAACTTAAAACAGAAATCCAACAACACTAATTGTTGTCCTTAGCTAAGAACAGGACTATATGCTAAAATGCTTAGATGAAGAAAGCTTGTTCTTAAGTGCTTTGCTAGGCTTTAAAAGTCAAATAATAACAAAAATAACTAAGATAACCTTTCCCTCTAGTCTGTGCTGCATTGCACACTTATGCTGCAGGCATTACTTCCTTGTTATTTAGCAGCATAAAAAAAGAACTTGCACAGATTAATCTACTAGCACCTACCACAGTAAATAGTGGCAACTATCTTTATATTTCAAAAAAAAATAGTCCATGTTGAAATAAAAGATCAAAGGTATTTAAAACTCTTTTTTAAAATAAACAGGGGTTAAAGAACTGCAACACTCTGAATGGCACAGATTAACATTGTATTGGCCTTCGGTGCATTTATTGTTAATGGCATTAGACAATGACATTAACGTAACCAGGCATGGCAGCCTGAGCTCACTCTGGAGACTGAAAAATTGTAATTGGGAGTATAGATTCTCAGCAATACACACTCTCAGTGTGAGAAGCCAACTGCATGCTCCATCACACTGACCTTTAGGAAAGGAAAGTTTTGGAAGGCTTATGGGAGTAGTCCCGGGTCTGGTATTTAACTCCTCTAAACACATTCTTGTTAAGCCATAACTACCTTAAATAAATTCATAGTGGGGCTACCTGGTTTATAGTACTGCCTCTTCATTTCCTTTGTCTTGTTTTCATCTCTGTTATAGCTCAATGATCTGCTCACTTGAATAATGACAGACCTCTCTGCTGAGGCATGAGCAGGCAGTGACAGCAGTCGGGAAGGCCCAGTGTTTGTGAGCTGCATGTTCGTGCAGGTACTTCAGATGGCGGTGGAGAGGTAACAGCACTGCCACTCGGGGGAGCACACATCCCCTTGCTCCACTCCAGAAGAATTATGCTTATGATGAACTTCATGGGCATAAATACTCTCAAGGAAAGCACAGAAGTTGCTGCCAGTATTGCAGAGCTGGGAAAAATCTCACAGGGACTTCATAAGTGGGACTGCACCCAACAGGATTTTAAAGGGGTCTAGAGCACTGCAACCTCACAGCTGGGCTAAGTGTAGGCCTTTGAAAGACTGAGGGAGCTGGGTTTCTTTAGCTTGGAGAAGAGGAGACTGAGGAGTGACCTCATTCATGTTTATAAATATGTAAAGAGTGAGTGTCAGGAGGATGAAGCCAGGCTCTTCTCGGTGACAGGCAATGATAGGACAAGGGGCAATGGGTGCAAGCTGAAACATAAGAGGTTCCACTTAAATATAAGGAAGGACTTCTTCACAGTGAGGGTGACGAAACACTGGAATGGGCTGTCCAGAGAAGTTGTGGAGTCTCCTTCTCTGGAGATATTCAAAACCCACCTGGACATGTTCCTGTGTGACCTGATCTAGGTGTTCCTGCTCCGGCAGGGGGATTAGAGTAGATGATCTTTTAAAGTCCTTTCCAATCCCTGATATTCTGTGATTCTTGCCTTGGAAGTTTTGTGCTTACCATCATCTAAAACATTGCCTCTGTTTCTTTCCTCGTTCTACTCTTTGAGATAAGGCAGCAGAACTTCTGAGAGCACCAGCCTGAGTCCTGAAGAACCATCCCCTTCATCAGGCTGTTCCTTCCTAGGCCTCAAGGGCCTCAGGAAAGGCACATACTGTTGCTTTGCTTTTTCTACCAGCCTTCCCTGATTTTTTCCTTTTTATGGCTTTCAGTACCATAACCTTGAAGAGTCTCTTCATCTTTAAGCTGATTAAAAATATTTTTCACACCCAGTAAGCAAGATGTGACTCCATGCTATGTGTACTTAATGGAAGAAATATGCTTTACATGCTTCATTAAGTTATTTGTGAAATTGCATTAGTGCCATTCCATTAGTATACCTCTTTCAGCTACATCTGTGGCCTGTTTTTGACAGGCAAATTACCAGTTTCATAAGTCTATTTTGAGTTAGTAATGATCTTCTAATACATTGAAAAATATCCATCTTAATAGCAATTGGAAAATAAAAATAATAATGTATTTCTCAATATAATTTCTCAATAAAATTATTCTGCCGTGGGGCAAAATAATTATCAGATTTCTGAAAACAAGAAATTATGGGTTATTTTGGATATTTCATTAAAATTACAACATTATGCAATACAGGAACATTAATCTTGAAATAAGATGTCATAGTGAAGTCAATATTGATTAGAAGAAATGAAAGTGTTTACTGCGTTAAAATCTTTTAAGACACCTTGGAGATATTAAACTGATAAAACTTATGATATGGCGACTAAATGTGAGAAAATTTTAATACTTTTTGCTCTGCACAGCTAGAATTCCTTTAAGAGAAGTGAAACATTACTGACCCTGGTATGGGCAGTAATAAAAAGCTGAGATTTAATATAATAGTAATTACTTTTTTTACTTTCTAGCCACCATATCAAGATAGATGTCTAAGGTGTGAGATGATATTTTCCAACTTCCTTCGCAGATTAAGGATAACACACTGTGTTCAGTTAGCTCCTCACTTAAGATCAAGGTCTCATTATGTTAAGCATCATAAATATAAACATAAGAATTTCTAGCCTCTGGCCTGGACAGTCAAAGAATTTGGAGCATACTCATTTACACTGTGCTTGCCTGCTGTGCTAGTGCAGAAGTAACCATGCACAATACATATTTCAGAATTGTTATTAAATAGGCTCCATGTGGCAACAATGTGCCAGAGTGAATGGGGAAAAGAGGATGAGGGCAGCTGGCATATTCATTTAATATTCCTTTTGATAGCTCTTTATCATCCAAAATTATGGCTTTAAATGAAGAAACAAATACTGATATTTATCATTCCTCTGTCTAAACTATCGACTATATCTGTCCTTTCTTCTGCCTGGCTGCTGACCTTCAAAATAAATGAGGGACCTTGTGTCAGGTTTTAATTCAGTTATTTTAGGTGTTTTAAGATACTGAATAGATAGTAGCTGTTTCACTAGACTAATAAAGATTACCTAAAGGGGAAAGGAAGCTCTGGAATTAATAATACTTGGGATCAGTAAGCTCGTGGTTGAATAATAATTCTGCATGCCAAAAATATCCTCCTGTAATCCAGGAGGAAGTAGTTAATGATTTGCTTATACAACTGGACATGCATAAGTCCATGGGGCTGGATGGGATTCACCCAAAAGTTCTCAGGGAGCTGGCAGGAGAGTTCACCAAGCCTCTCTCCATTATCTATCAACAATCCTGGTCAACAGGAGAGGTGCCAGATGACTGGAGGGTGGCCAATGTGACGCCCTGGACCTGGGAGTGTTAGTGGACAGCCAGCTAAACATGAGCCAGCAGTGTGCCCAGGTGGCCAAGAAGGCCAACAGCATCCTGGCTTGTATCAGGAACAGTGTGGCCAGCAGGAATAGGGAAGTCATCGTGCCTCTGTACTCGGCACTGGTGAGGCCTCACCTCGAGTACTGTGTTCAGTTCTGGGCCCCTCACTACAGGAAGGAGATTGAAGTGCTGGAGCGTGTCCAGAGGAGAGCCACCAAGCTGGTGAGGGGTCTGGAGAACAAG
>VXBJ01007648.1:0-13150 GCA_013400055.1 Nycticryphes semicollaris | reverse complement strand
GGCTTTTTTGTTTGTTTGTTTGTTTGTTTTTGTGTGGGAGTTTTTTGTTGTTTGTTGTTTTTGTGGGTTTTTTTTTTTTTTTTAATGTGGTTGGACTTGATAATCTCAAAGGTCCCTTCCAACCACTAAGATTCTGTGATTCTGTGAAATCCCAGTTTAGAAGCAGAAGTACGCATGTCTCAATTTCTTGAGGGTCTTCTGATGTTAAAGAAATGTATATTGAGCAGAAAACGTGATAGAGGTAAAGTATCAATGACTGAAACAACATGAAGAATTTACAGCTTCACTTGAAGGCAGCTTTCTCCAAACATTTTGATTTTACTCCAAAATGAAACTCTTGGCAGGATTCTGTCAATGACAAAAATACACCAAATTGGATGGCTTTTTAGAGTGCTATATAGCAAAGTAGGGCAATTAGCCACTCCACAATTAAAATTAAAAAGTAAATAGTTCAGGCTTGCTTCATAGCTTCTCTGAACACATTAGTGCTGCCCTTCAATGTGTAGAGGTAGGGGAAGTCAAGAAGCCCTTCAAGAAGATCAGTTCACAATGCTGACTCTTCACTTACTAAATCTTGTTTATCAAAAGGGAGCATAAGATGTCTCACGCTGATGAAAGAATATAAATAGTCTTGTTAAGATGAGCATACAGACATCTGTATTTAAAAAACATCTCGTTCATTTTATTTCAACTTATGACAGCTAGCATATCTGTATTTAGTATCATGGGGTTTCCAAACTCTGAAGAAAATCAGGCTGATCTGTAATCTTGCACCACTACCACAAGAAGCTTCAGCTTTTGATTGTCTTCCTTTGAGACATGTGGTGTATATACATGCATAATAAAAACCAAGCAGGTTGTTCGCATGCGTCCCTGTAATACAAAATATCTCTGTCCTTTACAATTGCTGACGTTACCTGACACATACTTTTCTTCAGTCTTGGCTACAAGAAGAACTGTACCCCAATCACAATGAGAGAAGCCCATCCATAAAGGCAAAGAGTTCTGAATTACTGCCATTCTCTAGTTTCACACCTTGAGCATTTTGTAACCTTTCAATATCATGCTTACTCTGGACTGATCATCATTTCCTTTTACTCGAAAAATTAAAGACAGACATCTACAATGGCATATATAAAACGCATCACTTATTTACAGGCATGTACCGTACCCAAAGAATCATGCAGCTTGAGCAGCTTCAAAGGACCACAGCTAAAATCAAGGGACATGCTGCTGAGAATTTTCTCATGTAAAACCATATGTCAGGTTCATTAGTATATTTGCTTCTGCCATTTACAAGCACAACTGTAAATTGCACTCTTCTTACGCTCTCAGATTTTAGAGAATATTGACACAGGAGAGCTTCTGGCCCCAATTACAGCTCACAAAAGTCAAAGCTACAAGACTCATAAACACCTAGGACAAATGAACCACAGGGAAAGAAAAGCACAATTCAAGAAAGCCTGGAAATAAGGACGATTAATAGCTACAAACCCATGAGACCAGGAGAGCAGCTCACATGGGTAGACAACAGTGCCCTGCATTCACAAAAAGGTTACAGGGAGCACCAGCAGGCCATGAATCACACTCACAAATCGAAGGGCTGCTCCACAAATAAGTGGGTTGTTTTTTTTAACTTCTTTGTGATAAAAATGTTGGGTTTGCTCTTCCTGTATTGAACCTGAATGCACTAAATGTTGTCTCAGTAACACAGAAACAGGACACACAGGCCAAACGTGACTGCTTTCATATAGATTGTATATGATGTAGTATTTTTTATACATATATATAAACCATTAATTTTAATTCTGTATTTAAATAAGACACTGGATTACAGACTGCATCCATGAAAACTGTTCATTTTACATATAGGATAAGATGAAGATGCTGCCAGCATTGTTTATTCTGTACGGAGGAACACCTGTCTAAATCTATGCCTGTCTGTACAACATTCTTACTGTACAAAAGTATAACTTTTTACTAACTAAAGCTAGCTTTTTATTCCATGTTTTAAAGAACAACACAGATCAACCAAGTGTTATGCAGATCACACCATGCTTAGGTTGCAAACAAAGAGACATGTGAAGATGAAGAGGTAAGCCTTGGCCATGCAGCACAGTGGTGACACCCAACAACAGGTAGAGGGTGGAGGCAAGGAGAAGAGTCACTGAACTACTCCCCATGTGACCTCCATAAAAAGCCTGCCTAAGGACACTAGGATCTGAAGCATGATTTTTTTCACAGTACTGAACCTTAAAATGGGGTTCTTTTGATTTTTATGGATTGTTTTTTCCATTCAAAGACTGAAGCAGTCTGGTGTCAGAGGAGCCAGAATTACTTAAACCACTAATAGTGTACAGTATATTTTAATGTTCCAGCTCCACTCAGGTAGTAGAATAATTACATGTATTTATAGAAGCACTTTTAGGGACCAGAGGTTTGGATTTTGGCATATGTGATCAAAGTAATTGTATAGAGAGGTGCTAAGGCCAGAATACCTTGACCTTTATATTTGTGAAAGTTGTTGGTTCAATAAAGGTCAAGATGTGTGACAAAATTCAAGCCTGTCTGAGCCAATTAATGACAAGTAACCAGACCATTAAAAATCTCATTTATGCTGAGCAGTCAAGTGGGTTATGTGAGGGCATTCTATGCTTTAGATAGCCTATACACTGTTACAGGCTTGCAGTAGAATAATACTGAACAGCAGAAGGCAGAATGAAAGAATACTTGAAATTTTAAGAGGAATAACATAATCTTTCCAGGATACAAACACATAAATAATTAAAAAAACCCCAAAGCATTAAATAGTAACATTTTGTTCATTCATTGTAAATATTGGTATTTCACAAGAGAAAATTAAAAAAAAAAATTGAAAATTAATAGTTCATTGATATATTATATTGATAAAATGCATGGGAATAAACTCTTCAAGACAGCTATATGCAGATCAGCAAATATCAGTGATATGCAGCAAGATATTAAATACTTTGAAAGTACCAAACTGCTCAGGGATCTTTTTCAAAACTGAACAAAGTATGACGCTAATCACAAGGAAAATCAGGACCTAAATTATCCTGCTAATTTCTGGTAACTAATTTTAGTCCCTAACAAAACTTGGGCTAACATTTTATTATTTTTTTAAGCGGTTGCGAAAAGAAAATGGTGATATTAAATATTGCTCCATTTCAAGGTCCTAAACGTTTGCATTTAACTAAAGTCTTTTGAAGGCAATGGACAAAAGAGCCAGCAGGTTTCTTCTATTCAGACACCTTGGATTTCACAATAAAGCTAAAAAATATTTCACTGGTTTAAATTTCAGTTTCTCCTCATTTCAGCAGCAATCTTCAGTTCACAAAAATGTAAGAAATCCTGCTTTTTTAAATAACGTGTAATGCTGGTGAAAGGAATATGTCCAAAAATAAAAGCCAGCTTGTACATATTTTCTGTTAATAGGGACGTAAAAACTATGGCTTTTATTTCAACTTGGACATAACTCTGTTAAAACCAACACTAAGTATTGCAAAGTATCAGCTGTATTTCTAGTAAAATTGCATTTCCAATAGGTACAATAAAAATTACACCCATCACCATCTCTGCAGCTAAAACCCTGCACTGGGACTAACTGCAAAGAGGTGGAATGTGTGTTGTCACACAACCATCAAACAATGCTGCCTGGGGAAGGACAGGCTTACTCACTCCAATGTCCATGCTGCCTGCACCAACATCAGCCATGGGCTTATACACAGGGAGGAGAGAGCATCTGCCAGGGCTCTGAGATGCAGAGCTGGAAAAACAGATGAGACTTGTCCCAGTGCTGTGGGGAGGGAGTGGGAAGGGGTCAGACCAGCGTGGCTTGACGTTACAGAAATCTCAGCACAAGGAGCTGCAGACCCAGGTCAGCTTCAGCCCAAGCACTGTGATAAAATAGTAAATAAGCTCGTACTCAAACAAGGAATGTACCTCCAGCAGCCCAGAAACACTCCAGATCAGAAACAAGATGCCAGCCCTCTTTCACCCTCAAAGACACACAAAAAAGAAACACATTTTCAGCATTTCTGCTCAAAGTTGCTTAAGTTACCTGACAGTGCCCTTTCTTTTAACAGCCCATCATAACTTCCCTGAAGGCATTCAGTTAGCTTGGCAAATTCCAATTTGTGGTACGTTGTTTTTAAAGCAGTCTGACAGACACCTTTACATAAGGATGAGTAGCTTTCAATTTTTATACGGCAGAGAAGTATCTCCCTTTGTAACTGAACGCTGTGAATCACATTTGCAGTGCTTCTGGTGCCACAAGAAGCCGGGCAGATGAGGCTGTGCCCAGGGCCAGCAGCCACCTTCAGACACAAAATAGATGCTGGTACCAAACATAGGCCGCTTCTGTGCCCGTACACTTTGTGTAAGGTTTCTACTTCTCATGCACATAAGCCTAAGCACACATGAGTCTCTAATAAAGCAAACATATGGATGCTCAGTGCACTGTGTAAGTAGCTACCAAGATTAGGGCCTGCGACCCAACATCCAGCCTTAGCACTTCCTGGAAAAGCCTTTTAAATAAAACTCAAAGTCAGCTCCAAGAGAAACAGATATTACCTCGCGCTTCCTTTTTTCTTGTCATCACATGTGTCTCCAGACCTATTTCAGCTGTAATTCAGCAACTCCTCCCTTCCCAGTTTGTGCCCCCCAATAAGTAATTTAGACTCATTCCTCACCCACACCCTGCAGCTTTTCCTCAGCCCGATCTTCCTGTCCCTTGTCTCCTGTGTTGTCACTCTTCCCTCCTCTCCTCTTCCTTCTCACGTCTCTCCAGCATCCTCTCTTTAATAAGATAAGGGGGAAACTTCTAAACCTATTTCTCCCGACCTCGCTATAGCTGAATCGGTGGCATTTAATGCCTAAACAAAATTTGTCTGTCAATATCCATGAGATTTACGGATTTAAAATAGCGTAAAATTTTCTATTTTATGATGGATGCAATGATATTTTATTCTCCAATCCATTTGTGACAGCAAAGCAAGTCCTCACTAAGAAAAAACGCATTCAGTCCAAAATGTAGGAATTTGAAGTAAACACGGGGAATACTGAGCTCCTTTACAACTACTGTTTTTGTGTTGCCAGAGATACACCTAAACAGAATATCTTTGCACAGCCTCCTGCTAAACTCCAGCTTTCCTTCAAATAAGATCCAGACAGGGCTGTAAATATAAACATACTTAAGAGCAAGATGCAACTCCAGAGTAAACTATTCCTCTACTCCAGCCTTTACCAGAAAATCTCCAAGTAAATTATCAGCCTAAACTACTCACAATGTTTCAGGTTTGGGTTTGGTGGGTTTTCTCCTAATAACATATGGCAGAAATTGGACTTTGGAATTAGGAAGATCTGCAATTCATATCTACAAAATCTTACATCTGCTTTGTCGAAGGCAGAGTCACCCACAACATTCATTAACTTATTTATGTCAATAAAATAATAGTGGAAGATAAAAATATAGACAAATTACAAGAAAAACGAAAGGTTCTGAACATGCTCCAAATTCCCCATACAACTTAACAGCTTCCTATTCACAGCATGCAAAAAGTCTGTTTCTAGAAATGAGACAGGAAGAAATTGATCGTGTAGAAAAGCCCCTAATAATTTCAAACTCTGGGTAGCAGAGATGAAATTCCATTGAGGGGTTCTTGGTGTTTATTTTTTCTCATCCTGAGCATTTTAGGAACAATACAGCTATGTTTATTTATTTATTTAATCCAAAAGACATGTTGAATACTGGAAAATCTGTGGTGTCCAGATTGGAAACTGCAGAACACCAGTCCATTCATAAACTCGATTCACACATTCTCAGCACCTTGCTTTGTCTGAATGGTATGACTAAAGAAACTGAAAACTCTCCATCAGTATTTCTGTAATGCAATTTAAAATAGGACTCTGCTCTGCTTTTGCAGGGATTAGATAGTACAATCGCTTTACACACTGCATGGAATCAAAGCTCTAGCTTTACAAATAGATACAAGCCTGAGCATCCCCATGTGAAAGGTAATAACCTATTTGTATTGCTTTCCAAGCCTAATTCCTTGACTCATCTAACTTCAGAATGATTGAGGAACAAACAAACTGCAGGTAAGCTGGCAGGTTTTTAGCTGAATAGTGCATTGGCAGTTTTCAGATTCTTCACCTTAGCCGGCATTTTATTTTGCTGACAGCATCCTTTAACAGAACACAGCTTAATCATGCTCAACATTACCTGATCAGCAGGACTGTACTTCTTTGCAACTCTTTTTGTTGGCCACTAAATGTATGAATTCAATCTAGTCCATAGCTACCTTACATTCTGCAATGCTCAATTAACAGCCTATTTTACATTACATTTATACTCACAAAGAAATGTAATCTCAAAATGATTCATCGACGGTCACAGTTGCCTACATAATGAGTACTCAAAAGACTAACAAAATTGACTGTGTCTTGGGAATCAGGGTAGAGCATATAAACTCACCATAAAATCTGAGTCAGTCTGCAAACTCCCATTTTGATGGTACGGTGCATTTGTTCCATCCCTCACTCTGAACTAAGTTCAAAATGACGATGGGACAAGATCAACACCGCAGAGGGTTTTGATTTTAAGAGACACACAACTGGATGTCTCTCATCATGGGTAAACCTGTTTTGTGGGGGATTGTTTCAAATTTGAGTTCTCTGTGTGTGGCAACTAGACCTAAAACCACCTGGCCAAAGAACTCATGAGAAGGGATAAGATCAGAAGAGGATGCCACCTAACAAAGAAATAAAACATTATAAATCAAGGAGTCTCCTGGTACAAAGTCAAGCAGACTTGCAGCAAAATCAGCCAAGCAAGACTCCAGGTGTCTGAACAAACACTGAAGAGGGCTGTCCTTGACCTTTCAAGGGGCTTTGCCCTCAGCCCAAGTACTCCTGAACAGCACGGAGGTCACACACAGCAGCTCAATGCCTTGTATTGTCTCTAGGTACTGCTTCTGTCTGCGGCCCACAGAGCAAGAGGAATTTGGTGTAGAATCTCTTTTCAACCAGTTCTGCTTTAAAGCAGGCAAAAGTTATTCCCAGAGCATGGATTTTACCAGATTGTCAAATGAGGGCTAGCTAAAGGCATGGCCTGAGCTCTTATCAACTCTCCCAGAGACTAGATGCAGGATCACAAAAGGAGGCAGGGAGGGTCAGAGACTCCTTGTCCCCTCTCCCCGGAAATGCAGCAGCCAGAGCTCTCAGCCAAGACAGAGTGAATTGAGTTCAGTTCCATCATCTCCTGATGCCAACTCAGGCATGCGTTCCTCTTCAAAAGGGCATTTAATTGTAAGGTGGGACCTAAAGAAATCCTGAACTGTGCTGGTAGTCTTGACATTTTGACCTTTGTCTTATGGTTTGAATAATTTCACCATCATCTTTATTTTACAAGCACGCTTTCCCACTGTGAAGCCATAGCACATGATGATGACATTTGCTTCCTATTCCTTCTCTCAAAGCTGCTCTACTTTATAGACCAGAAATTTTCACAGAACCAGTGAGAGTGAGCAGCATGAACCACAGCTCTGCAGGTCTATAACACTAAGTGCAAAGGGATGTAGTTCCTACACCCCACTCCAAGGCCACTTACAAATAACATATATTAAATAATATTTGGGCAAAATAATATTTTTTGTCCTATCTTGGGAAAAATTCTACATCATTGGCTCCAGAACTTCACTGAGTCCTCCAGGACTAGAATACCAATTATAATAATAATGCAAATAGTGGCTGCACGACTTCCAATTCAGCCAACCAACGTACGCTTACAACTTCCCAACACTGTTCTGAGGATTTTAGCCCCAGTGGGAAACTATTCAATGCCAGGAAGGATTGTGGTAGACGCTTAATTCTAGATTCTGTATTAATTAAATCAGGGTTTGGTGGTTTACTCCTCTTGGGAACATCAAACCTACTAGGAGTAGGTGTATCCAGGCTGCATTAATACTCTGAATTTCTTGCTAACCTGCCTCAAAGGACAGATATACATAATGTCACTGACTTCAATACGCTCAGATTAAAGCAGAGCAAAGTTCAGGCATCTACTTACGGCACTGATTCAAGAAAGCTTTCCCACATATCTTTCACAGTAAACACAGATTCAAGCCCCACTTCTGGTGATGCTTAAGTGCTGCCCTAAGCACAGGAGGCCTTAACTGCGTCCTGGAGTACTGCTGTGTTCAGAGGGAGTTTGTTTTCAGACATTATGTCCATCAGTCCATGCTCAGGAGGACAGTCCCAGGTATAACAGAAATCAGCCAATCTTTGCCCAAGTTGCCTGCCTGTTCCATGTGCAGAAAACTCAAAACCACCCCATCTGCCTCACTGGGAGTATAATTGCTACAAATTGAAAATAACAGCATTTCCTTTCTACATTGTTTCAGCCTCAATAGCTGCACAGACAGCCGAGATTGAAATCAAGAGTTGTAGATGAGAAATTTAGATATAATTGAGTGTGAAGCATCTCATTTCAGACAAATTGTTTCGCTTTAATACATACAAGTGTACGGGTAAAAGATGTTTTGAATTGCAAAATCCAATCAATGAAAGTGTAAAAGAAATTAGTTACATTTTGCAAAACACATAGGAAAAATGTTTTCTATTGAAGTAAAAAGAACATTTCCTTTCTCATGAAATAGGATTTTTTTTTAGTAACTATTCTACGGCACATAAATCACATTCAGCCTAAAAGTACATGTATTAAAGGAAGAATTTCAGTAGCCAGTAGAGCTCAAGAAGTTCTTACCTTTGCTGAATAGCTAATTAGAGCAGCCATTTATCATTCAAAAGGGCTCAGAAAAGATAAAAAGGGAGGAAAAGAAGAGAAACAATAAATACATGTGGTGGCAAGACAACTGAATAAGCTATGTCATCAGCTGAATTTAGTAAGTCTCAAAAGTTTAATGTCAACAGAAACAGTGTGAAAACACCATCACAGGGAGGTTCTGCAGCGTGGCTGAGGTGGTACCAGCAGCCTCTTGGGAGCCCACGAGCAGCCTCTGTGCAAAACCAGTCAGATTCCTGAGTTTTACACCTGCCATATTAGGACTAGCATGAATTTGTGGTAAGCTGATTAAGTTAATAGACTGTTTTACCTAGGGTTCATTTCTTCTTAGGCAACTATCCATTTAAATGACGAGCTCTGTGACTCTTAGTTTGTAACAGTGTGGTTGTAGAGAACTTATAGAAAGGCATATTCCTTTCCAATGTTTTACTGAAGATGTGTTGAGTTGCTATCCCTAAAGTACTACAACAAACACAGAAGAAAGTGTTTACATCAATACCTTCACCTTGCCTTCTACTTTCTTCTATGTAAGAAGCATTGCCCGGCATATCTTTTGGGCAGTTTGTTGTGCAAGCTGCTCCAGTTTTGGCACAGAACAAAAATCACAGTCAGTTCATAAAAACTTATCTTTGAGATGCTCAAATCTCACATCTCTCTGTAAAAGTCTCTGTGTAGAAGAAAGGGGTCAGAGAAGGCAGGAGGAAAGAGGCCAATATATGAAGCACTGGAAAGATTTCAGAGTCCTGGAGCAAGTAAATGAAGTGGAAATGAGCTGAAAAGCTGAGAAAGAGAAAGAAAATAAGAAGTTCAGGTAGTTCACTGCAGGCAGTGCCCCATTTAGTTTCTAGCAAGTGCCAAAAATCAGCATCTTCCCATCCCCACTTCTAATCAACTGTTCCAGTGGTGACACCACTGGAGAGCATGGATCAAATCCACAGGATTTACATGGCAATACAGTAAGTTATATCCATAATGGAGTCCATTACAAAAATATGTGCACTTAATCATAAAACTCTGGCTATGTCCAAGAATCTAAGAAAAGGTAGTAACAAGAATTTTATTAAATGAAGTCAGTAATGTACACAACTGCAAGTAGTTACATCTGCAAAACATATTGTGTTGCAACTGGAGATTATGTAAGAAGCTGTGCGTTATCTGAAGCCATGTAAGCACCAAAAAGTTACAGATGTAAACCAGCCATTTATATGATATCAACATATTAAACTCAAGGAGTGCTCTTTGAAATACTTATTCTAAAAAAACTGATGTATCTGGTGTGCAAGTAACAAATCAATATAATTGCAAGCAACAGCTAACAATGTTTTCCAAAATGTACTGTATGCATGACATGATATGGGAGGTATTGGTTGATAGTGGATTAATACAAGCCAGCAGTGGGCCCAAGTGGCCAGGAAGGCCCACAGCATTCTGGCCTGTATCTGAGTAGGAGTAGGGCTGTGGTCCTCCCCCTGTACTTGGCACTGGTGAGGCTGCACCTTGAATACTGTGTTCAGTATTGGGTCCCTCACTGTAAGAAAGACATTGAGGTGCTGGAGCATGTCCAGAGCAGGGTAATGAAGCTGCTGAAGGGTCTGGAGCACAAGTCTTATGAGAAGCAGCTGAGGGATCTGGGGTTATTTAGTCTGGAGAAAAGGAGGCTGAGGGGAGACCTTATCACTCCCTACAACTACTTGAAATGATGTTATATTAAGGTGGGAGTCGGTTTCTTCTCCCAGGTAAAAAGCAATAGAACCAGAGGAAATGGACTCAAGTAGCTTGAGGGGAGGTTTAGATTGGATATAAAGGAAAAATTCTTTACTGAAAAGGCTGTCAAGCACTGGAAGAGGTTGCCCAGGGAAGTGGTTGAGTCACCATCCCCGGAGGTATTTAAAAGATGTGTAGATGTGGTGCTGAGGAATATGGTTAGTGGTTACTTGGCAGTGTTATGTTGATGGTTGGACTTAGAGGTCCCTTCCAACTAAAATGATTCTATGATCCTATACAGTTTTTGAAATATGGTTACCACATTGTGACATAAGAATCAGACAACAGTAGTTGATTTTGTGAATGCAAAAATCTTGTACGGCCTACCAGTTTTTATCTATTTTTTCTTTAAAAAGACCAGATAACTTGTTAACTGGTCTCATCTCTAGGGGGAAAAGCTCTTGCTTCATAAAACTTCTACCCATAATTTGACACCACTTAGCAATTTCTGCTTACCGAAGCTGAATTAATTCATAAAGTACGTGAATTACAGCACTTGTTACTTGACCAGCAAATGTGCCCACATTATCACTATTGAGGTCAGTGAAGGGACACTAACAGTGCCTATAATTTATTAGTTTGTACAGAAGAGTTTCCAGCTCAATTTCTTTAAGCCTGAATTAAAGTATCTGAAACACGTGGAAATAAATAAAATAGCAAAATAAACCAAAACAAAATAGATGTTAGGTGCTCTTAGCTTTTCAGAAGTGAAGAGACAGCTGTCTTTGAGAACAGAATTATTTTAAAGAAGATTGTATTATTCAATACAGATGTCTAATTCTTTTTTGGATGCACAAATACCCATGACACTTTTGTGCGCAGATCATGTGCTCAAACACTTAGCTCTAAACTATTATGTTCTCTTGTCACCTACAATTGGTTTTACTTCTCCAGTTAGCGTAAACTCCACAGCAGTGCCCGAAGCCACTATTTTCCGATATGTAAACTGGTGATCCGCTACCATTTAGTCCTATTTTCCACTACGGTTCTGACAAGTACTAGATGGAACCCATATGTCCATTTTGAGCTGAACAACATGCTATTACTACCCTATAGAATTACAAAATCCTGATTTGCCTGCACATATGAAAATCCCGCTCTGCTGATACATCTATCTTTTCAAGAAATGTCTGATTTGAAATCACAATATCCATGGAAAGATCATACCTTTGATGAAGGATGTTATCTTTTCTATTGCAATGGAATATGGCAGGTGACAACAGCGTCTCTTCAGTGAATGCCACTTGAGCACAAATGCCCCTCTATTTGTACTTTTTTTTTTTTCCTGCTGAAAACATAGTGCAAGTGATCTAATACTGCTTTTGGTTACTTTAAATATTGTTTAAATGTAATATAAACTAATCGTCTGGACCTAACCTTGCCCCCACACCACCATTTAGAAACCACAGTTGCTCTATAGCTTTATTTTTCTTAGTTGTAGCTAACAGTTACCTCAGTGAAAAATGCCATTGTGAACTGAAAAGGCTTTAGTTGATATAGACAATACTTCTGTCCATCATATATTGCCTCTACATGTATAGATTAGCACCTCCATGTATCAAGATGCCAGACTGAAAGGGGAAAGAGGAATGGAGAATGATGGATACAGTTATATTGCCAGCTAAGAGGCAACGCCAGGTAAAGAAGGAGCAGGATGCTGCCTTCCCAAGTGAGGGTTGAAGCAAGATCGATTTCCTCGTTGTACTGAGGCCTTTCACATGAAGCTAAAAAAAATACCTTCAGCACAAATCCTGGGAAAATTCCAGATAAAACCTCCCTACAACATAGCAATGCTTAACACATACTCAGTTGAAACAAGGGCTGCACCAGGGCAACAAGGGCAACAGGAAGTCAGTGAAGATAAAACAGTTCTTTGTACACTGTATAGTTTTGCCATGGGCCTGAAGATCCATCTGCCTAGAAGGTGCTTGAGAAATTAAAGCTGTTATCTTGACTTTAATTGTTCTGAATGTTTTTGATCAAACAGCAGCCCTTTATCCAACATTCATGGTTATGGATCTGCAGGTCAGACCCACTAACTGTTCTGTCTTTTTAGAACAAACTTAAATATTCAAACCGAAGGAGGTGCAAGTTTCCCCACTTACTGCAAACCCCCCTGATTTCAGATTCAAATGCATCATTTTGGCACACCAGGCACAAGCTACCCTTTCTTTAATGACAGCCTCAGCAGAAAAAGCACAAGAAGCATGCTGGAGACTAGAGTGTTATAATTCAACAGCAAGCAATGTGCCTTCGGCTGGTACTGTCAGGAGAAGACATGGTCTGGGAAGAATATCTGGGGTGGGGGGGGAGGGGGAAAATCAGGTCAATCCTCTAGGCAAGTTCAAGAGCATAAGGGAAGTAACAGAAATCCTTTAAAGTCTCCTAAATCTATGTTTGTGTAGTGGAGTGAAAGGACAGAAAAGTAGATTATTTGATACAGAAGAGGAGTATTAATTGGTTAAGTAGTACCAAAATACTCAATATCAAAAGTATTAATATCCCCGAACAAGGAGAAAAAAGACAGTTTCTCACACAGTGAAAGGCAGGCAAGCCTCTGGT
>VXBJ01007646.1:417049-475929 GCA_013400055.1 Nycticryphes semicollaris | reverse complement strand
AAAAGAAAAAAAAAAAAAGGAAAAGAAGGAACATCCCTGTACCATATCCCTGATTTATGGTACAAAAATGTGAACTATCCCCCTGCCTTCCCAGTGCCAGAAGGGATAGGGACACCCAAGAGGGGACCTCAACCTCAATCGAAGTGGGGGCAAGGCAAGCTCTTTACAAAGCAGCCCCCTCCCCACAGCACCTTTTTGTGCTCATGAAGCATTTCTGCACTAACAAATCCTGTTTGATAATTGTGTTGCAAAAGCCTCACTCTGAATATTTAATAGAATTATTGCTAGTTATCAGCACAAGTAGGTGATAAATCACAAGCCGCCTTTACCCAACACCAGGCAGCGCCATTAGGGGGTTTCAATCATGTTTCCCACCCTGCCCCTGTGCCAGAATGACCATGAATTAAAAAGAAAAACAAACAACCAACCTGCCCCCACCTCCCTGGGTTTCATTCCTTTAAAAAATAAAATGATAAAGAAAGGCTTATAGACTCTGGCTCGGACCCGGCTGTCCCTGAGCACCACAAGCCCAACTTTCGGGTGCCCTCGACTCCCCATGGCTTGGGCTCTGCCCCCCTCCGTGGTGTATGAATGAGGTGATCTTTTAGCTGCCCTTTGTCTTGGAAAAAAATTAATTCTCATTTGCATTACCTCGACTAAATGTCACCCACCGATATTTTGTTAGACATTAGCAATGCTGGCAGAGAGGGGCACGGGATAATTGCGTTCTGCCTAGCGCTGGGATTTACATAATTTCAGACAGCAATTAAAGAATCCCTGGGATTTTTTTTTTTTCCTCTTCCAACCTCTCCTACAAAGAAAGTGTTCGTTTACATTAAGCGCTCAGCTCCTCGCTGTTCATTTGCATAAAATTAAAGGTTTTTGTGTTCTGGAACAGCAGGGTAACATTTAAAATTCCGTTTCAAAAAGCTCACCTTAGAATAATAAAATGTTAATATCATTTCACGGACTGGAGAAGGTTGCCAGCTGCCTTTCACTTCAAACTTTTATCCAATACTAACTGTTTGGGTGGGTAATATTTTTTTTTTTTTTTGTTAAGATATAAACTTTCTTGAAAAAGTGCAGGGATGTAAATGTGCCTACGGATGGGTCTCTGCAGGGCTACTCCAGAGCAGAATGTTTGTTTACTCCATAGTTTTTTAATTAAAAAATCATGCAAAAGAGCAGCAGCGGAATATTATAGGCTTTAATGTGCCGTCGTACTCCAGACTACGAGAGGAAATGCAATTTGGATCAAACCCCTTTCATTTGCTCTCACGGAGATGGAAGTGGCACTCCAACGCCCGTCTGTGACACCAGAGAGCTCCCACCCTGCACTGTGTTCCCGTGCCCGGAGCAGGGCAGAGGGACAGGGGGTCCAGGCAGCAAAAGGGAAATCATGGAAAGACATGGAAAGAGCCTCTCACTCCCAAGGCTGGCAGGGTCCCCACCGGGTCCCACCCAGGGGAGGTGGGAGGGCTGGCGAGGAGCAGCTCTCACAGGGCTCCCAGCTCACCCACCACATGCTCCCGTGCCCCTCAGCACAAGGACAGTGGAGGGACCACGCAGCCCCTCGCCAACAGCCACGCTCCAGACGCAGCAGCCCCACGGCTGCAGGGGAGCAGGACGGACTCAGACAGCTCCGTGCTATGGCCTGTGTGGGCAAGGGCTGGGAGCAGGGGTTGGGGGCTATCCCAGGCAAAGCTCTCACAGCCATCAACTGCCTTTATTCTGAGCACTCTATCAGCACTAAATAATAAAAAATGACATTTCCATTTGAGGACAACACTGTCAAGGTCCCCGAATGACCTTTTTTGCATCACCAGGGTCTCTGGTGCCTGGAAGAAGGGGTGAGCAGGGCTTTCTGTCCCAGGCACTGAGAGGAGACCCCAGCCAGGCGTGCTGCTGGAAGGACAGGCTCTGCAGGGTCCCCCCACCATGGCCAGGCAGGGAACACCCCATGGGGCTGGCAGCCACCAGCAGGAACAGCCCCTTGCAGAGCACACAGCTGCCATCCCCTTGCATGAGCACTGGAGACATGGAGCGTCTCCCCATCCCTGACACAGCCCCAAATCACTCTGGAGTCCTGCCATTGCCAGCCTCCCTGTACCAAAGAGCTGGAGAAGCAGCCGAGGCAGGATATCTTCCACCTGGCAGTCCTCTTATCAGCCACCATTTGGGGCTGCTGTAGGATTGTTGCAAAAAGGATTTCATTAAAAATGAATCCGAATCCCAGCCGTTGCGCTGACTGGTTCACAGGCAGGAGAACATCGAGCACCATCTACGGTCCCTGGTGCCCACACTGGATTCCTGCTTTAGTCTCCAGACCACTATATCTCCTGTCTGCCAGCAAGTGCCATTGTTCCTTAATGATTTGCAGAGGGAATCCACACCTTGGCACCCAGTGTGGAAAGGAGCACAGGACAGGAGCACAGCTCAGACTCACAAGCACCCAGCTCACCAGTATCCTGTTAGAAAGGTTTTCCAAACTGTTTTGTGTCTCTAGGAACTGAGCGTCATCATCATATCCCTGTAAAGAATGAATATGAATTAGGATCAGCATGCTGCACACTGCACATGAGAAGCTCACAAGCAGAACACGTGCCATTCGGGTGTCAGCCAGCATCTTCATCACCCGCCTTGCCTCCTCTGCTGGGACACGTCCCTCTCCTCCAGGGTCCTCTGTGCTCTCCACGTGCTCCTCCGGAGAAGTTTAAAGCCCAACATAAAGCCTGGCTACTGTGAGGGAGCGAAGCAATGAGCAGGCAGCAAAGCAGAGCACGAAGCATAAAATTATTTACTTGGGAAAGAAGCGGGGTAACCTGCTGACCTGCGAGTGCCCGGAGCAGGAGGCAGCAGAGCGGGGCCAAAAGCCAGGGCTCCATCCATGGGAAGCATTAATTCTTCAGAATTCATTTGCCTTTGGGGTGAAAATGAAATAAACTTTTTTTTTTTAAATGGAAGCAAAATAGATTTGCTTGGGAATTCCTCTTAGGAAAAAGTCATGAATTCACATTTAAAAATTTTTCATTTCAAAAATTTGTTTTCATTACTTTTACATTATTTTATGACATCAGTAGTAGTGCATAATGTGACCTGTCATATCACGTCAAGTCATGTCATAATATGCATAATAGTAGTAGAAGTGCATAATATTACATGTCATATTGACATAATCAGAATATTCTATTGTTATTGACTTTGTCAAACTAATTACAACACAGACAGGAAATATTTTGCTCTAGAAAATAAGATTAAAAAGGCACATCAACAAAAAAATTAGTTATTTCCCTTTGCAACCACATTTTTAGGCATTTTCAATGTATTTGTATAAAAAATATTTAGACTAGTATATTATGTCATGTTACATACTGCGACATACCATTCCACAAAATAATGGAATAAGAAAAATTAAAACAGTCCAAGTAAAATTGTCAGTTCAAAACTATTACTTTGATTTTTCATAATAAGTAAATCTCAAAAATCAGCACATCCATCTGTATGTGAAACCTGATGGTCCCCCTTGTGGAGCACCTCCATGAGAACGGCCCTGCAAAGGGAACAGCCTCTTGGAGAGGCCCCGCGGTGTCTGTGGTGGAGCAGCGGTGCCGGTGGTGCCGCCATGTGCCACCGTGGTCACACACACTTGCACACACGATGCACACGTGGAGTCGTACCCGTTTCTTTGGAGCTGCCCCCCCCATGCCCAGGCTCACACTGAGCCCCCTGGGATTTCTAATTGACTTGACACGTTATAAATTGCCTAACTTGGTTGTGATCGCTGTGAAGAATGGTACTTTAAAGGACTCAATATCTGTATATCTCCCTTTGATAAACATTGGCTTGCTGAGCCTAGATCTTATTTATTTACCCTTGGAGCAGGTTCATTACTATGTATTAGGTAGATATGACATATTTATGGAAATATGGGGACTCTTTATGGAATATATTAAGATTAAATAAATCATTGACTATGTGGTCAAGAAGTACAGCAATCCTGATGAATGATTCTGTGATTTTTTTTTTTTTTTGATCCTTGTATAATTTTAAAACCCATCCCCTTTGTCTTCCTGGACTCCTGCAGAATTTCCAGCAGCACCTCCAGAACACCGGGAAGTGGAGACATGCACCTTTGCTTGGGAAGAAAGCTCCAGCTGCCCCGTGGCCTGTGGCCCATGGGAAGGGCTGGGGAAGGCCCCCGGGAGACCCCCCCCCATGTGCCCAGATACCGAATCCCAGCCCCCGGGATGCTGCTTAGCACGCTGAGAAATGGTCCCGATTTTGTTATCCCACGTCATCCCATTGACTGTAATCTGCTGCCCGCATCCATTAGCCAATGAATTTACATATCTAATGGTGCATTTTCACAAATTAGTGGTAATTACATTTAAAACAGCTATTTTGATACAAATCAATGAGAGCCACGGCTAATGACATAAACGCTATTTCACATGTCCCTTGGCCTCATTACAAACATCGGAGGAGGCCGAGGGAGCTCAGCTCCACGGGAGCAGCAGCGCGACGCCTCCACCGGGCTCAAAGCCAACGGCTCCTCTGGTGGGCATGAGCCAGCCCGGCCCCACAGAACAGAGCTACCACGAGGGTCACAGCCACCCTCACCCTCTGGTGCCAGAGTCCTTCGCTCCCCTGGCTTTCCACTGCCTGCTGGCATCATCATGGCCAGCGTTCGGTAACGACAATGCCAGCTGCAGACCAAACCCAGCATTAGTGTGTGTGGGTGACCCACACGCTGTCCCTGTCCCTGTGTGGACAGGGCTCTGCACCAGCCCCCGCAGAGCCTGATCCCTCTGTGGGCTCCACACCGCACACACGGGGTCAGAGCTTGCTGGGGATGGTCCCCACCATGGCGAGTGCTGCACCCACATGGGAGCACCTCAGCATCCTCCTCCTGCATCAGGGGGTTCATTTTCCAGCATCTCTGCTTCCAATAAACGCCTCTCCCCACAGGGTACCAGGCAGCAGCCACGGGGCCGAATGAGGCCAGAGATCTTCCGCAGGGCGCTTGATGTTCTCCTTTTAGCTCAGGACAACTAATAAAAGCCTGTAAATACTGGGGGACTCTTAAGGGTAGTTAAGTAGCAAACTATCTGTTGATAATAAAATTTACTTGCTTCTCACAGATATGCAATTTGCCTACTATCCAAAGAAAGGAATTGGGTGTCTGCTTCCTAAATTGTTTTAATCTCTGGCAAAGAGTGCTTCTGGCAGAGTCCCTCAGCTGGAAAATAGGAAATGAGTTAGAAACAATAGACAAACGTGAATAATACAGAGCTTAAGATGCCTGATCTCGATCTTGAGAAGTGAAGTTTAAATAGATTCCTCAACTCACCTGTGTGTGACCATGCTGGGGAGGAGCTGGGGATGCTGTGTTGGGTCTGTCAGCAACACATGCACCCACCCAGCCATGAGGCAAGAGGGGACAGGTCTCCCCCAGGGAGAGGGGACAGTGCCACCTTGGCAGTGCAGGCAGATGCCCCCACCACTGGGACTAATGTCATACTGCAGGCTTCAGCAGCTTGCCCAGGCTTTAACCCAAGTGATCTTTTTCCTCCATCCTTCCTTCCAAGGCATTTATGTGCATCCCACTGCTCTGCCCCCCTCCCCAGATCCCAGCCACATGTGACACTGCCACCACTGATGCACTCGCACCGGGCTCTGCACACTCCTGCCACCTGCACAGCTCTGCTGTCAGACCACGTCTCTGCTTTATCTTCACCAATATTTCCTCAATTGATCTGCAAACATTTTTCCGCAATAAGTCTTAAAGGATTTCAAGAAATCTTAAAATCCTGGGGAAAAAAATAGCCTTCTGCTTATCTCCTGGCAGAGAGGCTTTCTTCTGTCACCCTGTTAATAACATTCACGTCACTGTGACACTAATTGAACTTTTCAATGCAAAGAGGCCTCTGGGCAAAAAGTTGCCCCCCACACACTGGGCTGACTCCCAAGGCAGCCGGTCCCACGCCAGGCTCTGGTCCCAGTGGAGCTGGAAGCTCCCTTCTGCCATCCTGCCCCGTGCCTTGTCCTCTCACGGGGCAGAGGGACCCTCAGAGCTGGCACCCAGGTTTTGGAATGGATACTGCATTTCTTCTCCTTATGACCATGAGGACAGTGCTCCCGGCACCGCACACCAGCGCTGCCCTCAGCACTAAAGGAAATGCTCTTTTTCCATTGCACTAAGTGAAACAATTCGAACCGGGAAAATCTTGATAAAAGTTTAATTAGGAAAACGGACTCCATCTGTAACGTATCCCCATTCTCCCCATGTATTAACCCTTTTGCCATAAATCTGCCACCCTTGAAGAAACCTGCCTTCCTCACAAAACCTACTCAGGGTTCACATTATTTTAATCAGTTAGAGGGGTTTAATACATTATTGATTTTTAGGAGAATTGAAAAAGCTCCCGTATTAAGTCCAGGTTGCTTATTCTTTCTGTATATGACATTCAGGTACTTGTGAAAAATTATACCAATTATGAAATCAGCCATTTACTGCTTCAAAGTGCAATCAGTTGTCACACTGGAAAGCACTTGCTCCTGAATATTATTAGTTGGGCTATGTGCACAGGAAAGTGCTGAGAGGAAAGACTTTAACCAAAGGGCAATTGCATGAAATTTACTTAGAAATAGCTATTTATCACCCTTGGATTTCCTACTGTTCAAATCCACTGCAGACACTTTATGGAATGAAACAGCCATCTCACCAACGTAACTCAGCCAACTGAGGGGGTTTTTTCCTCACTGACATTAAATGAAAAATTTAGAAGTCATTGTAACAGCTTAAAGATGCATTATCCTTTTTGATGTGCAATTTTAGCTTCATATCAAAAGCCATATAAAATAACCCCCGCACAAACACAAAAAAGGAACTTTTAAAAGTTTTATGACATGTAGTTCATCTTACCTTTTATGCATCTAACAGGCACCGCTTCTCCCGCTGTTCTCGGAGACCACTGCGTGATTACCACTATGGGGGAGAAAATATTGCCATAGCAGCAGCAGCACCAGCCGAAGGAAGGATTAGTCTCTGGAGCCTGGGAGATGGAGGGGAGAAGCTGAGCACCACAGCGCCGGCAAATTCCTCCAAAGCCTGAGCACAGTGGAATTGCGGGAGAGCTGCCCATTAGAGAAGCCTTCAGTTGTGTCACAAACCGCCACCATTAATGGGTTTTGCTGCAGGCAACGAAGTGAGAGGGAACATAAATTAAAGAGGGTACATTCAAGAGAAATTTCTAGCTCAGTAAAGATGTCTTGTCCGCTTGTTTTCCAGAGCGGACAAGCATTCCACGAGGCAAGGTCAATTTCTCCAGGTAGGGACGGGGCTGGTCAGCCTGGGAGCGCTGGCACCACACCATTGAGGTGTGGGACTGGACTATGGCGGGATGTGGCCCTGGCTCCTGTTCACAGGGCGAACGCAGCCTCCCACACAAGGCCCGGCTTCTTCCTGCCCGGGCTTCTCCAGGTAAAATGTCCAGCAGGGACGGAACAACTGAGCGATTTCCACATTGGAAGCGTGGTCAGGGGCCAGCATTGAGTGCGGACACAGAGCCAGTCACCATGGGAATACAAACAGTATTCCCGCAGGAAAAGGGGAAAGCGGCTCCTGAAGACCCAACCCAGGAGCGGAGCAAAGCCCCTGGACTGTGGAGAGCGGCTGGTTTATACACAGCAACATACCCAAACCAGCCTGGGGGGCAGGAGACCACGCAAGGTGCTTCCAACCTGCAGGCCCCAATGAAGGGAAGGGACGGGAGGTGTCGAGGCAAGGTGCCTTTCCAAAATGCACCAACAACAGTCTTAACAGGCAGTGGCAACCATGACCTAACAGCCTGCTTCATAGCACAGAAATAATGCAAAACTAGAACACTCACTATATTTTAACTTAGCAAAAGGATTGTTAGAATACCATTTAATTTAATAAATAGTAAAGTATTTATAAAAACCATTTCATAAATTGTTACCAATTTCTCCATACACAATAATATGATTTGCTCAAACGTTTGTCCTTGAGGCAATAGAAATTTTCTTTGCAAATCAATCCTTACAAGGATTGTAATTAGTATCTGTTAAGGCAGCTAGCAGTACCTGTAGCTGTATTTCTCCCGTAAAAGCCCTGATTGCTGCAAGCTCTCACACAAAGCTAACGACACAGAAGGAAAATGCACACGTCGTCTAGACTATTCATTTTAATCAGGCAAGAGTGATTTTTTGTGGCCCATTTGATATGGCTTTTACACAAGATACAACCTCTCTCCACAGGGGCTGGTGGAAAAGGTCAACACTGCTGTATAAAAATACATTTAAAGAAGGAGTTTAGAAAAGCAAGAACTACCAATAAGGACCAGAATTGTTCAGGCAGAGCTGCAGGTGTTACATCCATCTAGTGATTTCTGAGAAAATTATAAATCTACTACTTTGTTTTAAATGCTCAAAAATTAAGAAGTCAAGGGCTGATTTTCTGTTAGCTTCTTTCCTTAGTGATGGGACACAGAGAAGAATTCCCACATGATGCCGTACCTTTGAGTTAAGGTGTGTTTTAGCAGATACTATTCCTTCAGAAGAGGTTTCATACCCAAAAGCGAGTCCAGCACGAGCTCCTGCCAGAGGGGGCAGACACCCCACAGCTCAGCGAGAGGCTGCTGCCTCCCAACGCCAGTGTGGATGCTCACGCCCCATGAGGTGACTGAGCCACCCAGAGAGCCCCAGGCTAGGCAGCTGCTGGCAGAGGGACACCATCCCCAGGATACCATCCCCACAAGAGACCCCCACCTTCCGAGGCATGACCAGGCCTGGGGCTATCTGTGGCCAGTACGGCCAGTCAGGCTCTTGCCAGGAACCTGCGGGAGCAGAGTTCACCTGGTACCTCATGTTGAAGCATAATCACATTCATGGTCAGCTGGAGGTGACCAGAAGATCTAGATTGCAGCAGGGAGCAGGACATGGGGTTCCCCACACTGGGGGTGCGGGTGCCCTGGGCAGTGGGTGCAGGCAGGAGAGCAGCCCATGCCCAGCCCCATGCTGCTGCCCATTGCATGCTGTTGCTGGAGCAGTACACAGCCATGCCAGCTCCCTCATGCTTAAATCAATGTTTTCCAGACTCTGTCATTATTACATGCTGTTCCAAAGCAGTGTTTTGCTGGATGCAGTTTAGCTAATACTGCTCTTGATTAGTGCTAGTGCAAAATAAAATTACTGACTCTCCCGTGGCCGTCAGGAACAACAAGAACTGTCCCCACAGAGCTGCTTTGAGCAGCAGGGGCACAGTCAGCCCTGTACCACACACTGTCTCCTGTGTCCCTGGCAATTAACCCCCTGGGGAAGGACTCTACCCATGGCCTGCCCAGGAAACCCTTCTGCCCAGCACCCAGAGGGAAAAAAGCCACCGTCCAGCAGTTTCTGCTCTGGGGCATCCCACCCACAGGTGCCTCACACCTCTGCTGGCACCCCCAGTACAGCCACAGCATCACCAGTGGGCAGCTCTGACCGAAACCAGGCACAGGAACAGGAGCCCTTTGGTCCCTCGAGCACAGATGAGAGTTGGGGTGTTCATCCATCGGGGGTTCACCTTGAGCCCTCCAGCACTTTCAGCAGCAGTGTAAGTGCCACCAAACAGCACAGCAGGAGCCAGATTCTTATGTGAATGGGGTCTAGAACTCCAGCTCCAGGTCCAAGTTTCAGCATTAATCACACCATTCATCATCATTACACGCAGTCACTCCACTCACTGCCCCAAAGGCAGGGGCAGGGGCTGACACTCGGTTCCTTTCTCCCTCCAGAGGAGGGGAGGCCAGGCATCAGTTAGATCATTGATCTGGAGCATTTGCCTATCCTCCCGAGCAAGGAGGAGGTTAATTTATCACAGGATGGAGAAAACCCAATCTTTAAATTCTCTGCTTGCTCTTAATTAAACAAAACCCTACTGTGTATACTAAGCCTTGCTCTGAAGACCCAATGGCAGTAGTTCCATGGCAGAGGACAAGCAGGCTGTCTGCCAGGCAAAGACCCATCACAGGATCAAACTGACACCCGCCCTCCTTCACTTCCAGCCTCAAAACCACCTGCAGCAGGATCTGCCGGGGTTTGTGGTTCCAAGCGCAGAGCAGATCAGCTTCTGGACCCCCAGGCTCTCCAAAATGCATTATTCTGTAAAGACAGGTACATGTATGGGGAGACAGCACTTTAGAAGTGACACCTTTTCTGTTCAGAGGGGTAACACAGCCCCAAGCCCAGCGCTCACAAGGGGCTTCTGGCTCCTGGGCAACAGAGCAGTGTTTGCCCCATGTGGGACCAGCAGTCACACAGAGCACCAGAACATTAGCACTGCCAGAGCAGCATTACCCCAGGGCCACCAGCTTTGTACAAGGTGCCTCTGGTTTGCGTGTCCCCACGAGGAGGACAGGAGGGTGCTGCGGCACATGCTGGGTGACACTGGGACAAGGCAGGCCCATGATGCAGAACTGTGCTGCAGAAGAACAAAGCAAGCACGGGAAGGTTTTGGGTGCCAGCTGGGGCCCTGACACCACAGAACTGCCTCAGATGCTTCTGCCGATGAGCCAGGCTGGCCCTGGGGGCAGAGCCATAGCTCTGGCACAGAGAGTGATCCTGGAGACAGAGCTGCCAAAACAAAACATCGCTCGGGGTCCCCGTGCAGCCCCTCCAGGTGCCAAAGGAGTACCCCGTGCCTGATACCCACCGCATGGTGGGGGAACAGGGCACCAGCCAGCCCCCGTGCCCACCTCCCAGCAGTGACCCATGGCCGCAGGTGCTGCCGCCCAGGAGCTCTGGGGAGCAAGAACAGCCAAGTCCATCACAAGCCTGGCTGCCTGGAGAGCTCCTTGTCATGCTCCAAGAGGTGTGAGGGGAAGATTAATCTTAATAATTACTGTCCTCAGCTTGCCGGGCCCCATCCGAGCTCAGGCCTCCCCCAGACATGAAACATGCAGGGGTCCCCCTGCACACCCCAACCTCGCCCCCCACCAGCCTGCAGAGAAAACCCACCCCTGACTATGGGCTCAGCAGCGCCTGGAGGCTTTTCCCCTCCTGTCCGCAAAGTAAATGAAGTGGGGAGAGTAATACAGTGCGCTCTCGCCGAGACCGACAGCCCTGCGCCTCTCCTGCAGCCGCTCTGCTGGTATTAAACAGACAAGACAAGCTTGCAGTCAGTTATCGGCCAAAAAAATAATGAAGAAACAAGTCGGCAAAGCAAAGCCAAGTCACCCGGACCAGCCAAGTGGAGAATTTAATTTCTTGCAGGTTCCCCAGCAGCGAAGCATCTCGGAGCCACAGCCCTGCACACACCGACAGCTCCAACCCAGTGGCTGCAGCCCCTCCATCACCCCCAGAACTAGGGGGAGCATGGGGAAGGGGCTGCCCCACTCCCATTTTCCAGAGCAGGGCTCAGTCATCACAGGAGATGGCTCTGCCTGACACAAAGTGGCAGAGGGTGACATTTACCTGTCACCACACAGCCAGCAGCTTAGGCTGAGCACACAGAGCAGCCAGGTTCCAGCAGTGCTTCCAGTCCAACAGCAGCACAGCCAAGGGCAGGGGGGTCCCAGCAGAGCCCCACCTGCACCCACAGCAGCATAGGGGGGCAGCAGCACCACAGTCCCACCAGGGCAGCCATGCAGTATCCTCCCAGGCAGGGAAAACCTGATGTTCTAGTCCTGACGCCACCACCATTCCTTCAGCTTGCAAGAAAGATGAGTGTTTGCCAAAAAAATTAAACTGTGAAGAGATCCTGGTGCCAACAGAGATGCCTAGACTGATTTTGGTATCCTTCCACTTGAGCCCTTTTCCATCCCTTTCCTTCCAAAAAACACTTCTGGGAACTCATCCCCAGTGTCAGTGCTCTGCTCTCAGTGACACAGATAAGTCTGGAAAAACAGTCAGTGGTCTGGGACTATCCCAACAATAAAACACTTGCAGAAGCAGAGGGGATAAATCAGCTGTCAGAAGGGGTAAGCACACTGTCTCCTGGTGAGGGTAGTGCAGAGGTACCCATCTCCTCAGTTACTCATCATGGGGCAGAAATATGGGGCTGAGCTGTAAAGCAGCTGGGGAACTGGCTTCTGTCTCCCCCCCACCATTCCAGCATGGGCTAGAGAATTTATTGTACTGGGTTTTTGTCTTCACATTATCACAAGTGCAGTCTTGTGCTTGATGGGAAGAAAACCTGAAAAACTACTTGTCACACCCATGACCATGGGGTACCACAGCTTGGCCAAATGCATATCTTTCTGGGCTGATGCATGAATTTCAGACCCATTCTTGGAAGTGTTTTAATGCCCTTTTGTGAAGTGGAAGAGGCAAGGTGGTCCAAGCATACTAGACCTTTTAAAAAAACACAGCTGAGGAGCGTTCAACTAAAGCTTGTGACAGTTCAGCTGAGGAAGGCCAAGGCTGGCACAGACAGAGCTCAGCAGGCTCTGCCCGGTGCCTGGCACCACAGCAGCCAAGGAGCCTCAGACAGTTTGGGCAACTCTCTCCTGGCAGAGTGTAGAGTGAGCCCAGCCTGGCAGCCCCCCAGGCCTGCAGCTCCCCAGACAGGGGTGAGGGGGTGCTGACACCAGGACAGTGCTCCCCACACCACAGAGGAGCTTTGCCCTCTGCACCACTGCCACCATCACCTGGGCAAAGTGACACAGGAACAAATGGGCTGAACCAGCCGGTTTCTGCCTGGGAGAAATCATGCAACAATTTTCAGCTGCGCACAAACATTTACAGCCAAGTTATAAACTCCTGCAAAATGCTGACAGACCCTTCGCTACAGCAGCACTAGCAGGTGCCCCATAATGAACGTGCTGAATGACCTACCAAGGAAAGTTATTGAGGCAAAAAGCACCACGGTCATTCACCAAACAATTAGAGAGTGTCCTGGTGGGGACAGCACTGACAAGGGAAGGAGCCCAAAGAGCTGAGTAAGCATCCTGCCTTCCCCCCAAATTCCTCCTCTCTCCAGCCCAGGCTCTGATCTATAGTGTGACTCACTGGAGCGCCAATAAAGCTTCTGAGATTGTTATGCTAAATGAGAAAAAAAGTAATTGCCTTTTCCCCCATCTAGAACTCCAGATATATAACTTGGAGAAATATAATTAGCTGCTAACTTCAAAGATGCATTGGAATTTTTGTAATGGGCATTGAGACCCTGTATTAAAAAAAGCTAAAAGAAAAATGATACACTCTTTGTAAATGGAGTAAGACTTAAAGGTTTTAATTAGGATTCGCTGTACATCTGCAGCTGGGAGAACAACTAAAAAACCCCTCTAGTACCTTACTGCTTGAAAAACACATACTGGGTTAAGAAACATCCCACTAAAAATAGTTAAGAATGACACATTTTTATCTTATGAACAAGAGTTAATTAATATTAAGAAATTAATTAGCATTTTTACTCTATTTAAATTAAATTATTTCAAAGCAAAGGAGATCTTTGCCACAAGGGCCTGGGGCACTCACCTGTTTGGATGGGGGGTACCAGTCACACAGCACAGACACACTGGAGACACACAAAGCACATCCTGTACAGAACAGAAAGGCCCTCACCTGCAACACTGCACTGTGTCCCCCCTTCATAGCAAGGTGGACACCTGGGGGTACCACAGCCTCCTGGTCACTGAGAAGCCCATAGACCGCACCACACAAACAGTAATCACCAACAGCCCCAGCTGAGCCCCTCCCGGGGGCTTTTATCTCAGAAGCCCCACCCCAAGGAGGGGGTGAGTGGACCAGGCTGCCAATAAATGTGGGGCTCAGGGTGCCCCCAAGTGCTGTATGGGGCTGGGGTCAGGCTGTGCTGGGATGTCATGTGGGAGTACTGCACTATGGTTTTTGGGGGATATTCTTCTCTTTCTAGGGCATGGTGTTATATGGGGTCTAGTACACAGTCTTTTTAGCTGCTGCCCTCTGTGCTGTTTGGTAAAAGCATGACTAAGAAACAGTAAAGTTTGGGCTAATCTAGATTTTGGATCCTATGTGAGCCTGAAATAGACTGTAAAAAAACTGCTATAAAAGGTGAGTATAATTAGCATATTTTAAGGTCTGTCTTTGGAGCAACTTTGTAGAGAAATAAAAACCACCTGTGCTTAGGGAAGGGAAAGGCTGAGCCTCTGAACCTCTCCATTGCTGCTTCTTGTATAGAAATTCTGCTGTAGAACAAAACTTGTTTACTTCTGCTGCTTGACTTTTAATAAATCCTTTCCCTTTTAGACTCAGTGTAGGCTAATTCTTGATTTACTGCCCAGGCTTTAGGAGCCGGAGCACATCACTCTCCTGAGCTCTGGCTGCCTGGGCTCAAGGAGCAGGGAGGCACTGATATTCCTCCTGGCTTGGGGATGAAGCTCTGAACCACTGACTTGCAGGGGGTTTGTGTGTCTACATTGGGAGAAGCAGATGATGCTCCTGTCACTTGCCTTATCCTTGAGCAAGCCTGGGTGGCTGGGGAGGGCCAGCGTGTCACCCGGGGTCTGCATTCCCAGCAGAAAGGTCAGAGCGGGAGACAGGGCTGGGTGGGGGGAGCAGCTCAGCTCATTAGCTGGTGAGGGAAGGGACACTTGTGAGAGCTCACCTGTGTGCATCCGAGGGGAAACTGAACAGCAAATTCCTCTCAGCTAATTATAAAGCTGCCAGCTCAATAACAAATTGGCACTAGGAAGCCCAGCCACGGGAGTTGAAGCCTTCAAAGTTCAAAATGTTCTTAATGCAGGGAGCTTGCAGGAGCTGGGCACGCTGTCCCCGTGTCCCTCTGTCCTGGGACAGCCCCAGCACACATGGGCAGTGCTGAGGTGCCGCAGGAGGAGTCCCTGGGGCAGGGGGGGACAGACTCTGCTGCAATCCTCCATCCCCAGAGTGGCCACAGGGGCCCCTGCACTCATGGGTGGATTGTTCTTTGATGCTGTGGATTAAAATTTATCTTGTGTTTGGCCACTTGTTGGGCTGGGCCTTGATGAATTGTTGATAAACTGTGATACAGGCTGTTGCCTCTAATGAATTCCTGTGGTGCAGGCTGACCCTCTGAGCTGCAGGGAGGGGGCTCTGCTGGGAGAAGGAGGGACTGGGAATATTAGCAGAGAATGGAGGAATTGCTGGTTTTTTGCANTTTTTAGGAGAACTCCAGGTACACATTCTCTAGTATGAAATAATAAATTCCTTCTTGATGTGTTCCTTGCGTAATACTAACCACGAGCTCATCTCTAATCTGAGCTACACAGGAGCTCATCACCACAGAGCTCCAGAAATCCTTTATTGTGTATGCATGGGCAAGCACATTATAAATACAGACCTCGGCAATAACTCCCCGTGTGTCTGACAGCCCGCAGAGGGCTGGGCGCTGCGGGAAGGCAGCTCTCACCTCTGGGGCAGCCCCTCACTGTGGGGCTCTGTCGTGGGAGCCTGGGGGGCTCCCCCCGTTTTCTGCACAGACCTGTTCTGGTTGGGAGTTCTGCACTTGCCTGTTCAAGCCTGAAGGAAGAACAGAGTTATTTAATACTAAGTCCTTGTGCTGGCTCTGAGCTGTCATTGTACCACTTGACCATGTCTCTTGCTCTGACACCACTGCCACCCTCCCCCCACCATGCAAGGGGTCCCATCTGTGATGGCTACTGGAGATGCAGGGGGGTCAGGGGACCTTGTGGGGCCCAGGACAGAAGGGGTGACAGCCTCCAGGCCCTGGAGTGCTCTAGTTGTCCCCCAATGAACAGAGTGTGACAAGACAAGCAGGGGCTGGGGGCTCTGCTACCTGGGGTCAATCAAGCTTTTAACGCTTACAGCTGTTTGGTATGAAGTGCACTGGTCTTAATTGCACTTGATCAGCACTATGACCTCTTTTCTCCTGGTTCCTGACCTTGTTACCAGTGCAGAGGACCCTGCAGGTGGGGTGGGACAAGGAGGAGTCAGTGGCTGAAGCTCTTGGGCTGCTGCTGCTGCTCAGGTGGCAGTCAGAGTCCGTTGGTTGATGTGAGGATCAGAGCAGGAGAAGGGCCCCAAACTGCTCCACCCAGTCCCCACCATGTCCTGTAGTTCCCTCTGAACTGGAATGATGGATCCGTGCCGGAGCTGGATGAGGTGAGGAACAGTGCTTGGGCAGTGATGCCTTGGGCTGGTCCTTGGCTGGAGAGATGGATGGACGCCTCCATGGCAGCAGCTCAGGACCCTCATTTGGCACTTCCCAAAATTACTTTTAAACATGGCTGTTTGTGCCCAGTCCCACGAACCGAGTGTCTCCAGGAAGGAGGTCTCCTACAGATGTGGTGGGAAGCTGGTCCCCAGGAGCTGCTGCCCATCTCTGTGCCTTGAGCTGAGGACGAATACTGAGCACTGGCAATACATTTTATTTCCACTAGTGAGTGAATTGCCCATAATTCATGACAAGTAGAGCCTCGAGTGATGATGAAGGTCAGCCCATCAGATCTGGAAATAAATTGTATCCTATTACAGCCTCCCATTAGGGGTCTATTTATAGCAGGGGTTTGCAAACTCCAGGAAGTTTGGAGTGGTTTTTTGGTGGGATTTTTACTTTTTGCTTGGCTAGTGAGGGTATGAGGACTTCAAATACTTTGGTGTAAACCAGGCACCTGTGCTGCAGATACACACTGGTCCCTATCGCAGCGAGATGCTGGGTCCTGAACCGATGGGGGGGTCTCGGAGCTGGAGGCACTGCTTGGCTGGCCAAGGGCAGGGATGGGTGGACAGAAACTTGCTGGTTTGAGGCTTGCTGTCTGCTCACACAAATGCTCTTATGCTTTTATACTGGCAGCACAGCTTATTTCTGCAGACAGAAAAACAGCAGCTCTCACCTGTATTTACCCCTTCTATTTACCACGGCACCGTAATCCCCGTCTGATAGACAACGTGCAGGATGTGGTTTGCCATGGAAACAGAGCCCTAGTTCTTTACATTTTTTAAAAGATTATTCTTTTTCAGCTTGGTTTCATTATTCCGATATTAAAAATCATTAGTTATGTACCCTTTCACGACCTGTGCAGACCATAATATGCCCTTTTGGGCACAAGCTTTCCTAAAGGCAAAACTGAAGCGAGCCCCCAGGATGGGCAAGGCTTGGCCAAAGCACCCGGTGGCACCTCAGCTGCGAAGCCCTCTCTCTCCAGCACTCCTGGCTGTCACTGCAGACACTGTGACACCTCAGTGCTCTGACAACACTCTGGATAAGAAAAAATGGAGCTGCTTCTGAAATCCCACCTGTGAGTACGAGAGCTCTGCTGCTGGGGTGTGCACCCCCGACACAGGCTGTAAGGGACAGCCGCCTGCTGTCAGTGCCCCTTAAACGCCAGAGACTCTCACCTCTGGCCAGCGAGAGAAGTTGCAGGTTTTAGTGCTGTCCTCTGTCACCTTGAAAAATACTCAAATTGCCATGAAATAAAATGCCTTATTCTATCAAAAAGCGGGGTTTTGGGATGAAGGGGGGGTTGTTTGTTGGGAGCTGACGCTGCTTTTCCTCCAACAATGAGTGCTCTGAGCCAGGCGCCCACGGAGAGTGAGTGCCCTTGATTGCAGGGGAGCCCCAGCTGTCCCTCGGGGGCCGGTGGGAGCTCTGTGGAACGAGTTGCTCGGGTTAAGAGGGGTGAGCCCGGGCTGCTGGGAAAGGGATGGAAGTTTAGTTCCTTAAAGTCAGAATAGGAAAAACAGCTGTCTCTTAAACCTCATAAATCTGTGCAGTTAAAGGTTTGGGCAAAAACATATTTTATTGTTTTCGCTGTCAGAAACACAAAGAATTAATGGCCACGTGACTTGGTAATTGCTGTGGACTTTTTTCTGACAATAAACATTAAACTTAAAACTGTATTAAAATCATTTGACAATTTTTATGCTTTAACAGCTGAGAGTGAATAATGTTTTTTGCATATAAAATACTTTCTCTTGTCAGCCTATAAAACTGTCAGAAATAAATTCATCAAAAAAGATTATATAATTAAAAGTCACTTCTTTTCTTTCTCTAGTTTAGTTGGAATTATTTGTTTGTCACTTTTTCAGGACTAAATTACTGCATTCAGAGACAACTTTCTTTGTTAAGACTATTATGAAATGTATGATTCTTACAAAAGGAGCCCAACTTTCTCTTCTAATGTATCAATTCAATATCACTTTTCAGAAAATACTTTTAGATAGTACTGTTTCTAAAAAGCTATTTTATTCTGAAGATGAACAGGAGCAGTAATGGAAAGCATCCAAATGTAGAAATGGTATTTTTATTATTGAGCTGCCTATAATTTATGGAAAACTGCTGAATTAATTTTTTAGCAAAGTAAATTGTTAGCACTTCAAATTGCAAATCCCCTCTTTAGGCGAGCACCGTACAGGTGTTTGAAAGCCAAAGCACTGATATTGATTTTCATCTCATGGCAGCGAGGGGCGGGTGTCAGCCTGGAGCTCAGTGCCTGCAGGACAGGGGGGCTGCAGGGGTGGTCCTGGGCCTTCCTCCCCATGGAGGGGTGCACCGGGAACACCTTCACCCGTGACCAACCCTGTCCTGGGAGACCTGCCACCTTTGGGAGGGCTGGGGGTGCTGGTGGTGGTGGTGGGGAACGGTCCTGGGGGAGCCCCTGCCACCCTGACGGTGGGGAGGGGCGTCCTGACAGCACAGAGTCTCTTAACAAATTGCTTCTGCTCTTGAGTGGTGAGGAACCGTGAACTTATCAGTGCTGGGTGGATTTGGGGGTGACTTGATTTTCAAGGCTGGAGGGTGATAATGGTTTATTGATCTGTTGTTAAGTTATTGGAGCCTTAATGGAGGCAATAAACCAATAGTGCACGTTGCTGTCACAGGCCCGCCTAAGCTGGGAGAGTAATTAAGCAGGTCTGCCCGGGCATGCAGAGAGGAGGCTCATGGTGGCCACCTCTGTGGTGAGCCCAGGGCCATGCGCCTGTCACCTTGCAGGTCCTGTGAGGCGACCCTTCCCCTGGGTGGGCTCTGTCACCAGCAGCCAGGTCCCTGGGAAGTACGGGGGGCTGCGCAGGGTCTGGTCTCGCACTGCAGTCGGACTTGCTGCTGGGAATTTCACAGCTCATCCCAAATGTGCTGGTGTGAAACACCACACTGCAGGTCCCACGTGTCCTGCAGGTCCCATTATTGGCTCCTGAGGAGAATTTGGCTGCATTTTGTGGGGTTTTAGTGTGCTGTGGACAAAATGAGCCCTTGCTCAGGAGCCCCGGTAGACACAAGAACCACAAAGACACTGCTGTGGGTGGGAGCAGAAGGTTAAAAGGATGCTGAGCCTTGTGCTGGGCTGGGTTTTTGCTGGCTTGGTGCCCTGTTTCTGATCTGATAAATCATGAAATCCGGATCCGTTGCGAGTGATGATTTGATAAACAGTGTGGGGGGTTCATGCTAGGATGCACCACAACTGCCGTTTCCCCCAGTTTCTATAGGTCCCATCTGCCTGTGAGCTGGGAAGCCAGGCAGATCTGCTGCAAGTATTATCTCCTGGTATGGTAATTATTAGCTGTGATTAATCCTGCTCAGGCTGAAGAGCTGTGCAAGCCTTTTCCGGAGGGTTCATCTTCACGTTTGCTTCTGCTGTTCATACGTAATATGAATTGACATGAGCTATTGTTGAAGGGAGATAGACGGAGGTGTCTCTACCAAAGAGGTTTTTAATAACAGGCTGGGATGACTCGAAGTGTCCTGGCAGGAGCTGAAATCCTGCAAGGTTGTGGGTCGGGTGATTGGGCTGCTCTCAGGGTGCCTGGGCTGCGGCTGCCCTGTGATAAGGGTCAATGAAAGTCCAGGTTTCCTCTCCCTCCATCCCCCTGCCCACCCAGCACTGCTGCAGAGACCCTCCATGCCCAGCCAGAAAATCCTCCTGCTGGCAAGACATAAATATTTATTTGTGAAAAACTGGAAATACCTGTGAAATTCTCTGTACCCTCAATAGCTCCACAGTCATCCTTTAAGTAAGTTCATGCTCCATTAAAAACAGTTATTTAATACAATAATCATTCAATTAAAAACCTCTTGAAGTGGCTGCCAGAGCCTATTTGTATCAATACAATATTTTAATTGTAAAAAGGCTAAATACAGACCCGCTAACTGTGATTGTCAAGGAAACGTTACTGCAATGACTGTTGAGTCTGAGGAAGGCTCTGGCAATGGTGTAAGTCCTTGGGCAGGGACCAGGGGCAGCTGCACTGGGCAAGGAGCATCCTCTGGGCTGGGGAGGTGCTGGTGCTGGTGGATCCTGGTTCCCTGGGACCGAAGGACTGAGCACAGGGCTCCAGCTTCTGATGGGGGCAACACACAGGTCTTCACATGGAGGCTGTGCTGTGCAGGAACAGCCTGGGCTGTGGGAGGGTGATGGGGGGAGAAGCAAGTCAAACCAAGAGCTGCCATCATTGTGCAGCCAAAACTGGCCGGTGGAGCTGGGGTGCTGGGTGGATGTGTTTCTGAACGCTGAGGATGCAGGGCAGGGGTATTCCCTGGTGGCCCTGCTGGGAGGGCACCTAAAGGCGAAACTAATGTCAGCTGAGAGCAGGCAGTCGGCAGTGCCCACTCAGCCCTGTCCCCTGCACCCGCAGTGACAGCAGTGTCAGTGCAGGAGCTCCGAGGTTCAAAACAACTGCGCTAGGTTTGGTGTGGGCTAGCAAAGAGCAGGAGGGAATTGGCCCAGGTCCCTGCTGTGGGGCACTCTGTGCTCCAGGCTTTGCCAAAGCTCCGTCATGACAGAGATCCCAGGCTGGGCTGGGCAGGGATCTCCGTCTGGTGGGGGAGAGAAGCTGGAAACCTCTGCTGGGATGTTCGCAGTCCCACACCCTGCATTGTGCCTCATTACATGGGTGCCATCACATAAATATTCCAGTCACTATTGCTTACTGTCAGACCCAATTTAGAAAAGTACCTGTCTGTTACAAATATTTTATAGTACTTGAATATGCAATTTATGTAACATGCCCAGCAAAAGAAATCCATTATATGGTTTTGTCTGATTGAAATTCTGGCATCGTAACAGTAGGAAAAAATTAAATTATTCTAGAAAGTTGCAGTCCATTATGAAGACCTAACTGCTCTTCCCTGAAAAAGAGCCAATACTCCCTTGGTGATGCCAGCACCGTGATACAAACACTGTGTCCCCTGGGGATTTTATTCTCTCCCTGCGCCCCCCAACCCTCCAGCCTTGGGGCGCTGACCGAGGGTCTCCCCCGTGGTAACAGGGGATGATTTCACCATAGGAGGAGGGTCAACTGCAGCTCGCTGCCTGTTTGCCCCCGCACAGACCTGCCTGGGGCCAGCCTCTGCTCGGGCAGAAGAATGGCATTTGCACCAGTAGGAGCCCAGCTCAATCAACCCAAATCCTCTGGGCAGGTGGGGTCCTTTCTCCTCTGCCCTCCCTGCCAGTTCTGGCTGTTCAACAACCACCTGCCCTCGGTACCCTCTCTTTCCCAGTGGGGGCTGATGGCTTTGCCCAGTTTGGACCTGTGCTTTCAGAGGCCCTGGGGTCTGTCTGGGGAGGAGACAATCTCAGCAGGTCCCTGCCCCACTGTGCAGGGGTGTGTGGTCGCTGACCCCGTGGAGAGTGAGGCTGGGTTGGACAGGGCTGCTTTTAATGAACCCCCAGCAGAGCATCCTGCTTTCACAGCTTTGCCAGGGTAGAGGAAAGAGCCTGTTTTTCCCCTGCTTCCCACCAGTTCCCTGTTCCAAACAGCTGGAATTAGGGGCAACTAATGGTTGTGCTGCTCTTCCACAGGCTGCCATTGGATTCCCATTACTTGTAGCTCTGGCTTCAGGTTCATTTACATTTTGCAAAGCTGCCTCTCTTTTACCTTGCTCTGATTAAGTCTGTTTGAAGTAAATTACTGAGTTCATTGATCTGAACAGTTTTATTTCAAATGGAATGAGACGTACCTGGTGTGTGGTCATGGAAGTGACCATGTGTCCGGTGCAGTCAGTGGCATCGGACCTGCCGAGGGCTTGTTCCTGACCATCAGTGGAAGGAGCTGAACAGCAGTTCTCTGCACCCCTGTCAGAGATGCCGCTGTGTTGGGTGGTTTGGGACCATTGTGTCACTTCTGTGCAATAGCAAGGTCTTTGCAGGACTTGGTTGGCAGTGATCCCATGAGTTCAGAAAGGGCTGCAGTTCCGATGTCCAGGCTGAGAGCCCATAGTGCTGAAACTGAACCAGCTTGAACCTTTTGGTAACACCAGAACAAGTTGTGTGGTGGGAAGAGATGTTGTAAGTTAGCTCAGGTTGGAAGGATTTGGGGGAATCTCTAGTCTGACCTGCTAGAAGCTGTGGGGACAGGGCAAGTTTCAGGGCCATGTCCCTGCCCGAGGGTGCTGTGCTGGGCTGTGAAAGAGCAAGCCACCTCCGAGGGATGTGGTGCTGCTCCAGAGCTGGTCTGGAAACCCTTTTGGGGTGGGTGGCTGCAGGGGCTGGCTCTCAGAAACCTTTGTTTTCCTCATCTGAGGTAAAAAGCCATGGGGTCCCACTCCTGCCAGAGCAGGGCTTTGCAGCAGGACCAGCCTGAGCCCTTCCACAGCCACGTCCCCTGGGACCCGCAGCCTTGGCCTGGGAGCATCTCTCAGCCAGGGGAAGCTGCAGTGCCATAGGAACGGCTTTGAAATGGATGTGTGCTCCTGCAGGGAAACATGTCTTCATGAGGGTATTTTGAGGGGAAAAACCAGGTCAGGGTACGGCAGAGAGTATTTATTTCCTCTGGGACTTTGTGTGTTACTTGTGGTATATTTTATGGATAGAGTCGGCCCCATATGTCTTGGGGAGGCGTTTGGCTAAGCAATGTGTTAACAGTTAGTGTGCTAAGGAGCCATTGTTTGGGTACTTTAGTTTTGACATTTAAATGCATTTTTCAAATACAGTGAGATGAATGTGATGTCACCGGGGAGTCGCGAAGGACTCTCAAGCATAAAAGCAGACGGCTGGGTTTTAATCTTTAACAGCACACTAGCCTCTTATCCCTGAAGGTCCCTTCAGTAGGAACTGTGTTGTGCTTTAGGTACCCGGAATATCAGGGGTTTTATCCGCTTATGACACTCTATATGAAAGAAAAATGTGTGTAATGCAAAAGTGATATTTAATGCCACTCAGACCTTATTTTGTTTGACCATGGGAAATCTAGAGGCTAAAGATCTTTGCGGGTTTTGGCAACAGGCAATGGGTCAAGCACAAAATGGCCCTGGACTCAAATTTTTATTTTTATTGATGTATGACTTCTACAGAATATAAGGATTTTATGGTTTGACTCTGCAAAACATTAACCGGTAGAACACGAATGCCCTGGGAGGAAAGCTGTGAGGAAGCAGCGTGTTATTGATAACCGAGCACAGGGATGGAGATCCCACAGTTGGAAATACATGGAAGCGTTTTAAAGAAGGTATTTCTTTAATTGCATGAGCACAGAGAGCTGGGGCGTGCTTCCTTTTGAGCAGGAACAAAGTGACTCCTGAATCCAAAGGACTCAATTCATTACACTACGCCTTTGGAATATGTTTCTTTCAAGTTAAGGCAGACAATTTTTAATCTTGGCTCCACCTTCTCATAATTGTGGTGCATTATTCAGTGTGTAAGAGCTGGAGTGAACGCTGTTCAGAACATAAGAGCTGGAGAGTACAATCCCCTGATTTTTCTTATGGGGGGGGGGCAGGCCCCCCCCAAGCCTCTGCCCCTATGGGGGGGTGGTTGCTTGTACAGTGAGGGTCTCCCAGATGCTCCTGGGAACCAAGGGGCTATTGTCCAAACACTTGAGTGTGTGGGAACCCTGTAACTATTTAAGTGTTAGTGCATAAAAACAATACGGTTTGGTTTGTAAATATTTAGGAAGTATTTGTTACTAACATGTAAACAGGCTGGATTTCTCACACACCTGCAGGCTCTCAGCAGCCCCCAGCTGGGGCTTCTCTGGCCCTGGCTCATAGAGGACTGGGGCTACAGGGAAGAGGATGGGTAAGAGGCTGTTCCCAGTCCTCTACCAGCTAAACACTGGTCTTTAAAATAGGTCCCCCAGGACTGGCCTGAGCTTGGTGATGCCCAGTGGTGGGTGAGTGCCTGCTCCCTGGCAGGCGGAGGCAGCTGGAGGGTGGGCACACACAGCAGTGCCTGCCCCCGGGAGCATCCTGTGAGCAAAGCGCTCCCCAGGGTGAGCTGGGGAGCTCCGAGGGGGGAGAATATTGGGGACAGGCCAGAAGCCTGGTCTTTATCCTCCCTTCTAATCAGCAGAAGGAAACAGAGAATCGTATCTTTGGTGTAACTCAGCAGAGTCCAATGGCTATGCCAGAGATTAATTTGTCCCTGTGTCCCATGTTCTGAGAATAGCCAGTGCTCGCACTTTTAAATATTAACGAAGATCAGGAATTTTTCCACTGGGAAGAATTTATTGTGGAAATGTAGAAGCAGGAGTGTGTCCTAAACTTAACCCTTTGAAAAGTGCACTGTGGCTTATTAGAAATGCAGCTGTTGTATATTGAGTAGGGCCTGGATGTATCTGCTAATGGTAAGGGGATTTGTCCGTGTGAGCAGAGCGTGTGTTAACACTGGGCTCTGTGTGCACTGGGGACCAGCTGGAGAGACCCGGAGCTGTCTCCTCCCCTGGCCCTGCTCAAGGCAGAGGAACAGCAGTGAAGTCACCGCAGCAGTGACATGTCTGCAGCCCTGGACCTGCCGAGGCCACCACGCTCCTCTCCAGTGCCGGCACCCCAGGCCTGGCAAAGGCTTACAGAAATGAGTGTGAGCTCAGTCTGATTAGTCTGGTACCTCGCGTAAATGACAATGTTTTACTTATTTCAAGGAGTTTCTTTACATTGGTGTTTTTTTCCATTTTGGAAACATCTGTAGACTGTGGTTTTCAGAGGGTTTTATCTTTGGGGAAAGATTACAGATAAACGTGAACAGGCTTTTAATTACAAGATACTGATTGTTGGTTTACACAGCAATATTTGTTCAGTAAATTGCTAATTAATGCAAAGAAAGCACCATGTGACTTCAAATATTTGCTTCCATTTACACGGCAAAAAATATTTTGGTTTTCACAATGATGACAATGAATGAGGAGGGGCAGGACAGTGGTGCAGAGGGGCAATTGTGCAGCGATGCTGTGGGTGGGTGGGAAGGGACAGACCTACTCCATCTCTCCTGGAGACTCACCTTAACTTTTTTGTTGCACCTTGTTTTCCAAATCCTGCAGAACCATCTCGGTGTGAATCTGACACGTTGGCATATTTGCCCCGATCTCAATACGCACTTTGGGCACTCATGGTCAAGCCTTGAGGTGAAGCTCCTTGCACAGATGGTCCCAGGCATTCCCCTCTGACCAGACTCAGGACAGGACTCATGTGAGGACTCTTTACAGCTGAAGAAGTGGCTCTGCTCAGGTGAGACCGCTCACACCACATGCACAGACTGCCGTGTAGGGGTCGGGATTAGCAGAGGTGTCAGGTAACTACTGCCCTTCTTTGGGCAAGAATGTTAAAGTTTTTCTACCCTCTGTGATAGGTCATTTGGTTTTCTTGTGATGCTTCTCACAGGGAAAAAAATTTGAGTAACTCTGGCAGCATCATGACAGCAATAACTCACGTCTTTAGTGTGTGCAGGCAAATCCTGCCTGGCTCTCCAGAGAACAGAATTAACAGAGTACTTTGAAAACTCCCAGTGACAGTGTCACCTCAGTCCCAAGCAGCCAGACACAGCTCTGGCAGAATCTATTTCCATGCAGGCTGCTGCCAATTAACTAAAAGGTACAGGTAAATATTCAGAAGTAAGAAAATGTTATTAGAAGAGACCTTTCCAGCAACTATGGGGAAGATGTGTTTGATGGTGAGAACAGAGGACAAAGTGGTCCTGAAGCGTGCGAGAAGTTTATAGCAGCGAGAACCACAACAAGAAGTTATAGAAGGTTTATCTGACTTTGCTTAGTTGACCTGCAGCTGCCCTGTTGATACAGAGTAATTTATAGACATGCTGAAAAAGCTGGATTTATTCCCTGATCATAGGAGAGAAATGCTAGTACATAAAATTGGTAGTACCTTTTGCAGTATATACCTAAATCTTTAATTTTTATAGCAGCTAAGAGAAAAATAAGCTTGCATATGGTACACACAGCACAACCTGACCATAAATCCTTGCCCTGCAGAGAGCCAGGAGCCTGTTGATCCCTGTGCAGGCTTTGGCAGAGGGGCTGTACCTGGTGGCTCTTGCCGTTTTGCTCTTTAATCCTTGACTGAACAGAAAAACTGGAAATATTGGTCCTGGTCACACTGAAACAAAAATGGGAAACAGACACTTGGTGTGGGATCAGTGGAATGCTGCATTGTCGGGTCTCTGAAGACTTACAGAGAGCTTCTGTCTCTCCCCTTCGCAGGATAAACTGTAAATGAAATTGTCCATTTTCAGACAAAGTCCAATTTAAGTGTCAAAATTAAGTTAAATTTTTTTCAGGGTTTTAGCCACTTTTTAAGGCAGAAATTATTCACTGAGTTCAGTTCTGACCAGTGTCAATCTCTCTGAATTGTCAGTGAATTCCTTATTTGATGACAAAATTAACTAAATTTATTATTTGAAAATAAAACAAATGCCCCTTCCACCTGGCTGGCCACTCATTATTACTGCAACTTGAGGCTGCAGCAGAATAAGATCTAAGTGCTTTTTCAAGAGACTTCAGAATTGGGGATTGGGCTGTAAAAGACTTGTAAAAAATTAAAGAACTTAAGCACTGTAAAAAAAAAAAAAGTAAAATTGTTTAAAGACCCCAAAGAGCTGCTGAATGAGTGTGAAGAATTGGATGAGGAAAGAGAAAGACAGAAATTAATTCAGAATACTGTAAATTTGTTAAAGAAAAGGGTTTGAGTTCTTTTATATGTTTTTCAATTCTTCATGATCCTCAGCTGTTGCAAGAAGCCACCACCAGGTTTAATTACGCCTGGGAAACAGGCAGAGGTGGCTCTCGGGTGCTGCTCTGGGGCTCACGGGGGGTTCCTCAGCTGCCACAGAGCCATCCCCGCTGCACCGGGTGGGAACCAAACCAGCACTGAGCCCCTGGCGTCAGGAAAGCATTTTCCAAGGAAATTCAAGAAACACTTGGAATGCCTCTGTCTATTAAAGAGTGACATTTAGTGTTGTACTTTGAAATATGTTTGAAGTACCACACAGCATAAAGACCCTAAGGGGACCCATGAGCCAAATGAGATTTCCATGTCAGCACCAGTCACGACCTTTCCTTTACTGCATCTGCTTAAATACAGAAAACATGGTTTTGTTATAAAGTCAAGTCAAAACAGGGATTCAGAGTAAAATATAATATATACTTAGGGCTGCCCTCAGGGACCTTTTTAATGGTTTCATATAAAACAATATTCTGTTTACTGTAAGATGTTTCTCTGCAGAGCACACCCTGTGCTCTTCCCAGGGCTTGCAGGTCCCCAGCGCTGCTCTCCAGCAGCCTGCCCACCCAGGGCAGCTGGTGGCCAAAAGTGCAGGAAGCCACTTGGCCACTTCTGGTGGCAGACCTGATCTCAGCTTTAAATTCCTGTCAGTTGCAAAGGTTGGCAGGACGTGCCATGGCAGGAGGAAGGAGGAGGCTCAGAAGGGCCAGTAGCTCTGCTCCCGGGGGCTGTGGAGTTTCTCCAGGCAGCTGCCACTCCAGCACTGGATGAGTACAGTTTGGCTGTGGGACAGGGTGTGATGCCACCCTGGGATGATGGAAAACACCCCGAAATCTAATGTGGGAAGCTGTCTGTTGCAGGAGCTGCTGCTCTGGGGTCTCTGTGGGTGGTTTCCCCAAGGTTTAGGAGCAGAGAGTCTTTGTGGCACCCTCAGGTGGGATGCGGCCGGTGCCTGGAGTCTCATCCCTGCCTGGCAGGCATTTGTCACCCCCTGCATCTGCACCAATTTCTGCTGCTCGGATCCAGCTTGGTCCCCAGGTTGACACTCCGGAAAACCTTTTCTGGGTAAGGACAGCCTTTCTGGAGCTGAAGTTTGTCAGCCACAGTGGGAGAGGTAAAGCCCTGCCTTTTACAAACTAAAGCAAACAAAGTGCTAATTGTAAAATGTTTGAGCTTGGTATCCATAAAATTACTTAGTAAGCACTTTGCCTGAGGCACAAAAGACTGGCACAAAGTCTGTTCCAGGCCATTGAATTCCTGTCAAAAGAAATCCCACACCCATTAATTACCATCTGACAGGTGCAGCGCTTAAAACAAGGCGCACTAGGCCTGGGCTCCTCCATGATTAATGCCAGGGTGGCTGTCGTGGGCTGGGTACCAGGGATGGAGACAAACCTTCCTGAGCAGCATTCCTTGCCATCAGCCTGGCTGGGAATGTGACCAGGACTTGTGCTGTTGGGAGATGAGACCCAGAGGATGGAGACTTGGGTCACTGAAGGGAGCCTGATGCCTCTGGTCTGCAGAGCAGCGGAGATGCACCTTTGCCTCCCTCCTCCTGCGCTGCGTGTTCCAGTGCAGCCCCCACGCACGGCCTGAGCTGACCAAATGTGAAACTTACTGGGAGACTAGTGGCAGAAGCCTTTTAGGTTTCCACACTGAGAAGTCAACACGAGGTGTAGAAAGAGAAGCCATGCCTGCTAAAAGACAGAAAAAGTAATTTTTTTCTGAGGCCGTAGGGGTTGGCACCTCCCTCCTGGCAGGGAGCTCTGCCTGCCCCAGCATTAGGAATTCTGGCAGCTGCTGGGAGCTTGGAAAGGTTTGTGATGCCTCCCAATTAATAAACACTTCAGTGGAATGACTCTTTGTCAAAAAACATGTACCTGCTATGCATTATTCAGCATTATCTTGTTTAAAAAAGTCCTGCATCCAGAGAGAAGTGACACTGTGGCAGAAGAGTGACTGCCTGAGAGCATCCCACGTAAGGGAGGGCTGTGCTGCAAGGGTTGCTGCGAGTGGCAGGATCCCTCTGGCCAGGGCTTTGGGGGCAGCACGGCTCGTGGGCTGCAGCAGAGACCCCTAAAGTCAGACTCCTAATGCTATCTGAACCGCTTGTCTAGGAATCTGCTGTTCAAATGTGCTTCGTGTTCTCCAGCTCCTGCAGAGGAGCTGTGGGGTGCTCGGAGGGAGCCTGGGGAGTTTTGGAGCCCGACTGGTTAAGGCAATGTCCGCAGCTCCCAGGATGTGACATCTCCTGCTGGTGTCTCAGTGCGGGGTGGCTCTGCCCTGCCCTGAGCCTGGGCTGCTCCGTCTGCTCCATTCCCCTCCCAGGAACTGCCGGGACGGTCTGTGCTGCCCCACGGGGCTTTATGGGGATGTTAATACTGAAAACGGCCACAGACGCGCTGCGTCTGCTGCTGGTGCTGTGGTGAGCCAGCCTGGTTAATCTCTGTAATCCACTAATCAACAGACAGGGCTGTGAAGATGCATGTCTACTCTTAAAAGCAGCTAGTTAGGGGTGGATATTTTGTGAAATGTGCTGAAGTTCAGTCAATGATACATTTAGCTTCATGCAGTTTATATATCATGAATGATTTATTCATTTATAAATCCTCCAAACTCCACATACATATTCTTCTGGTTGTTTAGTTTCTTGTAATTTATTGGTTCATTATTATTTAATATGCAAGTTATGTCATCCAAGAAGTTAAAAAATATTTTTTCCATCTGCTTTGTTCACAGCTGCCAGAGAGCAGCGGCAGCAGAGGCTGGAGCTGCTGCCTCCCCGCAGTGGGGCTGGGGTCTGGGTGGCCTCAGCTTTGCCCAGGCTGGCCCAGGGCTTCATCCGGCTGGTCAAACTGGACACAACGGGTGCCACTAGTTCTCCAGGTCCTTCAGTAGCATGTGCCAGGGCTATGGCCGGGTCATGCGTGTGGTGCCACCCCAAGGGCTTCGCACCCCTGTCCTGTTGGACACGAACGAAAGTAACTGATTGTCCCGCTCCCACCAGGGCCATGTCTTTGTGTTGGGATGTTCTTCCAACTCTCCAACCTCCAACCCCCTTTCCCAAACACTGGTTCAGTTTCCTCCAGGCCTGGGGAGGGGAGATGGCAGTCTGGACCAATGTCCCCACCAGCGCTGAGGGAGGGGGTGGTGCTGCCTTCGCTGTTGCAGCCAAGTGGAGGGGAACTGACACTGGCAATTCTTTCATGTAGTGTTAGTGAACAGCCATCAGAAGACATTGACACTAACTGTGGGCCTTTTAAGAGTGTAATGTATTAGCAACTTGTCTCCTTGAAAGCTAATGACAAATGCCTTGTTTAAAAGGAAGATCAAAACATCAAGAAAAATTAGATTAAATGGTTATGAAACTCCCAGCGGAGGACGCATTTCTCAGAAGTATTCCCTGTTGAACGTTGGAAATCTGTAATTATTTCCCCTGCTTACTGCATTAGTGCTGGAAAAGTGTTTGCATTGCTTCAGCATGCATCTGCATCCCAGCTCCGTACAGCACGGCGAGCCTTGGCCGAACGCCCCAGCAGGAGCGGGGTGGCAGTCAGGCACAGGGGGCACAAGGGGCGGGGGGGTGTTTGCAGCGAACAGGAGCTGTGCCTGGGCAGGGAGGGAGCTGTGGTGCAGGCATGGGCTCTCCAGGACACAGTGCACTGCTGAACAAGGTCCTTGCTGAGCCTCGGCTGCTTCTCCGGGAGCCAAAACCCAAGTGTCTCCAGCAGCTTGGACCCCATCCACTGAAGAGGATTTTACACCCAACTCAGTGGGAGGGGACCTTTGGGTGGGCAGTGCCTGAGTCCTGCTCCAGCCACAGAAGTGGCTGTGGGTTTTTGCTGCTCTTGAGCAAAAAGCACATTGCCCAGCAGTGCCTGGGAAAGGGGATTGCAATAAAGAATGCATCAAAGATGGCAAGGACCCATTTGCATGGGGTTTGCTAGATTTGCAGAGGTTTAGGCTGCTCCTCACCACAGCTGCCCAGGCTTCAGCGGTGCAGCGCCTGAATCCACAGTAAGTTGTGTGCGGATATAAGTGTGGTCAGTGCTGCTACAGTCAAAGTTCGTCAGATTTCACCTTTGCTAGAACAAAGGCAATTAAAATGGTACATTCCAGACTTCATCCAAAGATGATAATTTAAATGTTTGCACTGATTTCACTATTGACACACGGACATCAGATCTCCCTTGCAGTAGCACACAATTAAGGGAGTCCCAGCCAAACCTCAGAGGACTGACTTATCATCTTCCCAGTTAAAAGTGCTTTAATATTCAAGTCTTCCTTCTAAGTTTTTGTTAAATTAGCAGAATCATATTGTGCTGCTGCGAGTAAGTGCTGTAACCATGCAGTTTAATTCTGAGATTTAGCACCGCAGTTTGGTGGTGGGAGGAGATGGTAAAGTCCTTCCCCGTGCAGAGGACGGGTGGGATGAGGTCGGTCTGCTCTGGGGAGGGGATGGAGCTCTGCACTGGCTCTGGTTTGTTTGTAATCAAAGCCACCAGAATTAGGCACTTTCTCTCCTATTTCTATGTACCAATTTGAAGAGCTCAGATGAAAAGTGTTGCATTACACCAGCACCAATAAGTCACACTATCTGTGTTGTGACACACAGAATGTTATTAATTGTCAATCACAAACCACCAGGCTTGTCAAGATGTTCTCTTCTGAACAGGCTGCTTTAGACCTGAAGTGATTTTTAATCAAATGTTAATAACACAGCATCTGTCAGTGGACCATTGGCATCATACAATAATAAAAAGTTAACATATGACATGGCAAATTCTAATGTTTTCATTTTTACTTCTTTCCAATTATCTGTGGAATTTCTGCCAGAATGAGAAGTGTGCTGACATTATTACATGCAAAACACACTGCTGAAAGATGAACATGTCTATTAAAGTCTGCGTTCCCCATCACACGGGCTCCCAAAAGCACCTTTTAATCTCCGCTCTGGAGGCCTCGCCAGCAGAGCTCTCCATGCCCGGGAGCCGGGGCTGCAGGTTGCTCCTCCCTCCCCTGCCTGTCCCACCACCTCAAACCTCAGCGATCTGGGACCTGAAGCCACAGGTCCCCTCTTGGCACCAGCAGCATCCTGGCAGGCCCAAATGGAGCCATCGGGAGCAGGGAAGCGCATTCCCCGCTGTGGCCAGAGAAGTTCTGGCAGCACCTCTGCTTCTCCATGCTCCCCACGGGGCCTGGGATTTGGGTAAATGTGTCACCCACATCCACCCCGGTCCATGGGGTGAGCATTAGGACAGGGCTGGGAGGGGGACACAGGCAGCCTCCCCCTGTCCTGGCCATCCCATGAACTGGAGCTGGGGCAGGGATGTCCCTGTCCTGGTGCCTGCGCTCACCTTGTGCGGTGTTTGTAGTGGTAATAACTCTCAGCAGTGTCTTAATGCAGCGGGAGAAGGGCTGCACTTCGACCAAATATTCCTGTAACTCCAGGGCTGTCAGCACTCGAGCTGTGCCCATGAGCTCGGAGCTGCTGCGGCTCCCGCTGGGCTGGAGGGTGGAGGCACCAAGCGTTTGCCATTTGGGAAAGTTCGGCTGCGGAAAAGTGAAGAAGGAAAAATGCTGCTCCATGGGGCTGGGATGGAGGTAGAGGATGGAGCTCAGATCACCTGGCTGCCCCCGGAGCTGAGGTCCTGCCCGTGGGGACGGTGGCACCATGGGTCCCCTGGGGCTGGGCCAGCCCTCCTGGTCCCCGCTGGCAGCAGCATCCTTCCGGGGCATGCGGAGTCACAGAAGCTTTGAAACCCTAACAAGAGAGCTCGGTACGGCGGGGAGGGTGATTATTATTAATGGTTTGTGTTACGGGATAAGCGGTGCATAACAGATCTGCTGCAATATCAAGCCTTCCATCAGAAATTCATCATTTTGAGGACTTTGTCAAAAGTAGGCTGTGTATGCAGTGTATACAAATCTGTGTGAGCATAAAGCTATATGGAAGTTCCAAGCACCTGTATATTTAAAATACACTCAATTTCCTTTTCTAAATGCATTGTTTTCACTTGAATACTTCATAACATTCAATGGATTGCAGTTGCTTCGTCTATAGATTCAATTTGTGTCTCTGGACAGAGTTTGAATGGATTTATTATATTGAAATGCAATTTTGCAGACATAACCTTATATCTGACCCGTCATTACTTATAATGCTAAACTTTGATATGTTAATTTTGCCTTATGTTTTTATATATTTTACGACACTTGGCTTAAACATTTTTAATCTACATATTGGTTTATGTCCACCTAAATTATTGTTGCTTCCGGGGACAATGTGCACACAAGATCTGGCAATTCATTATGCTAGCCCCGCTTAAATGAATTTCAAAAATTTAATAAAGTTCTCCCCCTCCTTCCATTGTGTTCAAAAGCTTCAGCATAAACACCAGTCCAGTGTTATCAAATCACAGAAGAAGAATAAGGTTAACCTCAAACAGCCCAGCCATGCCGCAGACTGAGAGAAACGTCGCCTTTGATTAACGCTCCCCTCTAAAGCACCACGTGCCTTCGCTCCGCTGCCACCGCCGCCAGCACAGGATCCATCTGTGTCCTGGAGCCCGTCCCCCTGCGGCACCCACCCACTGCCTCAGCAGCCACCGTGTCACCGACCGGGAGCCGGAGCACCATGGCCACAGCTGAGAGTGACATGGCCACGGCTGTGAACCACAGAATCATGGAATTGTCAGAGTTGGAAGGGACCTCTGGAGATCACCCAGTCCCACTCCCCGGCTAAAGCAGGGTTGCCCAGAGCACATCACTCAGGGCTGCATCCAGGGAGGGCTTGAAGGTCTCCAGAGAAGGGGACTCCACAGGCTCCCTGGGCAGCCTCTGCCAGGGCTCTGACACCCTCACCCCAGAGAAGTTTTTCCTCATATTTGAATGGAACTTCCCACGTTCCAACCTTTGCCTGTTGCCCCTTGTCCTGTCACTGGGAACCACTGAGAAGAGTCTGGCTCCATCCTCCTTCAACCCACCCTTTAGTTACTTGTGAGCATTAGTAAGGTCTCCCCTCAGCCTTCTCTTCTCCAGGCTAAAGAGTCCCAGCTCTCTCATCCTTTCCTCACCAGGGAGATGCTCCAATCTGGCGTGGCCATGGCTGGGACCACTGTGGCCACGGCGGCGAATGATGTGTCTGTGGCTGGAAGCAATGCCACGAGGGCTGATCTGACCCAGAGGGGAGGGTCACCCACCACCATCAGCCACTGGTGAGAGGTGTTAGAGCGGTGGCACCACTGGCAGCCATGCTGAGCCGTGGATTGGCCCCAGAGTGGAGGGAGGGAGGATGCAGCCACCTTGGCCCCTGCAGGCTGTGAGAGCTTCTCACCCACCTCCTGCCTGGAACAACCAGAGTGTTCAAAGGGGACCTGGGAGTGCACCCGAGGGCTGCTCAGTGGCTCCTTTCCTTGTTGCTGGGATGTCCCCAGCGCAGGCAGAGCCCTGGGAGTGGCCGTCCCCTGTCCCCAGACTGTGCCCGTCCTCCCCGCCCAGCACCATCCCGCCGGCCCTTGGCCTTTTTCCTGCAACAATGTCATGAATTTTTCATCCTTGATGAACTTCAAAGTCTTTTAATGACTCTTCATGAAAAAACAGAGGGGCCAAAAGTTGAGCAAAAGGAGATGATTAAAGGACCTTATTAAAAGCAACCTTGTAGAATTCTCCACATGAAAGAGAGCGCCATTATGAGGGCTTATCCTTATAAATGACACTTCGCTTTTGCGAACATGCCGAAACCTGATTAGAGTGACAAGCACTGAGTGATACTGCAAACCTGTTAATAACATGAAAATTAGAAGAGGCTCATGCAAAGAAGGGAGATTAATTTAGCCCGAGTACATCTCGCGCAAATTGCAAAGTTGTGAATATGTTCTCAGATAATGAGCCTTCGCAGTCATCAGCTCACTTGTCATTTTCTGTAATTAATGTTAAGGAAGACTCCTTCCTGATGGTTCGTATTACTCATATACCAAGAAAATTTCTTCAGAGAAATAATTTACATTTATTATCATCGGTCTGTTTGTGTGGTTTATTTCGCTGCGGAGTAATTTATTGCAGCACCGTTTCACTTGCCTTGATTAGTCGCTCGTCAGCCTGAAATGTAATTTTTTTTTCCTGATGGCAACGTCTGAAAATTGACAGTGGTGCAATACTCTTTTTAATCTGAGGATGTGTTTTCTTAACTTGAATAAACTTTTGGGCTGGAAACTGAAGCTACTTCACAAGTTGAATTACTGTTAGAATCTCAAAGCACTTTGCTAATTCGGTTTCTCAGGCTGCACGCTGGGCTCACGCGCGCTCTCGGGTGTGTGCTTGGCTGTGTATATGCCACATATAAAACACTTTATTCCAAGAACAAGCTAGTTATTGGCTTATTGCTTCAACAAGCCTGATGTCGTGTGTAACACGCTCCTTACCCACACTCTGAGACTTCAGTTCCGACCTGAAGCCAACAAAAATGATATCAAATCGTATCATTGTTTTCACTGGATCCCAACTCTTACTTTTTATTTGTTTTATTACAAACTGCTTAGGGTTTTTTTTTATGTGAAAAAAAACAATTTCATTTTTTGACAGATGCAGCAGTTAAATTTCTCTGTGTGTTCTTGATGCCCCCCCATGTTGGTCACAGTGCAAATGCTTGTGTCAGAGCCCGCATCCCTTGCACACCCAGCACAGCCTCCCACTGTTGCCGGAGTGCCCAGGGGCTGGGGGTCCCCACTGCCATTGGGGGTAACCAGGTGGGAGAGCCCTGTCACCCTCTCGGCCAGGGCCCGGGCAGCACCGACTCCCTGGGGAATGGGTGCCCTGTAGCTCCCGCTCCATCCCTACATCTGAGGAGTAAAACTACGAAATCCTTTTCCTCCCAAACAACACAAACACATAAGCAGTTAAAGTGAATTACTGACCTCTGCGCTGCAAATGAACCAAACATTACTGATTAGGGTTTTTAGGCAGAGATAATGATTTTTTTTATTGGAGGCCTTCATTCCGAACAAGCCTCACGGAACACTATCTGTAGGCAGCAACTGCCGGTGCCAGTTAATGGTAATCCATATTTATAAAACTATAGTCCATCAAAGTGGTATGAATATTTTAAAAGCCATGGGCAAATCAAATTGTCTTTGTCAAATTGCACACTCTCCACATTGAATATATTTTATGATTCTTCCTCGTACAAGAACCAACGGGTTCCCTGCTCTAGCTGCAAGCTGCCTGCCTAATTTTTGCTTCTGTAAACAGGCAAGTCTCGCCGCTGTTTTAAAGAACTCAATGAGCTGTGGAGATTGACATTTAAGCCATAAAATTGTACTTTATTTGATGAAGTTAACAAATAATGTATGAAGTGGATTTATTTGATGTCTCCGCAAGAACTAGTTGGTTCATCCTTAGAGAAACAAATTGACTATTTTTGAAGGACTTTTTAAAGATGTGGGAACACCCAGCAGAGCAAAAGCCTGGGCTGCTCGGGGAGATCAGAAAGGGGAGCAGGACCCCCAGGGAGGCCAGCGCAGGCAGAGGCTGCACCGCGCGGTGCCAACACACTGCATGGACAGGAGCAGATCCGGGTGAGTGAGAGACGACACTAAACAGGCAGTAATTTTTGGTAGGCATTCATTAAGCTTCTCCACATGGTACAGACCTCATACGACATCCATAGGCACAAGCTCTCCCAGCCCAGCAGCGCCTGCCCTGGGGGGGCGTCGCAGGGTGTCCCCCTCCCAGCAGCCTGGAGGGGTAGGGGACACTGTGGTCCTCACAGATCCACCCTCACCCCTCAAGGGTGGTTCAGGATTGTCTGCTGCCTCTTACCAGAGAAGCACTCCAAGCTGCATATCTGCAGGAAGAACACAGACCTTAGGCTTTGACCTGCAGATCATAAACAGTTGAAAACTCAGAAACATTTCTGAGAACCATTTCTGACCCATTTCACGCTGCTGGCATCGATGTGCCCAGCACCCTTGGCCCTGATATTAGACAGACGCATCCCTTCTGCCCAGTGCCTGCGGACAAATAAAGGCCTTTTCGGGGGGCGGCAGGAGAAGGTGGAAGGGTTGCTCCCCAGCCCCACCACAGCGGCAGCACCAACAGCAGCCACAGCCAGGCTCGCTCAGAGGCGAGTGTCGGACACAGGGCACACTCACGCTCACAAACCACGCAGGGATCAGGAAGGTGAAGCAGGAGCAGGGACGTGGTGATGGAACCCTGGCGGCGATCGCACGGCAAGTGTCATCCCAGGAAATAAAATGCGGGTGTTGAGGCAGGCCTCACCTCTTCTCTCTGAATTTAACGGCTAAAAGTTTTGGCACATCTATCTTGTGATGTCAGAGAGACAGGCTGATAGCACAGAGACAGCTGAGACAGCGCTAGGTTTAGCAGACAAATAAATTTGAGAATCATCTGCATAGAAATGGAAAGCTACTCCATGCTGATGAATAATATAACCCAGTGGCAGCATATAAACACAAAATAACAACGGGCCCAATATAGAGCCCTGGGGAACCTTGGAAACAACTTCACTAATGGAAGATGAAAAATCACCCATCGAAACAAAATGCTGTCTATTTGATAAATAAGATTTGAACCGACTGAGAGCAGTATCAAATAAGCCAAGCGAGCTGCTCATGTGACGATCCAAGGGGATACCTTGAATGGCAGCATCAAGTGACAAAGACCTGACAGTGGGAGAGCAGATCCCAAATTAGGGCTAAAATATGAGTCTGTCGGGGTCCCTCTTGCTGAACGTGGCTGTCCCAGCTGGGCTTGGCCACTTCTTGCTCCGCCAGCCTCACTGAGCTGCAGGAAAGCACCGGCCACAGCACCGTGAGCCAGAGCCCCTGTGCCCAAGGGGCACGGCTGGTGTCCACACGGGGGTGGCTGCCTGTGACCAGCCCATCACCGCCTCACCTGCCCAAACGGCAGAGGGGAACTCACGTGCTGAGAGAGACAAACCTTCCTGTCTCATGGGCCCCTCTGCTTGTCTATAGTTTGGCCAGACGGATAGAATCATGGTGCTGGATCGGGGATCTCTCCTTTGCTCATTTCTCTTTTGAATTTGCTGTGGTTCTCTCCAGCTTGGTGGCCGTGCTACGTAACAGGGAGTGCAGGTGAGAGCCCTCATGCTGCAAAAGCAGCAAATGAAAGCTCCAGGAAGCCTTTGCAGCCCCTGCTGAGCAGCGGTGCCGAGTGTGTCACTGCCAGGCTGAAGCCTTTGGGCGACCAGCTCAGGAGGGAAGAAAATGCATCATGAGGCTCCCACCGTTCCCGCTGTGGGGAGGGTTTGGAAGCTCCCTGGTGCTGAGCCTTCAGCCCCTCGCTGCTGCTCATCCTCATGCCGTGTCTGCCAGGTCTTTCTTGCGCTAGGACTGGTCCCTGTATTTACTGTCACATTCCACAATGGAAATTACTATGTCATAAGAGGATTCCCATGGAAAAACAACCAAACACATTTGTCAATAAAAAATGGAATTTGCCAAGAGGTTTGAATGCATACCTTGCTGAAATGCTGTCACCGTCACTGGCCAGCAGCACCCAGTGGTGGCTTGTGCTGCCACCTCAGTGGGAAGGGGACATCAGTGCTGGTTTAAAGAGATTTGTTCCACCCGAGGGGCTCTGGGGGTGGGGTCTGATCTTCAGCTCATCCACAGCCAGGACAGCGTCTCCCGAGGGTTTCAGGGGTGCCTGGACTTTGTACCCAGTAGCTCCATGACAGACCCCAACAGTTCCCAGCCTCTCAGCAGAGCGGGAAGCACCCATCAGACCGGGGCCTCACAGCTATGACCCCACACAGTGGGGATGGTGATGGGTACAGGGATGGGGATGGGGCCGAACCAGGCTCACGGAAGTGGACACACAGACAATGTCCTCACACCAGCATGGCATTTACTGAGCCTCTGGACCTTTCTCCGCAGCAGACCCCGTCCTGCACCTCACGCCTGTCATGGCTTTGGGTTGCTTTTAGTGTTTGCTGTAAAATCCGAGTCACTGGACCAGTCAAGTCCTCGGTGTTTCCATTGCACCACCACAGCCATAGTCCCTGGCCCAGCAAAGGTGGGCTGCTTATAAACAATTACATTGTTTGAAAATATATTAATAATTCTGACAGATGCATTAACATTGCCCATTGGTTTCTAACAAATTGACACCTTTTTAGCTAAAAGAAATCCTTATTAGTTTTCATTTTGATGGCTTTTCCTGGAATAACTATAAATTATGTTTATTTCACATAATTCCTCCTGTCAGTAGTTATAAATAACTAGTTCACATGGAAATTATGATTCTGGCCTGTATTTGTGTGTACCTTAAAGCACCGAGCAGGGAGGGGATAATGAATTGCCCGAGTTTTCATTGATGGACCTTTCTAATTCAAAGAGTGACTAAAAATGTGTTTGCCAACAGTCTTCCTATCTTGGTTTTTACCACTTTAAATACCAACAGCTCTATTGTATCAGTCTTTTTTATATAGCATTTTTCATACAGTGTATCTCAAAGCACTTTACAGGGCAATTAATTACCTGGAGGAGAGTGACGGGATGCAGGCAGCGATGACGGCCATTATGCAGTCAGCAGCGTTCCCCACGCCGCGCTCTGCATTTGCATCGCTGTCATTTAATTTGTGGCGGTATTAATGGGAAGAGAGAGGGGGAGCGGGGTGGAGAAGCACCAGCACGGCCACCGGCAGCTCTCCTGGACCCACTCCTCCAGGACGGGCTGCGCCAATGAGGGACCATCCGGGCTGGGGCGAGGGCAGGGGAGGAGGAGGCTCAGCAGTGGGGCCCCTGGGGTGGCAGGGGTGCTTCAGGTCCCAACCCCGGCTGCTCTGTGGGGCAAAGCCCCCCAGATGGAGGCTGCTTGTCAGCAGGACCCACATTCCCTCATTGCTGGAGAAATTCTGATGGTTCCCATTTTTTCCTCAAAAACAGAACAAAGCAAAATGATTTGAAGCCTCCCTGTACAATGAAAATGGCTCTTTGATTCCAAGGAAACCTGAAACTCCTCCATTTCCTTTTGGAGTATAGCTTTTCCATTTTTACTATAAGCATATAAAATATAAGTCTATTTTTTTTATAGTAGGAGAGAACCCCCAGCACCAAGATCTGTAATTTTAAATAGATTCGTTTCAGTCTTAATCAACTCATTGCTCAGTGTCTTTTGTTTGGCCTTTTAAAAATAAGAAAGAGAAAGAGAAAGAGAAAGAGAAAGAGAAAGAGAAAGAGAAAGAGAAAGAGAAAGAGAAAGAGAAAGAGAAAGCCAAGAAAAAGAGTATCTGAACAATAAAAATTAAATCTTTGTGGGAATAGCTCATAGCAACATTTAAATATAGGCACAATAAAACTAGAAATTTTGTTTTAAGAATAATTCTTAACATTCTTAACCACCTTCAAAACAAATCTTTCACTTTGAAAAAAAAAGTCAATAACTTTGTGTACTCACAAACATAAGCTGGATCAAAACAATTTCTGGTATGTAAAAAAATGTGCACTGAGATTTGTGCCTTCCCAATCCTTCCCAGTGCCCTTTCCTGCCACCGCAGCACCATTTAGCCAAGCTGTGTAAAATACACCCAATCAATATCAGCATCACTCAAATTTTAAAACATTGGAGGAGTTTCTTGAGATTTTTGTCCATATGTTTTCATTACAGTTGACTGGATAATTCATAACAAATTGTTTAGACAACACAATTCATCTGGTGTCTCCCCCCCACTCCCCATCTCCTGTCTACAAGAAGGCAATGTGATCCTTCATTCTTTTCTTTTAACTCCAGGATTTCTTCAGAAAATAATTCTGTCTGAACCAAAAATGTCATGGTCCTGATGATCAAGGCAAAGGATGACCTATCTTTTATTAACTAGCTGGCTAGTAGTTAAAAGTGAACTTGCTTTTGGGCACATACTGACCTGATGAAGAGACGGTGCCTCTGAATATTGTTCGTTTTGTCAACAATACCATTTGTTTCAAGATCAGATTTTGCTTTTTTGGAATAAAAATGGCGTTTTTGCAAAATGTTCACTATTCAAAATTTAATTTCAGTAAATATTTCATCATTCAAGCTCACATTATTCTTATTGGGTAAGGAGAACTCAAAACAAGTGGGACCAAAGCAAATTTTTGGGTTGAAACCAAGAAACCATTTGTTCCCCATTTGTCTAGAAGTCTTTTGTCCTTTGGCCTTTGCCAGCCTCCCGAGGCTGACTGTGGGAGGTGCTGAGATCTTCCCAAGCAAAAACTGTCATAAAACCATCAGCAAGTGGCCGGTGGAGGGCAAGTCCCATTGTCTGCTGATGGCCTCCAGAAATGAGCCCCTTGCACACCAAGTCTTGTGCTGTCCGAGCTGTAGCAGGGGCTTTTGCTCAGGACCAGGCCAGTGAAGGACAGGGAAATCTGTGCTGTCAGGTCATCAGTGACTGGGCATCTGGCCATCATCAGCCAGAGTGGGAGCCTGCCACTGCAGAGTTGCTGGTGACGCTCAAATGGGTGGCTTAATGATCTCTGTGGGGTGGCCGATTAGGCAGGGGTTCCCACACCATCCTGCAGCAATTCATTAAGTAGCCAGAGTGATGGAGGACATGGAGCTGCTGATGAGGGGACAGGGGGTGAAGGAGAGCCAGGTCATCCTGGCTGTGCTCAGCTCTTGGCACGGCCGGGGGGATCCCCAGCAAGGCCAGCCCCTGGCATGGCCACAGAACCCCTGGGCTCACTCAGCTCCTGCACCCCGGTCGGGCACTGACAAGTGCGGTGTGTGGGCTTGGCACGCAGCAGCCATTCCCTGTCCTGATCGCTCTCAGAAGCACCAGCTGTTGTTCCATCTATCTTTGTGGCCAGCAATCTGCTCCCTGAATTGATAGATATCATCCTCCTAAAATTAGCAGCAGCAGATTTCAACCTGTCCAGAGTAAGAAAATGGTTTGTGTAATAAAAGTGTCCCACCTGCCTCTGGAGCGAGGTGCTGAGCCCTACACCCTGAGCACAAGCCCACTGCACTGTGCCCACCCTACTGCCCCCACGCATGAGAGGAGCCCCGTGGCCACCCCCTCTGCTCGGGGTCCCTCGGAGCACTCACTGCCCGGCTGCTGCCCCCACTTCTCCTGGCACTGCCCTCATCGGCAGAGGCTGTGGAGCACCCGGCTCAGGGGGAAACAGCTCCAGGGGCTGGAAAACCATCACTGCTCAGGGGTCTGCACAGAAATCAGACAGCGGCAGGGGGGCTCACGCCATNGTCTCCCCTCAGCCTTCTCTTCTCCAGGCTAAAGAGTCCCAGCTCTCTCAGCCTTTCCTCACCAGGGAGATGCTCCAGTCCCTCCAGCATCTTTGTTGCCCTAAAAATCCATCCCCTCCACGCAGGCAGCACTCCCTCTCCTACACAGCAGTGCTGCTTCTCACAGCCACTGGTGGGAAATGCAAGAGATGCTGCAGGTTCAAGTCTGGGGGAGCCTTCACCTGCCTGCAGGGACCTGCCTGCCCTTGCCCAGGGCATGTCACAACCTCCTCTCCCACAGCAAAGGGCTTGTTTATCAGCCGGCGAAGCCCAGCGCAGGCAGAAACTCAACCCCTCTCCCGAGGCCCGTGCTGCTGCTGCTGCTGCCCGAGACACGGCATGATGGCCCCAGCCAGGTGCAGGGACCCTCTTGCACTGCCAGACCTGCTGCCCTGGGGGACAAGCTCCCACCGGCATCACACCATCCCCCTCAACCCACCCATGCCCCCCCGGCCTGGCTCCCACTCCGCAGGGAGAGCACAGGCGGGAATCTGCAGTAGGTGGAAAACAAAGGGATCCTGCACTTGGAGCCATATGGATCACACGTATACACAATACACAATAAACAACACATCTTTCAGTCTGGGTCTGTTTGAAACCTTCCGACATATGTTCTGCTAACAGTTTAACAAATTGATTGCTAATGTTATCCTGCTCTGAAATCTGGCATAATGTGCAGGAGGGGAGAGAAACCAAAACAAAAGCATTCCTACCTCAACAGAAATTCACAAGAAAAGCTATTAGAAAAGGCTTCAGGATGCCTGACAGGAGAGAATTTCATGCCAATTTGTGTGCTCGTTGCAAAAATCATTTATTAAAAAGAAGATATACCTTCATGTTAGTGAGATGAGGGTGTAAAACTGAGCTGGGTCTCCCACTGCTTCAGCTCTATAACTCAAGTTATATTCATCAGAGGCATATATTTAAATCATAGCTTACTTTGCTTTGTGTTCTGAAATTTATTAGCCTACTACTTAAATGTTTTATTCATTAGGCCATGTAAATAATGCATGGTTGTTTCCATGGCAATTTAACCCCTTCTCTCCGGGATGTCGGCAGATTTCCCATCTCATGTGCCTGCTTAATTGCCACCATCAGATTTGCCGTTTTCTTTGCATTGAGGCCGTGGCCATTTTTCTCCTTTTTGTGGCAAATTCATTAGGAAGAAACTTTTCCATTGACAAATAAGATGTGCTCAGGCACGAAGAGGGAGGGGAAGGAAGGGTTTGCCAGGTCATTTAACCGAGTTTGGGCATAGCTAATGATTTCAGTTTCTGCTCTTCTCAGGGGTCCTGCTGCACCCTTAGTCCCCGGGCTGTGGTGGTGGTGGGGTCCCAGCCTGACATGGGTCTGCCTCCCCCCGTGTCCCTGGGACACTCTGGGGACCACAGTCCTGCAGGGAGGAGGCATCACACAGCAACAAGCGCACTGGAGAGGCAGCACAGCCCTTCAGCAGTGCCCAAGACATGGCTTGCTGGGGGACAGGGCTCTGACCAAGGGGTTGTCAGCCTGGGACCCCTCGGGGGGGTTCTCCCTGGGCAAGGCCAGTGACAGCAATCGGTCCCACTGTCTACAGCGCTGAGACCGTGATTGCTTGCAGTGGAGATGCCAGTAGCCAGTGGAAGAGTTTGGTGGCCACCACCAGCTCACCAGCACAGGGCAGGCGAGACTCCTCCTCCATTGTGTTCTACCCATGAGCTCGTCAGGCTCTACTGCTCCTTAAACAGCTGGTCAGGGTGCAGGAGTCTAATTTATGTACTATTTAAAACTATTGTACACACCACTGAGAACAAGGCTCGTGGTCCCACCTTATTCCTTCTCGCTTAGCAGCAGGTAATGCCCCCCAACACACACTTCTGAAAAACGAAAAAGAGCCCCCAGATCCACTAAACAGGGAGGAAGGGCATAAACCATCTTGTTTCTGTGTCCTTTGACTTTCATTACCCAGCTGTAACCTTTCCTCTAAACCCTCTTACACTAAACAGGACATCCTCTTTGGTTTACAATGATAAAAACTCCCCGTGGTTGTCTCTGGAGTGGTGCACTTGCAGTTACACAGACCTCTTTATGGGAAGCAGTAACAACCTGATTTAATTTACACTAGCAATGCACTCAGAGACCCTTCTTCCCTTTCCCTCCACGTTTCCCCAGCTGGGCTGCCCCAGGTTTATCCTGGGAAACCTCTCCCGGTGGGGGGGATGCTGCATCCCTGTATCCCTGCCACTCCCACAGCCCTGCATTCCCACCACTCCCGCAGCGCTGCCACACAGCCAGGCACCCACTGCCACTCCACAGGCAGCATCTCCAATGCCCCATCCCTGTGCTTATGGCACTGGAGTCTCCTGCTCAGCTTCAGCCCCAGGAGCAGCCCGTGTGTCTGCCCAGGAGGTCCTGCTCCCCAGCCCTTCGCCTGAACCAGAATCTGCAGGTGACAAAGCAAGGAGGTTTGAGAGCATTTCAGAAGCTGGAGTAGAATTTAAAATAATCTCCACACGTTTGGCCATAGTCTGAAACCAATTAGGTGCAATTCAGTGAAGACAAGCACAGAGCAGTTCTACGTGGGAGAAAATCCGACACACGTGCAGTGTGTGGATTTCTGCTCCAGTCAGCAGAAGACAGGGAAGATCCAGGGTTTGCAACCACTGCGTCTGTCAGGAATGTGATGCTTTGCTATAAAGCCCATGCAAGGAGGCAGAGAGAACACATGCCACATTTCTACCCCGAGAGAAAAAATCAGCAATAATCATTAATCATTATAAATATAAAAAGCATTATTCCTTACAGGGGAGGGCTCAGCTTTCCCTTCTAGAGGGAAGCAGAAAACGGAAGCGAATCCAGAGGCAATGCAAAACCAGCAGGTTTGTAAAATGCAATACATGATGGAAAACTGGTGGGACTGGAATAGCTTAGTGTAGAGCAGAGAAACTCTACCCATTAAAGTCTTTGAGTGCACAAAGTTTTGAGACAAAAAGGATATTTGTCCTTTTTTGTTGTATAATGGGAAGGACAGAAATATTGTGCTGAACTTGCAGGAAGGAAAATCTGGGTGGGATAAGAAAGTAACTTCCCGACAATAAACAAGTTGTACTCTAGAGCAGGTGATGGGCTATGGACTATCACTGGTGGATTTTATAGGCTGGTTAGGGAAACATCTGGAAGGAATCATCCAGGAATATGTGGCCCTGTCTCACTGCAGAGAAATGCAGTGGGTGATCTTCTGAGGTCAGTTCCAGTACTACGTGTCTGTAATTCTTCGCATAAAAGTGGTAATGAAAGCCCCCAACTCAGGAAGACAACTAGTTAATGTCCTACTATGTGAAAGAGCATAAAGTTGAGGCTGTTCATCCCAGAAGCTCAACCAGGGCTTCTTCAGACAGTCTTTCTTCCAGAGGTCAGCAGCAGCAGACGAGCTCTAGTTGCTATTGCTGCTGAAGAACACCTGGAGGGATGCCAGGACGTGATCTCCAGTTCCATCCTTCATGTTGTTCATTCCAGTGCTGCTGCCTGGTGACAGCAGCACCTTCCTTCCCAGAAACCAGGGGCCCAGGGTCACCTTTCGCCTTTCTGCCAAAATGCAATGTAAGCCCATAAAGCAAACTGCCTGGAGTGCGGGATAACCACGGGCAGCTTCAGCACGCACATGGATTCAGTCCCATTATTTCAGACCTGATTAAGTTTCGTTTTAAAACGTAACCATACTACAAGAATCTTTTCCATATAAAATACAACCAGGAACCAGGTAGAGGTTAGGAGAGAGAAATCATTGAGCTCCACAGATCTGAATAGCTGAGATCAATCACCATGAGCCATGGAGATGAGATTTGGGACAACATCTCCGCACAGGCCTTCAGAGGCTTGTAGATCTGCCCAGCCGTGCTCTCGTCCGTGATGGATGGTAGGAGAGATCTGCTTTTCCTCGGAATTGGCTTTGACTTAATTCACTCTCGGCATGGAAGGAGGAAAACAAAGGATGAACAATCAGATTTCCCATTTAGCACCTGGCTCTTCCGTTGCTGAGCTCCTCCCGAGCACCATGGCTCTGCCGTGGCCGTGCTGCCACAGCGGCAAAGATAACCTCTGCGCTGTCGGTGCCCACCATGGGGCCACACGCAGCCCTTGTCAGCTCCTGTGGGCAGGCAGAGAGCCAGGCAGGGAGCCAGCCAATGCCGTGGTGGTCAAGGGGCAACAGGCTGCTGGACCACAGGAGCTGCCCCCAAAGCCTCTCCAGCTGCATGGAACCAGCCTTGCCCCTGCCTCAGGGTCTCAGGGTCTCACCCATGTCCCCTGAGGTACCCCTGGAAACCACCATCCCTCTTCTCCAGCATCCCATATGTTTTCTCCCTTGATACTTTAAAGAAAGGTTCACACTTTGCAGCCCCTTGCAGTACTCTTGTCCCCCTTCTCTATTTCCCACCGTAGCCAACCGGCTGGCTGCTCCCATCTCCCAAAGCTTGCTTTCTTCCTAACGTAGCCTGCCCAGAAACTCATTTATCTCTGTCCCTGGTTCCCTCCAACTGCTGCTAATTTTTGTTTCTCTTCTATGAGCTCCCTCCCTGGGTCAGCACCATCCCTCGGTGCCTGTGCTGGGGTGAGCTGCTCCTGCAGGGGTGGCCCCTGCCCGGGGGTGCCAGCGTAGGGGCAGCGCCAGTGTGGTTGTCCCTTTGGTGGCAGCAGAGCAGGGACATGTTGGGCTGTCACTTGCACCAAGAGGGAGGCAAACTGCGTGCCATCAGAAAGACTGGAGAATTCATTGATCTGCCTGAGAACATCAATCTGTCTTTCTAATACCACAATCAGGTGTCTCACAGAACAATTTGCTGAGTGACAACACTCACAAAAACGCGTTTGCTTCCCTCCCGGCTCCCCACAGCCAGAAACATCCTCCACAGCCTCTGCTGGGTGCCTGGGGCTGGGGACCCTCCTCCTGCCTGGCTTCAAAGCTGCTCCCAGCGCGAAGGTTCAATGCTGAGGGTGAATCAGTGGCCTCTGTTTTACAGAGAATGGATCCTGAAGGGCAGCTCCAGCAGAGAGGAGCCATCATGGCAGCAGCCAACGCCACCTGCAAACCGCATGCGGGTCCTGCTGCTGCTCGTGCAAGCGCTGGGCACCTCCTCGTGCACTGACGCTTGTACATGCTGGCCTGTGGCCAGGCTTCCACGAGACATGGTAGGCTAAATACAACTCAGGAAAAGTGCCAACTGAGTTTATTATATTGCAACGTCTGCTCCTGCAGTCTGTCATTTCCTTCCTTACCAGCTATTTTCTGTAGAAGTAAGCATGTATTAAGTTTGCAGGACATAACAAACCTTGTGATGCCAGGCTGCCAAGGCTGCTATTAGCCAGAGAGCTCCAGCAGCACGCAGCGTAATTCATGGGATTCAAATGGATGTATTTTATTAACAAGGCCATGCTGATTGCCTGTTAAGTAGCTCTATGTTAATAACCCACTGCAGATGCCCTTCTCAGGGGGCCATGTTGTACTTCCACAGTGACTCCTCCAAGCTTGTGAACCCGAAGGGACCTATGCCTCAGAGGGCCCTCAGCACCCCCCAGGCCACCACCACACTGGGCTCAGCCTCCCTCACCCTCCGGTCTGTTGGAAAAATGGAGCCGTTTGTTCCCTGCACTGTAACATGCGGGGCACAGCCTGGTGGGAGAACAGAGGAGAGGGATTGTTTCGTCTCTGCTTTAGAGGAACCCACTCGGAATTCTCTGTCTGAAATATATGACAACAGTGTCCCTCCCTTCTGCACCTCCGTCTGTGAAGATGGCACCAGGAGCCCACAGCAGGAGCTCGGAGCTGGTGTCCTGGCACAGGCTGTGCTTGGTTCTTGTCCTCCGTGGCAGAAGCTGAAACCCTCCTGTGGGATTTCACTGCTCTTGCCGGAGCAAACCATCCGGTCTCCTGCTTCTTTAAGACGTTCACACCCACAGCTCCTTTCCAGTGCTGCTGACAGGGCTGCATCCTCCTGCCTCACACTAGTGCAGCCTGGGGGAGGACAGGAGAGGTGCTGTGTAGCTGTCGTGTGCTGTTGATCCATACACTTATGTTGGTAGAGCCTGTCTGGTGCTCCCAAGGGAAGCAGAGTCCTCAGCTGGGGCTGCTATGGAGCCTGGCCTTGCTGGCGATGCTGCCGGTGCCACTGCCTGCAGGTCCTGGCTCCGGAGCCAGCACTCAAGGATTGTCTGTGTCTCGAGGGGCAGGCAAAGTCTCCCCCTCCTTGTGGCACTCACCAAACCATGGGGCAGTATAAGCTCTATTTGTAATTAGCAATAACTACCCTGCACTGCATCCTCCCATGCAAACCGGGCTCCACGTGCCACCCTGTCACCAGGCCTCGGCCATGTGGTTCCACAGGAAACATCTCGATGCCTGCAAGAGCCGTGGGGCTGCGTCCGCTCCTGGTGCCCACCCAGTGCTGAGCTGGTGCCACTCCCCGCCTCTGCCAGAGCCATCCTCCCCTGGGGACCTGGGATAGTCCCCAGCCCTGTGCCACATCCCTCCCTGGGGAGAGGGGACAGGATTCCCACCCCTCCAGCATGCTCAAGGCAGGCAGAGGCAGGTTTTCCTCTCCAGCCGTGCACCCCGGGGAGCAACTTACTGCCGAACAATTCTTAAAGGGTTTTGAAAAACAAGCAGCCACGTGAAGGGTTAACAGTTTATTATATTTTTTCTGAGTGATTTTATCACTGTCGTTAGAACATTCATTGAACTAAGTGAGAAATCCATCAAGACGTGACAGCAATGTGCAGACTAATGGCTGTTAGATGGTAATAATTTTTAATATGATTTTTATTTCACTTAATTTCATATGTGCTTGACAAAAGGTCCCGTGTCACTAGGGAGCTATGTGGAACTGGGAATACGCTGATGTGAAGGTCTATTAAACCAAGTGTTTGAAGTATTTTTAAGTTCCAACTTCAAAATTCCAGAGAAAACTCCAGCATTTCACCTTTTTTGGCAAGTCAATGAGACAGCAGGAAACCATGGAGTGCCAGCTCCAAGGGGTGGATCGTCCTCATGGGTACCCTGTGTATTTCTCAGCCCAGACTCATTTCTCCAGGGCTTCTCCCAAAGGCCTAATGCAAAGACGGGACTGACTGTCGTACCCTGGTGGCTCCTCCCGTCTGGGTGTCCCCACGGGTCCATGGGTGTCTGGGGTCAGGAGGGGGAGACAGGGCCAGCCCAAGGAAGGGAAATTCCCTAAAGCCCTGGGAGGCAGCTCTGCCCAGGGTCTGGTCACCTCCACATCTCTTTCTGCAGCAGCAAATTGTTGAATATAATGTTGGTAAAGAAGTTTGCGATCAGCTGCTGACAGGCTCTGCTGCACATTAATTATTAATTACTGCCAATAAATCCTGTCATAGTCTCAAGGAACAGAAATAGGAAAGGCCACTAGCAAAGCACAAGTGTCATCCTCTGCTCATCAGAGCTACTGCAATTGAGGTCTAAAGCCAGTGTCACCCGGCAGTAACCCTGAGAGCAGAACCACACCTCTGCTTTTGCCTGTCACCACACGTCTTTACCTCGTCCATCTCAAAGGTTAGGAATTGAAGGAAACCCTGATTTCCAAAGAGGACATTCCCTTGATAAAGTGTTTTGTTGTCTAGTGAATATGGAGCCAGACTTCTCTTTTGGGACTCACTGCCACCACCCGGCAAATTTGCCAGCTGAGGACAAACCCATGGCCTCACATCCACACTGCCCACCAGCAAGGGAAGCTGTGACCCCGAGTTCTGTAATGCCCATCTCACCAAACGGTTCTTCCCTGCAGCTGGCTGTGGCTCCTCCAGAGGGAAACACCCGTGAGACACTAGTGCAGAGGGGAACGAGCAGAGTTAGGGGCTGTCAGGACACGGATGGTGCCAGCACCAGAAACAAAGACTTTATTACAAAATAAATACTAAAAGAGCTCTGGATTAGTCAAGTACTAAATCCCCACTCCAAGGAGCTGAGCACTGAATCTTCCCAAAGGGCTTTCATTAATTCAGTTTTGTACCATGTCCAACCATCACTTCCAGGATGAAATCTCTCTTGGTCTCCCACAGACACCTCTCAGCCCCAATGCCCATGGGAGGGCAGTTAATGCAGAGGATGTGTCTGACAGGGACCACAGTGGGACCGGGGACCTCCTCAGTGCCACCCGCACACCCCACAAAGGCCGAGCCCAGCATGTCACAGCTCCAGAGCATCCCCATTCATCTGTTTTCCTAAACACAATATTGCTCTGGTCGCTGCAAATTTAGCAAATCCTCTCATCCATCATCTTAAACTTGGACACTGGGATTCAGAACAGGGAGCGCAGACCAAGGAAGACTTTTCCCCACAGATCATGTTATAATTAATGCTGGAAGACCTGTGAGCACCTTGCACAATGGCAGAGCCTCTCAGCATTAATTGCAAGAACCCAAGAATATTGCTGTGCCTTTAAAAGGGAGGGAGGGTGTATGTGTACATGTGCATGCATGCTTAAGTATATAATATATAATATTTGTAGTAAGAGTCAAGTATGGAAGCTATACATTCCCCTGATAAATGTGAGGCTTAATAGAAAAGCCTGAGATAGATAGATTTTACACAATATGACACTGGTTTAAGGAAGCAATATCAACCATTGTTTAATGTAATAAAAAGCCAGAGGTGTAAGAAATGATGGTAATTCTATTGTAACTGAACTTGAAGATCCCTGTCAAATATGAGTGTGAATGTGGCAGTTATTTTAGGTATGTTTGTAATCTTTGCAGGCGTTTTGTCAAGGAGGCACTGTGATATTAGTAAGAGTGCACAAAGGCTCGGCAATGGTGTCATGCACAATTAATGTCCCCAGGTAGCAACTCCATTAGTCTTATGAAGTGAGCTCACAAATGGGAATACTAATGGGGACGCGCCTTGGGGCATTTGCTGAGCTTACTGCTAGTTTATTTCATACCCTTTATGCTCAACACAAAATTTACCTAGCCTGGATTTAAAATGTGTCTCATTACACAGGCAGCATCCTTTTACTTCAGTGCCTCCCTTTTAACATGCAAGATTTGCAATTCTAATCATATCAAAACCTGACTACTCTTGCTAAAAGGGAAAAAAAGGGATAAATAAATGGAAAAAATAATCTTACGATAAAGACTGTCTGGGGTTTTAATCTTCCCTGACAGGCTTTTTTCATATGTACATACTGGTAGCACATGTGTTCCCGTGAGCGGCTGCAGGGCCTTGGAGCTGGAGGCAGCGCAGCCGGAGGCGGCAGATCTGGGCGCAGGATGGGACCCCATGGGTTTGTGTCCCTGTGGGGGAGAATGAGGGGCCAGGGGAGGATGCAGGGCCAGAGGAAATGTGAGGCTGGAATCTGCATCACCTGAGTTCTGCACTGCAGAAGCTGTGCCTGGAAGGAGCTACACATCAGCAGTGGATGGGGAGGACAGTGTCCACAGTGTCTGGGCAGCCCTGCCTGGGGACAAGGTCATCATCACCCCACGACACGTGGTCCAGAGTGTGGTCCTTGCTATTACCCATGCACATGCTGTGATTCTTGTCCTGCTGGTCCCCTTCCTGGGAGCTTGCAAGGAGGAATACCCTAACAGTTAAAATGCTGCCACCTCCTACCTGCAGAAATTAAACAACCGGTTTATTTTAAAGAAAGTAAATCTCAGCAAAGAAGACTTACTGGAAATAATCTGGAGGGATATCAGAAAGGTAAGAGTGACACCTTGCAAATCGTGGCAGCTCAGAAACCTGTGCACCCAAATAGTCACAATTTGGAAATCCAGGCTCTGCAGTCCCTGCCTGCTCAACTGGGAAAAAGGGGTTCATTCCCAAAACCAAACACCCGGAGGGCTGCCCCGAGAGGGACCAGCCATCCATTCCCAGTACCCAACACCCCAGTCAATGCCCCGAGAGGGACCAGCCGTTGCCCCACGCTGCACAGTGTCCCCTGAGCGCCCGCAGCCGGGAAGGTCCAGCCCACAGCTGGGATACAGGAGCAGCACCCAGCGCCAGCTCTCCTGGCACCAACAGGGCAGATGAGCCCCAGAGAGATTTATTTCCAAATCCTGACTCAATCACAGTATTGGATTTGTAATCACAGGCTCCAAATTTAGTGGAATAAATATACTAACAAAACTAATAGTTTGTTAGCTGCAAGGTAGGGACAATCAAAGTGTCTGAAGTGAAATACATGACTCCTCAGGAGAAACCCCTACATGATAAAGACATTTAGAGTTTTATTTTTTTAAATATATATAGTGTGGTGTCAAGCTGTTTCCAGCACACGCCGCTCACTTGCGCTGCATGTGTGTGTGCACCCAGTGGGGAGGGAGGGTTCGGAAAGTTCACCGACGTGTAACTGTCTCCAGCCACTGCATGAGCTGCACCGGGAGAGAACATAAACCAAAATGACTCCTCAGGAACCCAGAGGAGAAGCAGGAACTGTTTGGTGGAGAATTATAGCTATGGGTGAAATTAGATGTACTCAGAGCCCCAAGGCTGAGAGAAATAAAAAGCATTTTAAATGGAGTGTAGAATTCATATTCCTCAGTCACTTCCAATAAATAAATCCTTGACAATTTTTTCTGTAAACAGTGGTTACACTTTGCTCTATTGTCTCCATGTTGCATATTCCAGATGGGAATGTGGGATCCCTGCCCCACCAGGACCGGGCAGCATGGGGCAGAGTGACGGAGGGCTGGCAGGCTCTGCATCGAGCCCCTGGGATGGCTACAACAGGGACCTGGGGGTCAGTGTGTGGGCTGTGGCATCAAGCACCCAACTCCCACTGCAAGCCACGTGCTTTGAGCGCCTCCGAAAAATCTGACTCCACGTGAAACCCCCTCTCCCTTCAACACCCTGGTGCCATCGGGCAGGGACCTGCCTGGGGCTGCCTTGTGCCTTCGAGCAGCTCCACAGTGGTGCAGCAGCCCTGATGGGGGGCAGGCAGAGTGCACACCCCCAATGCTGCCCCACTGAGCACCACCGGCTGCTGCATGGCCACCCCAGCTGGGACCTCTCGGTGCTCCCCTTGGACCTCTCCAGCCACCAGGTCCATGGGATCCTACGGAGCCTCTCCGTGGAGGGAGAACCACAAACCCCCCTGGCTGGCTACGAGGCAAAGCCCCTCTCTCCAGCTGTTCAAATTTCCATTTCAAGAACAAATGAAGCATTTTATACTTTATGACTTCCCCACAATGGCAGTCATCCCATTCACCTGTCTGGGACGAGGAGATGATGGAGGGGGATCGAGAGCACCGGGCTATTTGCAGCTGGTGAGAGGACACTTTCACATTCACTAACTTGCATCTTTTATTAAGAAGAATAATAACTCTTAGGGCAGTAAGAGCGGGTCTTCTCCTCTGGGAGCTGTCAAAACAGAAGAAAAGGTGGGTGCACTGGTACAGAAGATGGGGAGTACCCAGATGTGGCTTCAGCACTCACCAAGCCCCCCGTGCCCTGGGGGTCAGTGCAATTTGGAGATGCTGCTGTGTGGCATCTGCACCAGGGCTGTGACACCTGGGGCTGGAACACGACATGAAGAGCTGCCAGTGCCCCATGAGTCTGTGTATGGGAAACCCTGCAAGGATGTGGCAGATCCCCTCCCACTCTGAAGCTGGAAAAATCCCCGAGCCTCTCTACAGGGGCACTTTAGTAGAGAGAGCCCGTGCATGAGGAGCTGCAGCGCAGGGGCACTCATGGAAACGTTGGGTCCTCAGGTCAATTGCAGGGAATTATGTCTTCAGATCCCGTTATCCGTCGGCCAACAAGCCCCTGGAGAGCTGTCACGCCAGCGGCCAGGCTGGGGGCTCCAGGCTGTGGGGATCCCTATTTGCTCCCACTGACATTTGCTGGCTCAGGAGAGAGCCTGGAGCTCCAGTAAAACCAGCAGCTGCTGGAAAAATGCATTTAATGCCTTTTTGCTGAAGGAGGCAGCTTCACCAAGTCTGAGGTGAATCCAGCCACACACATGATTGTAAAGCTGAAATCCATCACTCTAGTTTTCACTTTTGCTTGGAGCAGTTAGGCATTATTTTTACCTGATTGAGAATAATTGGTCTAAACAGCTGAGGAGTCAGAACTTCATTTTGCAGGGAACTTTAGTATTTGTTTTGACTTTGAAACGTTTGATAGTCTTCACCTTCTTTTTGAGGTTTGCCCTGAATCTCACTGGGGAAAAAGTCTGTGGTCCCCGGGGGCTTCCTTTCAGTGGAATGCTGAAGGTCAGGTGTCTCTGATAATCTCAGTCATTATTTAGTGATTGTTTGGGACCAAGGGTTTGCAGCCAGGTTCATTGTATCAGAAACGGCACAAATGCACCAAACACAAGATCCTTTCTCCAGACAGCCCTGCAGCTTGCTGAAGAAAGGGGGCTTTCTGCTGTTAATATTATGGGGTCATTTCTGCTGCCCTTCAGAGGGTAACTAATACTCCAGCACCACAACACAGCTCCAGCAACAGGATTCCAAAGAGCAAATGGCACTACAAGCAGTTCTAAAGGGATCTTGGAAAACCTGCAAAATTGCCAGAGGAGATGGTTCAAGTGTGCTTTTCTTCCTTTTCAGAAAAGTGAGCTTAAAATTCTGTAGTCATCTTAGAAGAAAATGAAAACTTCTGCAATATGGTTATTAGACTATGACTAGCAAAAGAAGATGAAGAACTTGAGATGCAGAGACAATGGATTCAGCCCCATGCTCAGTCATTTATTTTTGGCTAATTAAAAGTGTAAGATTTTTCTCTTTATTATGTACCATTTGCCAAGTTCATTATTTGCTCACCCATAAATCATCTTCACTAGCCAAAGGTAAATTCCCTCTCTGTTGTGAGGCTGCCGTTAGTAAGTGTCACAAACCCCACGTCCATGGATCTGCTCCTTCCCCCGTGCTGGGGCAGCAGGAATGGCAGGACCCCCGAGACCTCCTTGATTCTGCAGGAATTAGTGACAGAACATGCAAGCACTGCTCTTTTCCCCACTTTGGCCTGCGTCCCCCCAGGCTCTGGATCTTTGATCTCTGTTAACTCTTCACCATTCCCACCCAAGGCACTCAGGAATTCAGCACGGGGGTCTGTTCTCCACCAGCTCCACTGCCCGGGTTACTGCGCCGATGGAAATTCCCCCTTCAGGAGCGATGGGAAGTGCCACGATGCCAGCCCAGGAGAGGCTCATTTCAGAGCAGTGTGAGCTGTGGAGCCGGTGAGTTCCCTGGAGAGAGGGGTGGGAATGACGAGCAGACTCATCCTCACCTTGTCCCGGCTCACAGCAAAACCCTAGGGAAGAAAAGCTCCAGAGGAAACCTGTGCTGAAGCAGCAGAATCACCTCAATCTTTCTCTGCAAACGGCTCCCAGAAGCACCAGCAGAGCTTTGAATCTTTAAGAAGGGCTGGACAGATGTCACTTTGCAGGAATTCCTGCTCCTCTCTCCTCCCTTCAGGTCCTTCTCCCACAAAGCTGTTTTCTCCCGCCTGGGATCCAAGAAGCAGGAGAGACATGAAGAGCTTTTGCTTTCTGCTGTGGAGCCACTGGCTGGGAAACCCTGAGGAGCTCTGCACAAGGAGCAGCAAGGAATATCTAGTTTGTCCATGGAACATCATTCCTTGACACTGAAGCCTTCCTTTAGGCTGACATGGTGCCAACAAATTTACCAAACTTTTTTGTAACTAGCAAGTTATTGAGTGTCACTTTAGTACAGTGTATGTGGAAAATGCATGGAAGGTGCCAAGAATGCTGCATAGTCTTTAACTATTACATTAAGCATCTGCTGCTGCCATTTATGGATCAGATAGCATTTTACTCTTGAGATATTTGATTTTATTACCTTCTAGGGAGAGAGCCAAACAAGTGTTCTTATTGATTTGCACATTAAATATATTAGTAATAAAACAACATCTCTGTAAACCAATTGTAAAATCAATATTAATTGGTACCAAAATATCACAAGTAGTTGAATTACAATTAAAGAGGGTAGCTTCAAGTCTCCCTACCAATCCAGCGGTGACGCACAACAAATGAGTGAGAGGCACCAAACCCGAGTGGAACAACAATGTTCAGAGCAATTAACAGCTGTTCCAAGTAAGACATGAAGAGCCACTTGGATTCGTTTGAGGAGAGCAGGGGTCATTGAGATTCTGTTCATGGACAGCAGTTCACTTTGTCTGCACGGGCACATGCTCAGCTGATTAAATCTTGTGGGAACAGATCCAAACCTTGCTTATGTCTTTGTCTGCAGGATGGCTCTTGGGGCTGCGGAGTCAGTCTGGGCAGCGCTGTGGAGCTGAGCCGCTGCTGACAGAGCCCCAAAGCCCAAAGTGGAGCTGATAAAGTGCAAGCAGTGGGAGAAAAGAGCTGCCTGGAAAGAGCAGAGCCCGAGGAATATCCCCTGCACCCAACAGGGAAGGTCTCTCATCTGGGTGGAAGGAACCTGGGGATGTCTCCAGCCTGGACGCACTGGAGAGGCTTCAGGCTTCGGCTGGGCTGTGGGCACGGATGATGGGCTTGTCCTGCTCCTGGAAGAGGGCACAGGAACACCTCACGTGAACATCAGAGGCATTTTATAACTATCATGCAATGATCGAGGTTCCTCTGCTGTGCCACAAATAGGTGTTTGATGCCCACTGCTCAATGCACGGGTAAGAATAAGACTTGCAGCAACAGCCATTGCTTGTTCCTTGTGAACAAAACTGCTCCCAGCCGAGGATCCTTCCCTTCCCTTCCCTTCCCTTCCCCTCCCCTCCTTGGGATTTACATGCATATCATGGTACGGGAGGTACTTGTAATTCAAGAAAAAAATGTGGAAGTCTGCACTGGTCCTGATATTCTTATTAAAACCAAATCACTCTCCCCCTTGCAACATCTGACATTAGCCAGGCTGCTAACATAGCTCACCTTCTTCCCGGAGTTTATTTGCTTTCCATTATAAATGCCAGTTCTCAGGAAAAAAGAATATGGAAATAAAGATGTATGTCTGTCTGCCTCTCCCCAAAGTGGTAATTTCTGAGCACATTCTCTTCTTGATGCTCACGCTGCAGCCCCAGCTGCTGTGAAGCTGCTGTGAGCCCCACTGGGGACTCCCCACCAGGGCCCGCGAGGGGTGTAAACCAGCCTCCTGGAGTTCCCCTGGCTGCCACCAGTGGGGATCTAGTCCGTGCTTTCCACGGGAGCAGGAAAACCCTGGCTAAACAATCCTTTTCATGGCATTCACAAGGCACAGCTGGGTCTCATCAGTGGGCAGATTTTTACTGGGTGTAACTCAGACCTGGACACCGCCACCCACCAGACGTCACCACGATGGCACCCCAGGGCTTCTCAACCTGCTCCCATGGGAGTAACCACCTCCTGCGGCTCCTGACGTGGGTACCCCGGAGGAGGGGTACAAACGCACCTTCTTGACTGTCACTCCCTTTTTAGGAAACTCCTGAGTCAGCCGTCAGTCCTTCCCCATGGTGTGGGTCACGGTTTCACCCCTGCTGCCCACAGAGACCCTCCAGGACAGATCGACCCGAAACCCTGAATGTGAGCTGGTCTCCCCAGCACCCCCCGCCCCGACCCCGGGGACCTGCAGTGCCCTCACTGAGAAAGAGAGAGAAATGCTGTGCCAGGTCTGGGTCGGAAATTTCTGAATATTAGTTATCGGAGTAAACTGTCAGCAAACAAGTTGGAGTCCAAAAACTCTTCTCAGAAATGATAGGGTGAATAATTATAAATAATTAATGGCATTGAAAAATGTTCATGAAAAATTCTTCAAAAAATACATTATTTATTACAATTATTCATCAAGTTCTGTTTGACATAGATTTTCCTTTATTTTTTCTTAGTAGTTACTCTATTGTGAAAGTTTAAAATGTTTAATTTAGTGGCATTATATTTTATTAACTTTTTTTGCTTCAGGGCCTGCAGAAATTTTGCATTAATGATTTGTACCTTGATAAATAATTACAACAGACCATTGTGTTTTAAACATATTCCAGAAAATGGGTGTTCACCGTGGAAGCAGTCCTTCCCTGGATTTAAAAGGTGACAGTTTTAGGGAAGGAGCGTCCTTTCCCTGGCAGGAGGAGGGTGGGTTTTTTCCCACCCCAGCCCGGCTCACAGTGGGAATGTTCTCTGGAGCAGAGAGGGCTCAGAGACTGCAAGCATCTGCCTTTAACGTGTCAGCAGCATTTCAGGCTTCCTTTACCTACTTAATACCATGAAATAATAGAGGTAGGGAAGACAGGTGAGAGGTCCTTTTAATGTCCTTCGAGGACCAATGGGAGGATTTGGCTGCTTCCTTGTTGTAAATAATGCAGAAAATGAGTAGTTTTTAAAGACTGTCCAGTGGGATTAGGAAGACTTGTTTTAATTATATGAAAACAGCATGGGTGCTTAGGCAGATGTTTGAGCTAATTGTTTTGAAAGCAGACCCTCTTGGCTATGAGAGAATCATTTATTTGGACTGATTTTTCTCAGTTCCCTCCATAATGCAGGTGAGGTCATTTAGATTTCGAGGGGGTTCTCCTTGCCTTCCACCTGCCCCGACGGGGACCTGCAGCGGCTGAGCCCGGGCTCATGGTGCCGGGGATGAGGGGTCCCCCCACAGTGTAGCCCCAGCCCCGCTGCCCTCCAAGAACCCACCAACTCAGCACACACATTGCACTGTCACCCATGTGCAGGTACCCACGTGCAGGCAACTGCTGCCTGTGTGGGAGAGGTGGGCAGTGCATGGGAGAGCCTGCATGCTCCCTGCTGCATGCTCCTGGCTGCATGTTCCCCACTGCATGCTCCTCGCTGCATGCTCC
>VXBJ01007646.1:337373-414873 GCA_013400055.1 Nycticryphes semicollaris | reverse complement strand
ATACAGAGGTGCAATACAGAAACATGTGAAAAGCCCATTAGCCAAAGCCCTGATGACCACTTCAGCCAAGCACATATGGACGAGAACAGCTAATAGAAGAGAGCTGGCCAAGGCCATTTTTTTTTTCAACCAGATTGTTTTTCTCATTATGTTTTTATTTCTACCTAAACTGTTAATTAGGCACTTAGAAGATTTTTTATTGAGGGGTAAGTGTAACAAGCTGGTGTGTTTTCCCTGCCTCCCTCCCGCACAGTGGTGGCGGCGGCTGCGGGCCCTGCCTGCCGCGGGGGCTGCCCAGGGCCGGGGTCCCCATGTCCCACCAGGCACTGAGCGGGGACACGTGCCATCGGCGACGACGTGCGAGCCATGTGTGGAGCACGTGCTGCTGCTGCTCTGCTCTGGGTGCCACCTTGCTGCACCAGGCACAACCGCTGGTGACACACCACAGCATCCGCCCGGTGGGACCCGCCACCCCTCTGCTGGAAAGTTGGAAACTCCACCGTTTTGCCCCTGCTGATGGGCCTGGGCTGGGAATGTCACCACCGGGATGGTGCTGCGGGGGGGGAGCAGGGCCCTGGGTCTGCTGGGGTCTGCACCAGCGGCCGCCGAAAACAGCACCGGGGGCTACGCCTGCGCCCGGCACATGAAAGCCATCTCCTTTGGTTGTTTTGAATCTCTTTTCTCTGTTGCTCTTTTTAAACTTGTTTTTAATTTGTTATTCTCTTTGTGGGCCTCCTTTACTTTTATTCTACTTTACCAAAAGCGCCTGGATTTTATTCCCATCCCAGCCTTATTAGCATTTTGGTCTTTGATCTCTTTTTAAAAGGATTTACACCACAGTTTTATTATTCAATTTTCCAAAGTGTATTTTCACATAATCTACAGAAATGGCTGAGACAAGAGAACTGCACAGAAAAGAGTCCCGTTCCCTGCAAGGCTGCTTAAATGGGGCAGGGGAAGTTGCCCAGGTGAGGACCAACAAAAAGGGACCTTTTGCCCTCCTCAGGGGGATTTGCCAACTCGCTCCTGGCTCTGCTGCAGCAGCGCTGGTGCCCGGCAAGGGACACGCTGGTAGTGGCAGAGCACAGGGAGGCATTGCCCTGCCACTGTCACTCCCTGTCAGCCCACCTCCATGCACCTTCCTGAGCATCCCGCATCCCTCAGTGCCACCCGGGCCCCTGCCACCACCTGAGGAGCGGGTTTGGAGCAGGACTGCCCAGCATCCTCCACATCGCCTTCCACACCACACAACCTTTAGCAGCTCTTTGCTAGGAATCACTTTCTACTGAGCACAACAAAGTGATAACAATTAATGAGGAAGCAAAGCATTTATTTCTGAGCCCTAATTAACATTATCCCAAGCATTCTCTCAATGCTCTTTTGATGTCATAAAGCATGCTGGAACTATAAATGAGCTGTTCTCCCATTAACACTGCCATGCCCCCATCCCCTCCCTCTGTTACCCAGACATTAACCGAACCACTACATTCACAGGAAGTTAAAGGCCGCATCTTTATTCACAACAAAACAAGATAAACAATCTGCAGGTGGATTTTGCTGCAATGTCCCAGCATGGAAAAGGATTAAAATACTGATGTTGCAGCACTGGGGTAGGGCACGTGGTGCAGACACACTCACGTGCAGAAGTGGTTCTCCACCCTCTGAAGTTCACTTGAACCCTATTTTTGAATGGAAGCACAATCCTAGCCTCTTCCCAAGCCAAACCATCCCTATGAAGAGGCAAAGCCGCAGGTCTCCCTCCCTGCCTCGGAAGTCTGGACCCCACTGAGTTGATGCCACAGGGAAATCCCCTTTGTGTCCCTTTGTGTCCCACACCCCCCTCCCTGGACACAGCTACTGCTGGGCAGGACCCAGCCAGCCCAGGTCAGGCACACCCCGCAGAGCAGTCAGGTTGGGGCATAACGAGTCTCCGGGATGATGCTTTCCCCCGCTCCCCTGTATGTCCTACAGACCATGAAATACACTCCTGCAGCTACCTCTGGGATACAAACAGCATCCCAACAGCTTCCCGGGTCCTTTGTTTTGAGGCTTTTGTGTTTTGCTGGCACCACGTCGGGCTCCAAGGCCGAGCCCTGCAGCCTGGGCGCTGGAAGGGATGAAGTCCCTGTTATTAGCAAAGCGCCTCAGCAGCACCTGAGTTAATGTCCCCATTTTCACGGGTCTGTGGTGGTGAAATTGCAGGTTCCTCTCGGAATACGACACGGAGATGCACAATTTCCTGCCTTACATAATTCAAATCCATATCTGTTCCAGCACTACTTGCATTCGCCTGACAAAAGAAAACCTGCAGCTACATGCCAGGCTGTTACACGGAGATCAAGTCACTGCCAAGACCGATTGTGTTCAAATACAGTATCTCCCAAGTATTTATCTGTTTTATGTGACTTATCAGGTGCCAGTGAAACCTCTGTTCTTGACGGGGTAATGCAGGCTTGAAGGCAAAAGAAACCCTCTGGCTTATACCACATCCGTTACTAATCCACCGAGACGCAGCACATCAATAATAATGCTGGAGAGGGAAGGAGCTGTCGTGGCAGCCCCTGCACGGGCACAGGCTGCCGAGCTTGGGGACTCCCACGGCAGGAACCGGTGGATGAAACTTTAGTCTGGGTGAAGTCTGTCCTGCACGACATGGGAGTCTGTGTCCAGCAGCAGGGACCCAACAGGGAGGGAAGTCAATCCTTCAGACCCCCGGCTGCCTTTAACAAACCAACCTCTGCCTGTGCTTCCAGGTGGGAGCGGCTGGTTCCAGTGCTCCCCACCTCAGCCAGGAGTCATGCTGCAGCAGGAAAATGCCGCTTCCTCGTTCATTGGCTTCAGATTGGCATAATGTCATCATTTTAACGTGCTTCTTCCCAGGAGGGAGCATGGGACAGGCTGTACCTGCTGCTGTGCCAACCCAGCTGTCAGTGTCAGGGTGCTGTGGGGTCTGGGGCTCAGCACTAAGCCAGCCAGGGGACAACCCAAGGAACCCAGCCCACGCCAGTGTCCCCCAACCCTCCCTTCCCACACCAACCCTGAGCCCCACACGCTGCTGGCACCTCTAAAAACCTCACTGCCTGTGGCACAGGGGGCTTGGGAACTTAGGCATTTAGGAAGATGTTTTAATTTTGCCAGGGTTGAGTGGGGAGGAGAAAATTGTTGATAACGCTTGTGCAGAGAGAGCTCAGCTGAGCATGGGAGAGGAGCAGCCCCATGTCCCCAGACACCTGGAAAGCAGGGGACACGCGAGAGCCCCCCGTGCAAAACCAGCACCCTGCCTCGACCATTTATCATTAACTCCCATTTAAAAGAAGAAGGAAGCTGTGCAAACCATTAGGAAGATAATTGGTCTCTCCTCTGTATTTCAATAAAAGCAAGGGACAAAATACCATGTATGTGAAATAACTACTTTAGGATAACAGCACCCGTCACCTTGACAACTCGGTCAGAGGTCTCGGCGCGGCGGTGCCTGCTCAGTGAGGTGTGAGAAATAGAGGACGCCGGGGACAGGGGGAAGATACTTGTCTGACCAGCAGAGATGTGAGGACCACAACAGGCTGTTAGCTACAGGATTTCTAAACAGAAAACAGCTTTCATGAGGAAACGTTAGAAAAATAACCCCTGCAGGGCCGGTGGAGCAGCGGATTGAGCAGTCCTGGCAGAGCTCCCCGGTGCTGGTGTTGGTTTGGCCATGACAGGGGGTCACAGGAGAGCCTGATGCCTCTGCCAACAGAGAAACAGGGTGTGAAGAGGCGCAGGGTGCCAGCATCTGAGATGGGGGTTCAGCCCGTCCCAGGGAGTTCCCCACTGCTCCCCTGTGCAGTGACTGCAGCAACAGTCGCCTCTTTCCCTGCCCTGTGTCCCACTGGGGACGGGAGCTGCCACAGGGTCCAGCTGTGGGATGGGGTGAGGTGCCCATGTGGGGCACACACATCAGAGGGACACGGCTCTGCCAAACACACTCCAAAACACACCAACATGTGAAACAACATAATATTGTGAACAAAAGGTGACGACGTAACATACTAATATGAACAGACATGAAATCAATGTGAATTTCTATTTAGGTAGGAAATCAATAGGAATTTCAAGGTAGGAAAAAAGGAAATTACTTACCTTTAATTTGAGCTCTCTTCAAGTCTGTTTCTCGGTTGGAATCGGCGGTGGGGGCTGGAGGGTTCAGCCGGGGTGGCAGGAGTGCTGTGTGGGCCAATGGTGGTGGCACCTCCCCAGCAGCTCCAGGGCCACATGTCACCCCAGCAAGGTCCCTGCCCTGCCCCAACTGGGGGCCAAACTGTTCCTCTATTCCTTGGCATCTCTGCCTGGTGCACATCAGGCTTCACTGGGGTCAGGCAAAGTGGAGGCCAGTGGAGGCAGAGAGGGCTTGACATGAACCTCGGGCACTGCAGCGTTACCAGGGGAAAGCTCACAGCAACATGGGCACAGCAGCCTGGGACTGTGCAGTGCCAGCTCTGAGCTTCATTTTCCAGTGTCCCACTCCAGCAACAACAGCACTTCAGTGTCAGCGATCGTGAAACAGAATCACAGAATCACAGAATCTTAGTGGTTGGAAGGGACCTTTGAGATCATCGAGTCCAACCACATGAAAAAAAAAAAAACACAAAAAACACAACAAAAAAAACCCCAGGCCATTCTTGGGGAGAAAAGTCAACGGCAGGCGACTGGGATGTGGAAGCTCAACGCTTATCCTGCAAGATGATCATGCAAATGGGATCAGTGGTCCCTTCTGATTTCAGCACGCCTTGGCTCAGGTGCCTGGCTCTGGCTGTACGATGCTCTCAGAAAGATGAGGGCTTCAGTTTGAGACCCTTTGAATTGAAAGGTGTTACAGAAGTGAGAGATTATTATTATTTTGTTAAAAGGAGAGCTAGCTGCATCTCAAACTCTGCCCCTTCAGTGACTGAAAATTAAAAGACTTCTAGAAGTAAGTATTAGTATTCCACAGAGAACCTTGAAATCACCTCCTGATGTGGTTGAAGGTGGAAACAATTTTAATCCACTGTTTCCAGATATATTTGCATGCAGCATCAAAGCCCGATGTACCAGCATTCTGCATTTCACTCATTCAGGAGTGCTAAAATGGTCTGCTGCATTTTAATTTAAACATAATAGGAGGGAAATGCAAGCTTTGGTAAAAAGTGGGTGAGATTGCCTTTGCCAGGCGAAAGCAGAGCCTAAAATACAGCTGTGTCTCTGGCTGTAGAGCAGGAGGCAGGATGCTGGAGCTTCCGACTCCATGCCTTCGACTGCCATGAGTTCTTCCATGGCATCCAAAGGTGTATTTCTCTTCCCCCCAGTCTGTACCAGCCCCCCTGGCAGCCCACCCCACCAAGGTAAGAGCAGAGCAAGGGCAAGGTCCATCTGGTCCTGGATATTATTCCTGGTTGTGTTTCCACTTCTCTGCAGTCATGGGCTGCTTGAAACGCACATTAACCCCAGGTATAATGGCCTTGATTGGTATCATCAACAAGGGGAGATATTTTCAACAGAATATGAAAAATAACCATGTACAAAGGATTTTCTTGGCAGTTCTCTTGGTCTTTTTGCCAAAGGTCCATATGATACTCTCTCCCACCACAGAGGTGTTAGAGCCCTCCTGAGGGGATGGTATCTGGCAAAGTGCTTTCAAGAAAAAAGCAGTAGCGAAGTGCAGGTTTGCAGTGCAGCCTGGCAGTTGGCCCAGCTTGGACCTCTGCTAGATGGAAAACCAACAACAAATCAGCTCCACTTGCCGAGGACACTAAATTGAGGTGAGCACCGAATGAGCTAGGAACAGCAACAACAAAAATCCAAAGGATTTTATCATCTTTGTAGCAGAAGGGACATATGGTAAATAAAATTTAATGCTGCCAAATGGGGAGAGATGCACAATGACCTAGGAACCATAAAGCAAAGAGCAGCATGAATGGAAGTGAACTGGTGCAAGAGGGAGGATACTGAAGATAAGGAAACAACTGAAATCATTACAAAAGCATCAAATGCATCCATGGCTGTGTGTTTGCAAAACAGCCCCAACCCTGGCAGAGCCGCTGGCGTCGCTGGTCCGATGCCACATGGAGACTGGCTCCTGCAGGCACCTATTGTTCCTGTCCCTTTGTCTCTCTCCCAGTATGGATCTCCAGAGCTCCCTTCATTCCTGGCTGCCCCCCGCCTGCCTCTCCGGGGCTGGAAGGGCTGATCTGACAGGGCATCTCCTCCGTTACAGTGGGCCAGAGCTGAACTGCTCTCCTGGGAGAGAGTCCCCACTGTGAGGGGTTTCATTGCCTGCTTTTAGTCTGGACTTCCCCGTCCTCTCCTCTGGCTCCTGAACTCCACCCAGTCTTTAGCTCTTCTGGGGCAGCGGGGCTGTGACCTGAGCCTGAGTGGTGCTGGGGTTTGGAGACAGGCACAAGGTGTCAGGACTTTCACCTTTAATGAATAACACCTTGGGGTTTTTTCCCACCATGGAAACTGCAGCCACCTTCACATTTCCCTGCAACACCACGCTTGTGCCTAATTAAGCTCTATTAATACTAATGAACAGACTCACCATAGCCCATCACTTTAGTTCTTAATCTAATGCCATGTTGTGACACTTGTTCAATGATGATTTCAGCCCATGAATCAAATCATTGTGGTTCAGCCCATATGCCCAGCTCCATTCTCACGTGGGACCAGAGGGAAATTTAGTCCAGAAAACAGTAAAACTGGTTAAGAAGCTTTTAATGGGATAAACAAAAAAAAATCAGACATAAGGCCCTGGTGTCCCAGTGCTAAGCAGTCCTGTGGGAAGGAACTGGGACACGGGTCCCAAATGGCATGACCCAGACCAAGAGCTTGGATGTGGACACAGAGCCCAGAAGTCTGGGGGTGCACGTTAAAGGAAAAGGGCACAGAAAAGCTGCAGGGTGACACTGGGAGGGGAGGTATCGTTAATGAGGAAGCTCCCACAGTCCTTTCATCCTTTTCTTTTCCCCCTCCACATCCCAGAGAAGAACCTAATCCATTTATTCTGGGAGATGTCTCTCCTGCACCCCAAGTACTGGCTCCTGGGCTGAATGTTTTGTGTAAGGTTTGTAAACTCTCAAAAATATTTCCCCTTCAATCCCAAAGTTTTTATGGAAACAAGAATGTCTTCCCTTCCTGATGTGTCCCCATTGCTTGTCACTTAGTGGTGGGGGGGTGATGCATGATTTAATTCTCTCCATACCTGCAGACAATTTGAAAACTTTCTGTTTTCCTTGGGTACTGGCTTCCCCCGCTGCAATGGCCATAAAGCATCGTGTCTGTGATGGGTGCCGGACCGTAACCCCCATTTCTGATCCCTCTTTGATGCTGCTGAATTATTCAGGTGGGAGACTCCGCTGAACTCCAGAGGCTCAAATAAGAAACATAAAAGTTAGAAACTCCTAGGTTTTAAGAAGTACTGGAAGTGAAAAAAAAATATTTCAGCCAGGTTGATTTATGTGTAAAATACCTAAATATACTGCTGCACTGATCGATTTGAATTGTGTTGTCATGCTGGTTGGCAGAAAGAGATGAGATTTTTCAATATGTTAAAGTGTAAATGTTGTTAAAAACACAGTATTAGAAGATTAAGATTCTGACCCTTTACGTTCCAATGATCGTAAAAATAAGACTTCCAGCCCATTAAAGAACAGCTTGCCGAGGCATTCCACTGAATCACTCCGCCACCAGGATGTTATAACCCTGCTCTGGCTTATTCATAGGCATCTGCTTATGTGGCATCTACATCAAACTGTGAATGCAAATGTAAGTTGGAGGGTTTGGATGTGCTTTAATAAACCTTGCCAGGTTCCCCCCCCTCACCTCTGAGCCCCAGGAGAGAACATGGCTCCCGCAGCTGTAGGACACCTGGGGACTCGGTGGCCACCAGCTACACCCTGTCCCAGCGCCTGCCCCAGACCTGCCCATCAGAGGTTTTTCTCTCTCTTTTATTCATTTTAAATTGACCTTGCTGTGTGTTGGCTGCAGGGAGCAGTCAAAATCTGGACAACTCAACGGAGAAAGCCCCATTGATTGAAGTTAATTAGGCCTTACTTTTTAAGAAGACTGGAAGACAAGTAGCTGCTCTGCTGTGCACATGGAGCTGTGTCCCCAGACGCAGTCAGCATTCACAGCGTGGGAACCACAGGGTCCCCTGGGGCACCCAGTCAGGGAAACACTTATTTCTGTCTAAATATTTCGATCATCAGGCTGGGCTGTGCCCCACTCCCTCTCAAGGGGTGACTACTGGGCATGGAAGAGACTCCCACCGCCCTTAAAGACCTTCCCAGTGCCCAGGACCTGCCTGTCCTCCCCTCCACCGGGTGTGCTGCGGGTGCAGGCTGGTCCCTAGAGCCGGGTGCTGGGCTCATCTCATGGCAGGGAGAGCTGGAGACGCGCAGTCTCTGATCCTTCCAGCAGTGGCAATTATTTAATCTAATGGGAAGGACCCAAGCACTGGAACTTTGCAGAGAGATTTAATGTTTCATGACAGACCAAAATTGTGTAATGAAAAAGTCTAATTTTGTGTGTGGGAAGTTACTCAGAAATAAAATCTGTGCTGGTGTCTGGGGAGGCTGAGGCAGCTGAGGACCAAGCCCTTCTCCCAGCCCAATGTTCCTCCCAGCCACCCTCCTCGACAGGACAGCACTTCTCACCCATCCCGTCATCACCATCTCCAGGACACGGCCATGGTAGTGGCACCCCAAGGTACAGCAGGGATGGCAGGATGGGTCTCCAGCCAGGCTGCACCCCCAGTGCCCTCCTTGAGGACAGCCGGGGTTCATCACAGAAACATGCAGATTGCGGCTCTTCTTTGAGGCAGGTTTGAAATAGCAGTGAAGGTTATTGAAAACATAACCAAAGCTCCTCCTTATTTCATTAAATACAAATGTGAGTGGGGTCATCAGTTTTTATAGGGGCTCGTAAAGCATCCCTCTTGTTCAAATAGGCTATCAAATCACCCAAGGCTTCTCTTCGTGAGGAGTGCAATAAAACCAGAGTTTCTTCTTTAAGAAACTCATCTCAACATCATAATAAAATAACCTTAAATAATACAGTATGGAGCAGTTTTTCAATAACATAATTATAGGCTTCCATTTTTTTCCTGGCAGGTCATTTCTTGGTATCTATTTTGGATGCCATATTGCAGAGGAAGGGGGTAGGGAGGAAAGCTCGGCAGGATTTTGAAGCATGTCCTCAGGTCACAGGAGATCACCTTGTCTCTCCTTTGTGTGACACAGGCATGGAGAGGCCCAGGAAAGATGGGCCAGCCACTGCCTGGCCCCTCTGCAGAGCCAGGACAGCAGAAGAGAAGGTCAGCTCTGTGCTTACCAGGCTTCCCATGGGCTCTGGCTACACGTCTCAGCACCAGAAGTCCTGCACACCCTTGGCTGAGCCAACTGGAGAGCAAGGGGATGGTCAAGGTTTTAGGTGTCTGTGTCTGAGGAGGATTAAATTCTTTGGTGTGAGGGTGGTGAGAGCCTGGCCCAGGTTGCCCAGAGAAGCTGTGGCTGCCCCATCCCTGGAGGGGTTCCAGGCCAGGTTGGAGGGGGCTTGGAGCAACGTGGTGTGGTGGGAGGTGTCCCTGCCCAGGGCACTGGGGTACTATATGGTCCCTTCCAACCCAAACCATTCTGTGATTCTATGATTCTGTGAAGGAGGGACACCCATTGGCAGTGCAAATGTGGATGGAGCAGTAGGGGTTGGTGTCATCTGAAGCCCTTACAGTCATCTTCATCCTCACTTCCAGGCAATGCAAAGCCTGGGGGCTGCCCAGAGGACATGGCATTCTCCTTCCTCCACCCTGGGAAAGTACAGTTCCTGCAAGAGCACGCACATTTTGCAGACAGATTAAAACATTTAGCGGTGTATCTGTTTTCTGCTTCTTTTTTTTAAGTAATTGGTGCCTGACCTGCCTGTGCCATGGTGTGTCATTAGTCCCCCAGGAAATGGATTGCCGGGCAGAGAGTGGGTGGGCTGGCCAAAGGGCAATGCAAATGCTGTTTATGTTTCAGACCTGGCACATAAAGGGATTTTAACCCTGTGCTTATTTACCTAAGCTGTGTCTCCCCTTTGCTTGGAGTAACACTCTGATTTTTAATGTACAGGTGTCCATGGGGTGTTACTGATTCCGCTTGGGAATTCTAGCTTCAGTTTTAGGGAAGTTGTATTATTTTTTGCATGCTTACATGTGAAGATCAATTCACAAATAGTAATTGTTAGATGTTTGCAAACAGCTCTAAGTCTAAGCTACTTCAGGGCAACACACACAAAAAAATCAGAGCAGGGTGATGTAATTTTAAGGCCATCTCCTGTATAACAGTCTCACACCTGAGTGTACGTACACACACCCACTGTCACACACACCGTACTTTCGTGTAAAAAATCAATCCGGGTACATCATCTGCACATGTTTGCAGATAATACAAAGTTGTGTTTAAAAAAAAGAAAGAAAGAAAAGCCTCAAGTGGCAGAGCAGTTAAGGAACTCCTAGGTGTTTTTAATAACATTGATCAGACCAAATGAAAAAAGCCAGAGCAGTGGGAGACAGGAGCAGCCAGCAGATGCTGACATTCTATCACAGCAGACACATATTGACTAGCGGTCTGAACAAGTCACTCACTCATCAGCGGCCAGCCTGATTGAGTTGCCTGCAGCCAGTAAATGAGCCTTCCATCCACTGTGGGTCGAAATGAACTGCAATCTTTTCAGACCTCGTTGTTGGCCAAATGAGAGATTTAAAACCCCGGAGGACTCCAAATGAATTTACCAAGGAGCCACAGCAACTAACAAAGCTACAATACATCAGAGCGCGGGGCAGTGGGTATTACACTTACTGCTGGGTGATCAGCACTGGGTATTACACTCGCTGCTCGGTGATCAGCCCGCGCTGAGCAATGCAGAGGTAACCAGATTAACCAATGCGAGGTGTGTAAACCTTTTATGGTTTCTTTAAGGATTTAAAGATTTTGATGAGAAAACACTACAAGTTTCCCAGGGGAAATTTGCTGTTATTGATTTAATGTTTGCTTGCATGCTACCTGTCAATTTTCCAAGAGCTTCAGCAACAAAATTCTTATTTGATATTTGACAGAGCTCTTGCTAGTTTGCATGAGCCAAGCAGTGACGTGCAGACAGCCAAAGGGAAAGAGAGGCACAGGCACTAAGACCCAACCTCAACCTAAAACTAATTCCAGGGCCAGCTACAAGCTCCAGACTCTTCAGAGGATGGCTAGGAACACACCAGACTGGCTGGATGTGGCAGTCAGAGGAGGAAGTTTCAATCTTGTTTAGGGTTGGGTTTGATTAAACACCCCACATTCATGAGAATCTATGTCCGTGCTAACGTTGCTCAGGTCAAGACGGAAGAGGGATTTCATTTACTCTTCCTCAGGTTCCTCGGGTTCATCAGGTCCATTTAGCATCCCAGAAGAGTGTGCAAGAGGAACACACAAACAGCATTGTGCTCAACCAAAGTCATCAGGGAACCTCCAAGGAGTCAAATGCTGAGCTTGATCCGAATCCAGTGCAAAGACCACGGAGGGCATGAACGGAGAACACTTCTTCCCTCCCACGTTCCCTGCGGGTATGAGAAGGGATTTCTGGGGCTTCTCCATTTGAAGGACCCAGCGTGCCTGGGAGGAAGGCAGAGTGCTCTTTTTCCAGCACCTGCCTTGGTGAGATCAGCGCTGCTCCCCTGGGCAGTGATTATTCCACTGCTAACATTTTCATGATAACAAATTGTTCACTAGCTGGGGAGACAAATGCAATGCTCCTTCCCTCTTACAGCTAATTCCTCCCCCTGCTCAGGTGCTGACCTGCTGTCTCCCTCGCTCGAGGAAAGCACTGTCCATAATGATTCAGGCCAGGCTCCCCTCCCCACTCTCCCTCAGTGCTCTCTCCCAGTCAGTGAACCCCCAGCACCACAGTTCTCTTGTTGGGTTACTTCATTCCAGTTGAACACAATAAAATGGTTTGTCATCTTCATTTTTTTTTTTGCTGTATTGTCCTGGAGGAATATGCTCCAAAATGCCTTCAGCAAGAGCCTCTAATCTGGAAGAGTCATTTCTCCCCCTGCCTCTCGCAGTACAGGAGCAATGCAGTGGTTGCTGGCTGGAAAATTAGCCCAGGGAACTCTCTCCTCTGTCTGTCTCTCACCTCATTAGACTAGTGAGAAAATGTAATTGTAAGTCTCTGAGGCTTTCTCCTCACAGGCTGGTGCGGGCTTGTGCATCACAAGAGCCGGTAGAGAGCAAACCCTGCACCCCGGCTCTTCGCACTACACCTTACCCAAGCTTCCACCCGTGTGACATGTTGTCCTGCACGTAAGCAAAGTGCATACGGGTCCTGCTGCCACCCCCTCCTGGAGCAGCCGTCCCTGTGTCACCTTGTCCTTTGGCAGACCCACATCCCAGTGGAGGGGCTGCAGATGTAGGTGCCTGTGGGAATGGGCACAGCAGGGCCTGGCTGTCACCTGCAGCTGCCAGAGGATGGACCTTCTCCAGGTCCAAGGAGCATTGGTGATGTGAGGACAGACACCAGCTGGAGAGGCAGCAGAAGGAGCCACCACTGTGGCTGGCCGTCCCTGTCCCATTGTGTGGAGGCCTGCTCTGACCAGAAGCCCTGGCTGTGCCACTGGCCATGCTGGGCACCACAGAAGAGGTGACTGACCCAGCACAGGTACCAGCAGGCAGGGACCACACAGGCATTGCTTGCAGGGTCTTCCCACCAGGGTGGAGGTGGTGTAGGGACAGCCACGCTCTGCAGCCCCACCACCAACCCAGGAGCAGCCTCTCCAGGTGCCGAGAGGTGCCTGGGCACAGGGCTCTGCTGGGGAGAAAGGAGAACCTTGATAATGGCCATTGCCAGATCCTGCACAGTCAGATGCTCCTGGTGCTGCAATGGTCCCACCAGCATGGCCAGCACAGGGGATACAGGGAGTCGAAGAAACTCTTTGATAGCGCCACATTCCTTAAATCTCAGCCCACAGCACCAGTCCTGACCTCCTCCCTCTGTTATGACCACATTTTCTTTTTCTGCACTATTTCACCCCAGATTAATTTCCCTGAATGCTTTACCAACCCTCTGGTTGCTAATTGCAAGCACCAAACATTTGCTGGGAAGTAAAGCCACAAGTCCAGATAAAATGAAAGCCTCTGCATGTGAGATCCCAAATCAAGGGGATGTTATTCACAGCCGACTCCTGACACGCACGTGTGTGTGTGCGGATTTGGCGAGGTTAACAAAGATTAATACACAGAGGCTGTTTTTGGTGTAGAATGGGAAATGCTGAGGCTGAGTCTACCAACCACTTCAGAAATAACATGTCTGCCTTGTATTTTAAGGCAGGAAGCAACGCCTCAGCTGAAATCACTTAAACAAAAAGATTGCAGTGAGGGGCATAATGCAAGAAAGTAATAAGGTTTAAAACAGGTCAGAGCCCTTTCCCTGCTCCACTGCTCCTGAGTGAGATGCATTATTTAATGGTCTTTGGTCACCGCTGATATACTGTTGATGAAATAGATGATTTTGTTCAAAAGAGCATTAGAGAAGAAATATACAATACTGCATTACATTCCGGCACAGTTCTCTCTCTGGTAAAAGCCGATAGATTGAAGGTTTTTCCTCTTGACAGGAAAGCAAAGCAGTTGAAATGAAAAGTCTTATGAAATGGCAAATACAAATGGTAATAATGCCACCATATTCAAAATTAAATTGTTGTAATTTTAGTTTCTGAGCATGGCAAAGTAATACAATATTCAGCACGGGCTTGGGGAGCAGAACCCTTTGGCAATAATGACACTGTCTCATGAGCTAACCAAACAATCTTTTATAAAAATGTAGAGTCTGATGGGTCTCTCCATCAACCATAAGAGCTGTTGTGTGGTGGATACCCCAGACATGGAGTGTACAGGCTGCAGTATGGCGCTTAACCTAGAGATGTCTCTCCTAAGAGAAAGAAATGCTTTAACTGTCCAAGTATGTTGAACTAGAGACAGCATCAATGGCAGTCGCAGCCAGACCTTGGTGGTATCGAGACAGAAGCCCAGATGTCGAGCGTGGCACCGGCTGCAGGACCACACCACAGAGCCCCTGCATCACTGATAATTGGCACCGGGGTGCCAGCGGGGCTGGTCCTACCTCAGCTGCAAGTCTGCAGCACCAGGAGCCTCCCAGTCCCTGTAGCAAATGGGCAAGTGTCTGCCTTTCCCACTCCTCTTGCCTCTCCAAGCCACTGCAAATAGCTCTGGGTATTGAATCTCAGTATTGCATCTGCACCATGTTTGACTAGCCTGCTGACCTTTCCCAGTAATGCCTCTTTTATAACCTTCATCTTCTGCCGGGGTTAACGCCATCCCTGTACTTACAGACCAAGAATTCAATGTGTAATGATAACATGGAGCCCAGCTTTCCAGCCATGCAATTATTCTCTCTGCGCCCCTGTTTACGCTGTGACTTTCATCGCAGTTAAATGCTGCTATTTTCTTTTGCCAGGCCCTGGGAGAGACTTGAGTTTGCCCTCGACAGGTTCAAGTCTCTTCTGCCAACAGAAAGATATTACAGTGCATATAAATAAAGCATCTCTCAGCGCAGCCTTCAGCTGGTGGGGACCCAGACCCTTGCTGAACGCGGCGCTGGGAGCGGGGGGCTGCGGGGGCTGCGGGGGACCAGCAGCAGCCAGGGTGGGTTACATCCCTGGAAAGTTTGGGAATGACCCTACGGGCAGAGGGGACATCCCAAAACAGGGCTCACCCCGCTCCTCCTCCCCGTGGTGGTATCCCTGGGTGCTGCATCAGTGACATGGGCAGCAGTGTGACCAGCAAACACAACATTGGGCCAGCGCAGCCTGAGACCAGGCGGTGGCACCCCCCAGGGCCAGGCACAGCCCGTGCCAGGCAGCCTGGCTCCGCAGGGACACGCACCACGCTCACCATCCATTACCCAGTAATGGGGGGAATGCAGCAAAAATGGCAGTGAGGGAAAGGAATACATCACTGGTAATTATCTCTAACCAGAAATCTCCTCCACTGCTCCAAGCCCCATCATTCCAGCCCTATTCTAATAAAGTGACACCTTTTTAATTATGGTAAGGACAAATCTGAAATTCCGGTAAGTAATTAGCATACATAATTTGCCATCTCTGACACAATGTGACTTTATCACAGACTACCTCGGTGCACGGGAGTACGAGGCTGCTGTATATCCTGTTTTAATTTTAGAGAAACCCAAACTGTCCATTTATTTTTATTACAATGTATTTCTCAAGTAGTCGAGTGGACAGCACTGAGAGTGCTCCGAGAGTGCAAATAAACAGCAGCAGCCTTGGAATGTTAAATTTAAGGGTTGTTTTCAAGAACAGGACACTTAATTTAACAATAAACTATGTTTTTATGTACCTCCATGATACCCGTAGTTACTGAGAGCACAAGCTGGCTGGGCCCATTTTTAGGTGCACGGGACCCACTGAGCCATTTAGCCCGGTTTATTTTCAATGAAAAGGAAATGCCCATCAAACCGGAAAACACTTTCACGTTGCAATCAAATTATTTATTTGCCTTCCAAAGGCTGCTTCCAGTTTTATTGTCTTTCTCAGCTCTCCCCTGCTATTTGCATGTGTGCTCCAAGGGTGGTGCTTGGTTGTGGCAATGGGCAGAATATTAAAACCTGTAAACCGTGGCTATGAGAGATTTTTCTTAAAGAATCGTAATCTTTTGCAGCAGCAGACGCACGATGTGGTAAGGTTCCTAGTTTCCTTGCGACTCCCAGGGCTAATATTCCTGCAGCTAATATATTTTTGAGAAATGTTTACTCCGGGCTAAATCATGAATATTTTAAATTTGAGCCCTGCTGTCCAGTTGTTATTAGTCAGATGAGCTGCGTGGTTTGGTTTCTCCTTGACGAGTGGGAAGTGCTCCTCACCTAAGTGCTTGTTTATGGCCAGCAGCGTTTGACAGCTGATGTACTGAGACACACGAAATAAGCTGTTACTGGGGCGCGCTTCTCTGGGTGTTTGCACATGGCCCCGCACAAACACCCACCAGCCTCTGGAAGTATCAGCGACCGAGACAGCAGCAACTGCTCGGGAAGAGGGAAACAAAACCTATCTGAGGGATGAAAAGCATGAACAAAGCCGAGCTGCTTCAGATTTGGAATTATCAGCTCTCTGGTGCTCTCATCGGAGACCAGCCTCTTTACTCCAGCGTGCAAAGAGGAGGGTGATGTGTCTGGGGCTGCCGGGGCTGGGGGGCAGGAGACATGAGGTGTGTGAGTCCCACCAGGTTTCACACAGCCACCCAACCCTGCTTTGTGCTGTCTTCAGGCAGCCAAAGTCAAATAAATAGGAGGGCTGTGGTGTATAGCAAGGTAGGAGGGGAGCTCTGCCAACCAGGCAGCAGCAGCAGAGAGAGCTCTTGGTGCCACAGGGAGATGTACCCCACAGCCCATGGACACTGCCCATCACACCACGTTGCTCCACGACTGTGACTGTCCATCAAGATCTAGCAAAAAGAGTCGGTTTGGCCTGGCAACATCTGTTTGTGTTAGTTTGAAAACCAGGATAAAATATTCCTCATCAATAATTAAGCTGTCGGGGCAATGAGAGCAAATTGTCCAGCGCTGGCCCCGCAGGATGGCTGTGCCGAGGGCAAGGGGTCTCTGGTGGGGAGTGTACCCTAACAGAGGTGGCACCGGGGGATGCCCAGGGTACAGGGGGTGCTGGCGCTGCTGAGGGGCTATGTCCACACCGGGCTCTCCCATCTTGTTCCAGGGGTGTCAGGCACAGTGACTGCAACAGCCCTTTAAGACTGATTGGACATTTCTCATGAGCAGTTCTTCATTCAGGTAATGAGCACTTTGGAGGCACACCAAAAATAAAATAATCCCAGGACGGTAATCTGTCGGGCGGTGGGAATGTCAGGAGCTTTTGCAGGGCAGAGCAACCTGAGCTGGTCTTAGATGTGACGGAGGTTTCACTGTGCTTCCCACAAACCCCGGGGTTTCTGTAGGTGTGTTGGGCTCCTGCAGCCCTGGTGTGAGAAAGGAGGATCCAAACTTTTATTTTGGGGAGGTAACTTTCAGTTGCCCCCTGTCTCAACACCTTTGGAGCAGACAGTACCACCACAGATTAATTAATCGGTTCAGTGTGATGGGACACCTCTGGTGTGGCACACCTCTGTGGTCACACACACATCACAGCCCCGCAAGGAGCCCGGGGACGTGTGGGAGGGTGTGGGGAGCAAAGACCTGTTTTAAAATTTACCACTAGTTTGGAAAAGGGCAGGACACTTTTTGAATTTTCTCTTTTGAAATACATTTTGGAGAAAAAGGTCTGAATTAAAATGTCAACTATTGTAGATTCCAAATCACGTCCAAAATGAAATATTCTCAGAATATTTTTTTCCACCAGCAGTACAAAGACAGGCTTTTGCCCCCAGATGGGACACACTAAACACTACAGCTTCTGTGGTGGGGTCAGCTGTCCTGCTGGCAGCCTTGGCAGGCTCTTGGGGTGATGGTACCTCAACCGAGCACCATCCTCATTCTCCCTCACTGACCCCAGCATCCCTCACCCCTGCCCTCCTCTCGCCCAAACCTCCTCCCATGGCGCTGGGGTCATGCTGTGCTGGTCCTCCTGCCCACCCCCTGGCCAGCACCGCCCTCCCGAGCCCACCGAGGCACGGGGCTCCAGATTTGTCTCTTCTTGTCTGCATTAGTGAAAGGAAGATGCATTAATAAGGCCAGGGAAGCAGGTTCAGTGGCAGCCTCTCTCTGCTTGAGGAGGAGTGATGGCTGCGCAGATCGCTGGCAGGCAGGAGGATATAACCCTAATGTCTGCACCTCAGGACATGCCATTAAAAAGGCATCTGCACTGACACAGATCTGTTGTTTATCAATAACCTGACAAGCGTTTCCCCTGCAGCATGGAAACACCTACACGATCTGGCGGGCAAGCGATGGGAGCAGCCCCGGGAGCCACACACCAGCGGTACCCAGCCCCTGCCCAGCCCTGCGGGCACCACCAGCAGAGTGTGGCCCCCAAGAGCCCCCACACTCCTGGGAGCTGCCGAAACAGCGGTGGGTTTCTGCTGAAAAATGAACATGGAGGGGGGGGAGATAAAACATGCCACACTTTCATCTGGACTATTTGCTGTTCAGTGCTTCTTTTAGGGAATTTTTTCTGGCATTTTATGTCAAAGAGAACTTTTACATGTAAAAGCTGACCTGAATCAAAAGTGAGAGGTGGTAAATTTATCAAACCCAAACACTTTCAGGCTGACAAAAGTCCAATTTTCTATTTGGTTTTGTCCTTTTGCTTTGTCCATCCCCAAAGTAAATCTTTTATTTGATCTGAAGTGTTTTTTTCCCAGCTTTCCAGATTTTTCCAAACTGGAAGAGACGTGCGCTTTCATATGGGCAGTGCAGGAGGAGACCTCACCTGGGCAGAAGGTGCCCCACCAGAGTGTCCCTCTGCGCTTCCCAGGGTACAGGCTGCTGGGGCGGATCACGCTCCCCATCTCACCTCCTCCCAGCCTCCATCTGTAATTCCCACAGTGCAAAGGTCCTCCCAATGAGAATGGCGGACACTCCAAAGGGTCTGAAACCATCACTCTTCCCAGGTACCACCTCCAGCCTCCGCCTCAGCACAGAACCACAGACAGTGTCTCAGGCTCACTCTGGGGGAGTCATTCCATCCCCTCACTCTCACGGCCGGTGTCTCCTCGGCTCATCCTCCGTGACCCCGCCGGGCTGGGGAACACACGGCGTGTCCTTCCGTCCAACACACAAATGACCCAGCACTGCCTTAGAACTTCGAATTATATGTAGCTTTAGTTAATTAAATGTAAAATCATTGGAATAAAATTATCCTTTCATTAGAAATTAACTCACTGCTTAAGATTTCAATAATTACTTTTTTCTCCCCAAACCACATACAAAATGGTCAGTTAAACAGTATGTAAAAAAAAAAAAAAGTTTAATGACCGCATAGCAATCAAGATTACTATTATTTAAGCACAAGCTATTAACATGTGCAATGAGGTATTAGCTAATAAATTATCTTTATAAAATTAAATTGTAATTTTATCACAAATTTTACAGAGGTTATGGTTTTTAATGGCTGTATTTAGTTGTGGCACTGAGCGTGCCGCTTTCCTTCATTACTTCATTAACACTTTGCATTTATACTCTTTCTTATTATTATTTTAATTTAGGAACAGGCTTAATTGATTTATTTCTTGTCTGTGTGGGGAGGTGCTTGGTCTCTGCCATTGCACAGGGCCAGGTGCCACCCCAGCCCTGGGCCCGGGGACAGATCATGCCCTGGCTTTGCCTTCACACAGGGAGGGCTGCTGAGACTCCATGGGGAAATCATCCCCAGCCTCAGCCCTTCTGAACTGCGAGCCCCAGCACAGATGGGTGGCACGGCCAGCCCAGGGACAGAGAACAAGCTCCTCTGGGATACCCTTCCCTGCAGACACCCTGGGGCTGCAGCCCCTGCGACCGGCTTTGAGATGGGGGCTCTCAGAGCCCTGTGCTCGCTGGTCCTTGGCTCTTGCACCCCCTGCGATGCTTCACCTGGCTGTTCGCGGAGGGAGCAGTCATGAGGAAAAGTTCCGTGCTTGCTGCCAATGTTTGGAAGCCGAGTGGTGTGGGCAGGCTGGGGGGCAGGAATGCCCCAGAGGTGCTGGGCTCCCGCGCCGTGACCAGATCCATGTCTCCGCTCTGGTCTGGGAGCACCGTCAGCACACGCCTGTTATAAACTTCCTCCACAAGTTCCCTGCAGACAGATATCCTTGAGACTCACCTCCATCTCCTGCTCAGGTCACAGGGAGATTTAGAGATGGGGAGCTGTAGTTAAGGTCCAGATCTGCTATCTGAACTTGAGTGATGGAGGACACATTCCCGGGACATGTTTATTGTCACCCGGCGGCCCGCAATCCCGCTCTCACGGAGCCACCTCCATTCCCCGTATAATTCATGGTCTGACTCCGTGGTGGAGTGACTGATAAGGCCTTCACGCCGGGCTTGCCGGCCACATGTCTCAAGGAGACTCCAGAGGAGCTTCGGCACAATATAAATGTGGCTCCGTGTCAGCCTCAAACCCCTGGAAAATTCCCCGTCTCGAGAGTGCAGCATTTTAAGTAATAAAACCATAGAGAGATTACAACAAAATGTGACAGGAATTTATAGCCCTCTGCATGAACCTTTTACCTTAAGATGGAACAAAGTTGAGGGGAAAAAATTGCGTGGTTCACTTAGGTAACCTTTCCAACAAGCTCTCTTCAGCTCCTGGCCCCACATTCCTCTTTGCTGATTTAATAGCAGGAAAAAGCCAGCCCGACTGAAGGCAGGGAGCTGGGGAAGCAGGCAGCACACCAGGCTTTTGTTGCTTTAACCCTCATTGCTTCCTCCCTGCCTGATGCTGGATGGTTTCTGAGGAAAATCAGGGTTCTGCCACGCTCCTGCCGGCCTCCGAGTTTGCTGTGGGCTGCGTGGAAGCCCCTGCTCCCTGCCGCCGCTCTGAAACCAGCCCTCAGCCCCGCCAGGCTCACAGGGAAGGAGATGAGGATTTTCTTTTACCTTTTGCTTTATTTTCCCTTGAGAGACACCAAAAATCCTATAGCACCTATAATTTCTAATGAAAATAAAGGCTAAGCAAAGGCTTCTGTGTGTACTCACCCCCTAATGACACGGGCTGTGCCTCTAAGTGCTGTGTCCCCTCGTACTGGGAGGTGTGTGTTTTTATTGCCCGTGAAAGGGTCATGTAGCATAGCTAAGCAGATTCCTGGCTCTCCCTGATACTGGATTTACTGCCACTTTCAGCAATAAAGGGTGGAATTAATCCTGAGTTTACTAATCCAAAGAGTAAACAATATCCAGTGGAGACACTCAGGCAAGATAAATGCAAGGGAGTTAAAAGCAAACGGAGGGAAATCATTCTGCTCCAAGCTAAGGAGTCATCTGAGGAGCATGAAGCCTCCACGTACAGTATTATCAAATTGTTAATAAACGTTTCCAAAGTCTGTAATATTGGGAAGTTTTTCTTTCCAATTCATCACAATTGGGGATTTTCTCTATGAAGCATGGTTGGTGCTGGGCAGTAATTTCATATCATCCAATCTGTCAGTTAAGGTAGTATCAGTCGGAAGGACTGATCGTAGTTGCTGATATCAGTTCAAGACTTAGGAGACTAATTTCCTCTTATTTATGTAAAGCACTTAACTCTTGAAAATTCCCCTATACAGCCTATGAAAATAAATAAATGCTAAGACAGTTTCTCCTCAAAGGCTCCAACATTTTACAAATTATTTATACCATATTTGCCAAAAACAGGGAAGACACAGCAATGGTCTGTGTGTCTCCGCTCTTGGATCCGGAGCCCTCTCATAAACAGCTTCTGCAGCAGTTGTGTGGTGTCCAGGCCACACGTCCCATGTCAGCACTGGCATATTGAGCAGTTTCTTCCACTCAGTCCCCATGGGGATCTCAGTTCCTTTTAATTCCCCGTTGTCCATCACAGGACTGGGCTGTGCCGGGGCTGCAGGCAGCAAGCAATGCCCACCCAGCTCGTCATTGCTGCGCCCTGTCACCTGCACTCCCTGCACAGTCCCTCCGGAATTCGGTGTCCCACAGCCCCCACCACCTGAGGAGTCCAGAGCCCAAACCCTCTCTTCTGTACAAAGGCTTCCCAGGCACTGGGAGCTCTGGCTGCTGGGGAGGGCATCGGGGGGCCACTGTCACCTGTGTGGCACGGGGACTGGCAGTCGGGGCCATCTCCATCCCTGTGGAGGGTCACTGAACCCGGCGCAGCCTGAGCCCATGGCCAGGGAGCACCAGGGCTCCCATGTGCCAGAGAATACTCAAGTGCTCCCAAGAAAAATCCTGTCTGTGCTGAAAAGCAGCAGCACGAAATACTGTCTGTTCTCTCCTCTCATTGTGTAAAACCTGGGGTCAAATCTCAGAGGATAAACTGAAGCTGACTACGCTAAACGGGTGCATTTCTCTGGTGCTTATGAAACGCTGAACGCCAGCGCCGTGCGTGGCATCAGACAGTGCTTGTCTTGCAACAGAAGGGCAGGTCCCCCACAAGAGTAAAGGAAGAAGGGGGACACAGTCCCTTAAGGTGCATGCCTCAAAGCATAATAAAATTAGATAAAATAATCAGTCCCAGAGACTCTGCACCCACTGAGCACAGTGGGGAAGGCACGTCTCAGCCCCAGGAAAGAGCTGAGGCTCCCAAGAAGCGCAGGGAGATGGAACTGCTGCCGAAACGTCTGTCCCCAGTGCAAATCCCCCCCCGCCTTCACCAGCACTGCATTCCCACGCAGTATTTTTTTACATATTTGAAATTATCTAGGGTCACTCTTGCTCTTGTTAAATAATTAAAGGCAGTGAATGCATTATTTACTGTCTGTTTAGCACACCAGACCCATGGCGCTGGGTGCAGGAGCCATGGCATGGCCCTGCAGCGGTGGTCAGTGTGGCACAGCACACACCAGATTCACTGTTCATGTTTGTGAGTCAGAAATAATACTGGATTTTTAATTTCACCGGTTAATAAATTTTTAAGATATTAATTTCTGTTTTCGTAGACAGTGTTTTGCAGCTACCAGATACGCCAGAGCAAAGTCTGACCAGTTTCAGGGGGCATTTTACCAGCAGCACCCATGGCCTTGCTCTGGGTGTAGATCACTGGAGTGGTGCAGGAACACACCAGACTGGGCTGGGGAACCCCTCGGAGCGCAGCAGCTCACTGGGGAGGATGGACACACTGGTCACCCTATCTCATGGCCCATTGGGGACGTCCTGCTGGTGGCTGACAGCATGTGGCACCCCCTCCCCATCTCTGCCAGTCCCGGCTCTGGGCCGGCATCTGTAACCTTATTGTCATAATCCGGACTGTAACCAACTTCTTTATGAACTCAAAATGTGGCAGAAAGTGGAAAAGGTGGGGAAAAAAATGGAATGAAAACTTCTTCCTATAGAAGAATGTTTTAATTTGTCATACTTGAACAAGAATAAGTTGTTTCGGTAAAGAAAAGAGTACAAATTATCAGCCCTTCAAAGCTTTCCCATTTAACCACTTTATTGCAATACAACTGCCCATAACATTTGCTTTTAAAGCCCATGATGCTGAGTGTAGTTATTACATTGCATACATAAAAGATGTTTACAATTTTTTATATATATGTAAAATGTTGGTCCCCTGGGCCACATTGATTTGTGCTGGCTTCACGGCTGGGCTGGTGCAGGAATTTCCCAAAGAGATGTGATTAGGCTGCAGGGAACTTTCATTGTTTTTTCCTTTTTTAATCTCCTGCTTACCCATTTAAAGGGCCTATCTCGTATTCCATTTACGTCAAAATTTCCAGGCGGTACCGGGGTGCTGGGAGTGTGGCGCAGGCGGCACACGCAGCCTCACACGCTCGTTTACAGAACACATTCTGGCTGCAGATGAAGTTGGGTTGATTTATTAGTTCTTGGTTGCTTCAATAGTTGAAAACAGAATCGGGACAAATGCATTAATTAACAAGGGGCTGGCAGTTGCGGTGGGGGCAGGGCAGGAGGGAACTGGGGCAGGGGCTGGGCTGAGAGGGCAGAGCTGCCAGGTGAGGGCCACAGCCTTGTCCCCTCTTAGCAGTGACCTTCACGGCTCTTTGGGGTTGTCTGTCTTCTGTTGTCCTCACGAGTCGCTCTGGGAACTTGTCCCTTTGCCCTGAGCAGGGACCCAGGCAGCACCTCCAGCTGGATCCCGTGGGGCAGCGGCAGAGACCCCCACCACAAACACCTCTGCACAGGCAGAGCTGCCAGGACAGGCCACCACGTGTGTCCCCCCACCAGGAGGTGTGGGGTGTGCTGGAGAGCTCTGGGCCTGCAGAGAATTCTGTATGACGTTTCCATTTTTGTAAAGCAGAGACATACGCGACTGAAAGGACAAATAATTTCCCAGTAATTTGTTTTATAATGAACAGCGGGTTGTAATTAAGATGGTATTCATTTTAAAGAAATTAACTGTTCTCCAACAGAGAAGGAAAAAAAAAGTGTTTTATAGTTTCAATCTTCAAACTTTGACAAGCTAATCTTTAGAGTAAAATAATGATGGGGGAAAATGTTAGAGATTTCTCATAAAAACTCGTGGAAAAATGAGCAAACTCCAAGGAAGTGGAAAGTATCCGGAGTTAACTGGTGGGTCTGCAGGGGGGATCTGAGTCGGTCTGGGTGGGGACGGGGGGTGACCTGCAGGCTCCTTCTGCCACCAGCCCCTCTGGGAGTGTCCTGGGCTCCGTCCCAAGGGCACGGGGGCACTGGGCAGTTCTGGCAATTGGCGCTGGGGGGGGACACTGCAGTGGGTGTAAATATGAGCAGGCAAATTTACAGTTTGTTTATTTTTACCGTGTCTCATCCTAGAGCTGATTTGGGAAAAAATAAAAGGCCACATATTTAGATATTCAGGGCATTTAAGAAAAAAATTAATATAGCAGCAACATTTGCTCTGTTTTCCCCTTTGGGAAGAAGAGCAGAGGAGTTTTATCTGTATGTTATACATTTTTAACAGACTCTAAGTGTAATCCAGGATATTAGACACTATTCAGCTTTGCACAGGTATCTGGCAAAATGGTTTAAACATTTATTAAATATGGAATGATAAAATACCTTGAAGATCACATCCAATCAACACAGTTTCTGCTATGGAAAATCACGTCTCATTAATCTGTTAGAATACTTTGAACCTACCAATATATAAATGGATAAAAGAGAATATCTTGACATATTTTTAGACTTTCAAAAGGCTTTTAATGAGGTCTTCCCACAGGATTTCTTAGGAAACAAGATAAAAATGGGGGTAAGAGATACAGTAGCATTATGAATCAATAAGATGGACTAAGAGGAAGGAAACAAAAGTGGTAGATAGTCGTTTATTAATCAATGTAAAGGGTCACTGGCGCTGTGCTACATGGTTACACACTCAGTCTAATGGCATTAATATATTAATTACTGTCCTGAAAAAGGAAACAGTTGTATAGATTAGTTAAATTCAAAAAAGATGAAAGAAATTCAGAGAAATTTGGCCAAGGCAGTGGAATGAATGAGGTGGTAGCTAGTGAAGTTTGATGTTGATAAATATGAATGCTCTGAAAACCAGAACTTTCCCAGCACACAACTGGTCCCTTTTGTAAGGCTGGTTATTGCTGAGAACTTGAACACCGTGTGTCCAAAGCCAAATGGCAAACAAGATGTCAGGGGCTCAGAGGAGGGGGGGTGAGAAGAGCACAGGGCTGGTGTGCGGTGGCGAGGATATAGCTGTTGGTGGCCAAGAGAAAGCAATGGCGAGGGGGATCCCTGCACATCTGACAGTCAGAAACCAGTTCTGGGGTATATGAAGGGATTGCTCTGGGCGAGGGTAGGCTTGAACCCTGTGGCTGCAAGTATGCAAAGCCATACACTAACTCTGTAAAAACCAGCCATATATTCTAGGATTTATAAAGCTTAGTGCTGCATGTTCAGTTTTTTAGACAGTTTCCCTTATTGCTGTTCTCGAAATCCATTCCAATTAGACCCCAGTATTTGAGCTTCCAATCCCAGCACAAGGTGCCTCACAGAGCGGTGACACTGGGTGGTCCCTGCAGTCTTACAGCATGGCTTACCTCCGCAGGCCTCGGGTAATCATCATACCTCTCGTGAAGCTCCAGCTCCAGTGCCTTCAAATTAGATCTCAGCACTGGGGAAAAAAAAAAAAAAAAAGGTAAAAGGAGGAAAATCAATGTTCTCTCAGCTCAAACCCAGTTCACCCTGCCCGCTCAGCTGCCAGCACTGCCCTTTCCTTGTGCCCTGCTCCAGCTGGTTCCCCACAGGTTCCAGTCCTGGGGCCAGGTCCGGTCTCCGGCCACGCTGTGGGACTGGGGGCTGCTGCAGGGGCTGGGGATCAGCAGCCATTTGGAGGCACCCGTGGAACAAAACACTGGCAGCCATTCTGCAGCAAGGGGCTGAGCACACGATGGGTTTTGCTCCTCTCTTCCACATCACCAGGGTGGCAGAGAGGCACCAGCCCGGGCTGTCCCTCCCCGTTCCATGCCATCTCTGCGGGCAGCAAGGACAGACCCAATGTGTCCTCGCTTTTCCCTGGAGTGGCAGCACGGTGACCGTGGCAGAGTTCACCCCAGCAGCACCCACTGGACACTGCCCACTGCCAAACCCAGCCTCCCTGGGGGGGCTGCGCTGCAAACCAGCCCTGTGTCCGTTGAGCTCGGACAGCTTAATTGTCTGGTTAAATATAAATGGGCTGGTGATTTCCTAAAACTGGAAGAGCATGGAAAGCCATTGAGAGGAGGACAATACCAGTGGTATTTAAAAATTAAAATCTGCTGTAGCCAATCATAGCAGCAGCGGCATTTGTCCTCTGGAGCCTGACTTTGATAGTCACTCTTGGATGCTATAAACACAGAGGCTACGCTTGCAGCTAAGCAATAAAGTGACTGGCGCATTTCTTTTTACTTTATACACCACTGTATTGATTTTGTAGTTTATTTTTTCTTGGAGGAGAAACTAAGGCATTGCGATTTCATTTAGGTACTGCATTATAATTTCCCCGATGATTTTGTCAAATGTTCCTGAAGGAGAACACCTTCTCACAGTGAGCAGGACTCAAAGACACAGAGCCGACTAATCCATACCTAATTGGATGAAATCGTTATGCACTTTCCCTCCTTTTGGAGGTTTTTTTCAGAGTTCCCAGTTCCTTGGGGATCCTAAAAGCCACTGAAGAGGTTATTATAGTATGTCCTCGGGGATGTTTAATACCCTAGCCCTGTTCAGACATGCAAATAATCTAATTCAAAAGCTTCCTAATTAGCAAGCCAGCNGAGAGAGAGAGATCTAAAAGGACTGTGCTTTTTCCTTTTATAGGCTGCTATTGTGCAAAAGGCAGCATAATGGATAAAAAGTAATTGTTCTGATTTTAATTGCGATCCACTATTTATAGTTTTGTTCTGTCATCTGAATAATGAGGGGATTTTGTTCAGAGAGCTCACGCTAAACACGCTGCAACTTAGTTTACACAGAATACAGTGTGCACCCAGCGTTTCCTCTTGGAAGCACAATCTTGCTTAGCAGAGATGGTCCAAGTAAAAGATGTTAAGCTCGTTAATGAATTAGCCATTTAATTAACATAATTAGGACAATTATTTTCTTTTAATCTATTGCCAATTTTAGGACAATTAAACTAAACAATGGTGAAGCAGCTCAGAGGGTCCTGTGCAATCCTAGGAAATGCTCTTGCCCTAAATAACACGTTATTGAATATTAAGGATGTGGAGGCACACAAACAGGAGGGCAGGCTCCCGGCTCCCCACCCCGGTCCTGATGCAGGGCGATGATGGTCTGTGACCCCACTCTGCTGATGAACACCCTGGTCAATGCAAAGGGCTTCTCCCCAGGGCTGCACAGAGGTGGGACTGTCCCCACCGAGGGCATCCTGCCTTTCCAAGTGGGGACATTGGGACACAGACCTTCCTCTGGCTCGGCTTACTTGTGTGTCTCCAGCTCTGGGCTGCACCCAGTTGTGCTGCAAACTCCAGACAAGGATGAAATTTATAAAAACCTTGTCAGACAGCTGGTGTAAAAGCACACGGATATGTGTGCTTGGTTTTTGTATTCTTTATGAATAAAATGTAGTGAAAACTAAAAAGAAGGCTGATGCTGAGCCTGTATCTGTGTGGAACAAACACCTGTGCTGTGCTGCTGGAGTATCACAAAGGCTGCAAGATGCTGGGCTGGCAGATCCCCCAGTGGCCGCAGCTCTACCCTGGATGGTCCCTCCTGCGCCTTTGCTGCTGCAGTAAATGCTGCCACTGGCATCACACAGTAATGTCTAAATAACTGTAATGACTGAAAAATTATGGTATTTTTTAATAGCAGACTGCATTAGGCAATCTACAAGTAGGTCTAACTACAAGATCTGTCTGTAAAGTGCCTGAAATTCCGTGGCTTCCATTTTCTTCTAGTGCTTTCTCAAGAGAAAAAAAAAAAGTTTTAAATGAAAAGTTTTAAAGTCTGAAGCCACTCCTCTGCCTGGCAAACTTCAAGGGCTGGGGCTTCTTTAAGCTTTGCTCTAACTGTGGTGGCCAGGGTGTGCTGTCAAATCAAAGGAGCATGTGCCACAGGAAGGGCTACGCAGGTGAAGGAGCAGGGACAGGACGGACTGGCCTGGCCTGGTCCCATCCCTAACAGGGAATCCATCGGTTACTGCTGCCGAGCCTCCCACCCCGCGTTTCGCTGCTAAACTCTGGCTCTCCTTCTCCGGACCAGTCCTGGCCCTTCTGTATCCCACCCCTCCCAAGCCCCTTTTACCAGCAGCTCTCAACACACAGCCCAGAGAGGGAAGTCAGCAGTGGCACCCACCACCCACCTCCCTCTCTGGCTCCCACCCTGAACTCCACCTGCTTGTTTGCACCGAGGGGCAGCGATTTTTGGCCCAGCGCTGGGTTTTGCCAGCCTGTCCCTGCTGGTGATGCGCACTCTGCCGCACGGGGCACTGCGACTCAGTTCATTATCCTATTAGATTCCCACACAGCACCTGCTCAACTGGAGCCTCGTGTGCTAGCAATTAATATGTTATGCCCTGATTAATTAGCAGGGTTAATTATGATTGCTGTTGCTTAAACCTATGTAGAGAGAGATGGCATCATGTTGCTGTGACTTGCAGCGCTGAGGATGCACCCCTGGGAATTGGGACCAGCGCGCGTTAGCAGCCGGCTGTCCCCATGGGACACGCTGCCTTGTTCCTGCAGCACCGTGAGCCTGGGAGTCGTGTCCCTGCTTGTTCCCATTAGTGCTTCCTCAAAGCTTGTGGTGACGGAAACAGACCCAACCAGATGATCCCGCGGGCACTGAAGGGGCTGTGCCCTCCTGTGTATGTGCCCACATTTTATCCAGTGTAACTTTAACGTGAGTTGTTTACGAGCCAAGAGTGCAATCCCCAAACTGGAGCCAACCTCAACCTTGACAGGTCTGGGCTTTCAGAGCGTTCAGAGGTTTCTGGCTGGCTTTCGTGGGCACTGGTGCTGGTGCTGTGAGTGGGAGGAGCGGGGCAGGAGCAGTGTGGCCGCGGGGCTGGGGCTCCTCCGAGGGATCACTGAGCTCCGCGCTCACAAAAGCTTGGTGAGAACAGCAGGGCAGGCTCAAATCCTGCACACAGCTGAGCATCACCAGTTTCCCATTAAGCTTTTGATTTGTCTGTGTGTGAAATAGTGAGACTTGGGGCCTTTTTGGCAGTTGTGAGTGAGAGATGACCACCCTTCTCATTGACTTATCCTTTTGAAGCTATCATCGCTCATTTCTCTTGGGAAGGGAATGTGAGGCACTGGTAAATAATATAGGGTTGTGTATTTCTTTATCTCCCATAGTGTGTTGTCTCCTACATGCTGTTCTGTTCTAACAACATCCATCAAGACAAATGCATACCTGAGAACAGCCTCCCTCAAACCTCAGAAATCTTTTTCTGAGGTCACAAACTATACAGCAAAGACAAAGAAGAAACAAGAAGGAAATTGCACAAACAATTAAACATTTTTTTTCCTGGAGACATAGAGGATTCCCCTTGTCTGCACAAGGCAAGCACCAAAATAAGAATGCCACATCTCAAACACAGGGCAATCTATTATTCTCAGAGCAGTAACATGATACATTATCAGCCACCTTATCCTAGCAAAATGTATCATTACCTGCACTTTCTGCACTTTCCAGATCAATCCACTTTAAAAATGTAGTAATATAGAAGGGTATTAGGTACTAGAAAACTCATTATGAAAATGGCGCACTCAAATTCTTTAAAGGTGATATTTCATAAAATATACTATGCCTAGCTCTTGGCTCAATCATTCTTTTTAATAGCTCCATAGCAGCCAGAAAATAAAGTATTCATGAAGATTGAAGAAGATGATCCCATGAACTTCAATTTAATTGGTGCAAATTAAAACGATCCATCTTTTCACGCTGCCCGTCTATCTCCAATCATCAGTGCACCGCACGTCCAGCACCCTGATTACAATTATCTTTTAATAGGAAAACTTGTCACTTTTTGTGTGATTTACATAAGCTTGCACAAACTTACTGGTATCATTTAGGGTTGGAATGTGTGATTTTTTTTTTTCATTCAAGTCCCCTGATATAGTTGGGGGGAGGGGGGCCCAGAGGTGAGGTGAGCTCTTGGCAGGGGGCTCATTTACTGCACTTAAAGCCCGGACTTGTACAAGAAGAATGCCAGAGAGAAGCCTTCAATACATCTTCATTCACCAGACCTCCCCCCAAAGAAGTGCTAATGCAGCCAGATTTCATGGTGTCTTTGCAATGACCATTGCAATTACAATACAAAAACCTAGATGACATTTTGACTTTTAATTAGGAGGGAAATGATGCTGGTCCCTGCTGATGGCTCTCTCTCCCTCCAACTGCTCCTCGCACTCCCATCCCGAGAAGGTACCCTGCAGGGTTTAATAAGCCATCAAATCATAGTGGTGTGGGACGTATTCTCAAGAGTTCAAATAAAATTACCATAAATGTATGTTTACTGTTCCTGGCCTAGTGTCTGGAATCTGGCTGAGGGCCCTCCAGCCAAGAGCAGCAAAAAGGACCCACAGTATTAATTATTGTTACTATCATTATTACTGTTTTCTTTGTGATGGCCACAATCCAGCAGCGAGGATGCTGCAGAATGATTCATCGCCCAAAGTCATTTATGTATAATATGCTTCAATTTTGGTTCCTTATCTTTGAAAGGCAACTGCCCTTATCACAGATGGCTTCCACGCCTTAAGATGTTGTGAGATTTAGCTCTTCTGAGGCTGGGCTTTTCTATGCATTGAAATAATTAGCATTGTTCAGGTTTTGTCTGCGTGTTCCCTGATAACATGAACCCAAAAGGAGAGGTAGAAACTGCATAAGACACAACCCGTGCACATTCGTGACCTTACTGAACCTGCTCACACCTCTGTGAAATGTGTGGAGGGACAGATTTTAATAAGCACTAATTTCCAGCTCCCTCTGGTTGGAAGCAACGGGGAGTGCCTGGGGACACCCGGCTGTGTGGCACAGCGAGGTCCCTGCCACCAGCCTGCCAGGATTAAACTTTTTAGCACATCCACTGCAAAGCAATTTTGAGGAGTCCTTTGCTGGTGGAGTTCAAATGAAACTCATGACTGATCTCATTATGCACTTGTCTCATTTTGGTGCATGAATATTAAACAGGAACATGCGTGAGCAGGACGCTGCAGAAAGGAACATTTTTCCTCAGCCCGGCACCGATGGACTGAAGTCCTGGGGGGTCTGGCACCATGGCAGTGAGGCAAGAGGGTCCCAGAGCCGCTGCCCAAGAGGCAGATGTTCACCATGAGGAGGTGGGCAGTGCCCCAGGACAAAGCTGCAGCAGGGGGGACATGAGGTTGGGAAGGGGTACCATGGGAGAAGACACCCCCTGCCTTTTCCTGCACCCATCCCTGGGCACCAGGCTGCCAGGGGTGACAGCAGGGCAGCTTGACAGGAGGTGGCCATGGGGTGGTGGCAGGGAGTGCAGTCCATCTCTGCCTGTGCCAGGCACCCCTCCAGGCACTGCTCCTCAGGCAACCCCTGGGGCTCTCCCCTCAGTGCTTTGTCACAGCAAACACTGCCAGCCACTGTGACCCAAATAAACTCCAATCCACTTGATCTATCAGGGAAACGTGTGGCGCTGACCTGCCATAAATCGCGGGGCGTCAGGAGAGGCAGCCGCACCTACTCCCCCCCGGCCCGGCCGGCTGCCCACCTGCCCGCTCCCCAGTAAGCAGGTAATCATGAGCTGCCACAGAAAGGTGACCCATTACTGTGATGGATTTGGTGTGAAAAACAAATGGACTGAGACCTGCGGATTGCTGTCCTTACTGCACCTTGGCCTTTTGTTCTGTCATATCAATATCCGCACGGGGCCTCATTACACGCCGCTCCTGCGCCGTGACGGGAGCGCGGGGTCAGCGCCGTGCACTGCGCTCGGCTGCGCTGGCAAACCTCACCCTGGGGGCACGCTGCCCGCTCCACTGCCTGCCCCACAGTCCCCACAGTCCCCGCAGCCCCCGCAGCACCCACAGCACCTGCAGCACTCAGCACCTGCAGTCCCCATAGGACCCATAACACCCACAGCCCCACACTGCCAGCAGTGCACCCCTGTCCCTGCCATCTCTGCTGCACCTTTGGCTCTGCCCCACTCACATGTGCAGGGCCGGCACCGACAACACATCCCCCAAGCAAACATGGGGACTTGATGTGGTATTACTCTGTTTTCCTTTGCACCCCATGTCCTGAGGGTGGGAGGCCGGTGGGCTGCGGGACAGAGCCCCCGGGGAGGTCACACACAGCACACGAAGCCAAGCTCTGCTGTTTGCTCAGCATGGGCTACAAGAAGCTAAAGAATGGGTAATGTATTGCGTTGTATGCCAATCCAGTAGTGTAAACAATTTAATTGTACGTTAGCAATATTATTTAAGTGTTGCTGAGCAGACTTGCTCTCTCCTCCCCTGGTGAGGCTCCATCCTCTGATGGGGAATGAGCTCAGTCTCTCCACCTGCCAGAGGAGCTGCCAGAGCTGAACCGTGCCCCAAACGTGGCTCAGCCCCACCGCCCCGACCACATCAGCACCCGGGAGCCCACTGCAGCCAGAGGAGCTCAGAGCCTGGCCAGGGAGAGAGAGGGCAGGATGTCTGCCATCACTGCAGCGAGGAGGAGGAGGAGGAGGAGGAGAAGGAGGAGGAGGANGAAGGAGGAGGAGGAGGAGGAGGGAGAGCCGGCAGAGCTGACCTTGAGGCTGCCTGAGACTGACCCTGAAGCAGTGAGATTCTCCATTCTGTTCACAGGCACTGTCATCTCTCACCTTGCGGAGAGTGCTCTCCTTGCCCATTTATCATCACAAATGTTTCTATTTAGGCTTATTTGTTTGTACAGTTAAGCCCTGTTACATTTACACCAAGAAGAAGGACAAATTGTGATTTTATCCAATGTTAGATCCTATCACTCCGTGCTACAACATTCACAGCATTAATAAGGATAAAGGGAGACTTTGGAGAAATCCAATAATACAGCACATGTGATAACGGCCCAGCAAGAGGGCTCTGGGGAGGGAGCACAATTCCACAGCGGAGACTCTGCCGCGGACGCTCCTTTGTGCACACCTTGCATTGTCTCACCGGGAAGGGATTTCTGAACTGGCTGAATGTGGCTAATGCAATTCCAGCAACGAGGTCCCACTCGTCAACGAGCATTAAGTCTGCCCACTGGAACCCTTCGTTTCCTGAAGAATATCTTGCATTTTACACAAAGCGCTGGATGCCTGTAAGGTTCCCAGCTCTTCCCACCAGCACTCACCAGGTACAAAAATAGGCTTTGTTAAAAAAGACAAAGTAGTCGCAGAAACTGTCCCTCTTCTGTGAGGACAGGCTGAGAGAGTTGGTGGGGTTCAGTCTGAAGAAGAGAAGACTCCAGGGAGAACTTACTGCAGCCTTCCAATACTTAAAGGGGGCTTATAAAAAAGATGGGAAGGGACTCTTTAGCAGGGCCTGCTGTGATAGGACATGGGAGAATAGCTTAAAATTAAAAGATGGAAGATTTAGACTAGATCTAAGAAAGAACTGTTTTACGCTGAAAATGGTGAGACACTGGGTGGCCCAGGTTACCCTGAGAGGTGGTGGATGCTCCGTCCCTGGACACATTCCAGGTCAGATTGGAGCAACCTGATGCAGCTGAAGATGTCCTTGTTCATTGCAGGGGGCTGGACTAGATGGCTTTTAAAGGTCCGTTCCAACCCAAACCATTCTATGATTCCCTGACTTCAAGAGGCCACTGCCTGGAGCCCCTTAGAGCCCCAGGAACCTCACAGCACTCACCGCTGGCAGGAAAAGCTGTGCCCGCTCTGCAGCTCTGAATTGCTAGACCCACTGTCATCTTGGTGCCTATATGAGAAGGACCAGGAAGAACGTGTGTAGATGCGTTAGCTTGTTCATGGTAGGAGCATCTTTGCTGGCACCTTGTGCTCCTCCTGTCCATCTACAAGCTGCTCCTTGCCCAGGACAACCCATTGCCCTCCCACACCTGTGTCAGGAACAGCACCAGAGACCAGAGCCCACATGCGCATAAGCCCAAACCCTTATAAACGCTCCAGCTGATGGAAAAGCTTTCTTGGGAATTGGCACCTTTTTTCCAACGGAAAGCCCATGCTGGATGCAAATCCGTAAGAAAAAACCACCATTCCCTAATCCTGTGCTGCAAGAACTCGCTCAGGCTGGTGTTGGGCTCAGGGAGCAGCCGGAGCCATGCCACAGGCTTTCTCTTGCCTCCCCCTCAGCAAAAACACCCGCCAGTAGCAGTGGGCAGGGGGGGCAGCCCCGGGGTCCCGTCCACAGGCGGCTGTGCTGAGCACACTGCTCCTGGCTTCGGCCTGGGAGCTCCTGCCGCAAACCAATCATCATTTGTGTTATCCTTACAGACGAGGGCACGGACCTTCAATCATTCTTCCTAGTTAGACACAATCATCAGCCAGATTTGTCTTGTTTAGCTGAAATACATACACAGGAACTGCGCGGCCCTGAAGATTGTCAGTGGATGTTTTGCTAATCCTGCACCCGAGCCCTCTCCGTCCCTGCGTGGGTTTTTAATGGGCCGGTTTTGGCTGGAAGTCGGCTCTCCTCCCTGCCAACACACTTTCTAAGAACACAGCTGCTGCTTCGGAACAACTCCAGCCCTTTCCAGGAGTGGGAGACTCTGCCAGCCCCTCTGGCAGAGCATGGGCCAACAACCTTGGCTGGCATCACTTGCAAAATGCTCATTCCCTAATTAGGATTTCAAACTAGCACCCACATTTCCTGCACTGGGCAAGGGAGGCTCTGTGGATCCCAGGGCTGGTGGCCACAGGGACATGTGGCACCCAACAGCCTACCTGAAGCTGCTGGGATGGGCTGGGTGTCACCTCCCCGTGTGGTGCCAAGGCAGCACTGTCTGTCCCGGTGCCCCATGGCTACTGCTGGGTCCTACGTGCCACAGGCACTGTCTCTCAGCCCCATCTCAGCCCTGTCACAGGAACCTCTGCAGCCCAGACAGGCACCAGCATGGCAAATCCAGCCCCTGCAGGAGCCGGTCCTGTCAGGTGGCTACGAACTCTCCTTCTCAGCACACATATATTCCTGTTTCTTTTATGATCAGCTAAAGATTTCTTTTGCATCTGCCAAGGAACTATTTTCACAAATAAGTATGTAAATCCTCTGTAAATGTATGCTAATTACTTATTTTAATTACAATGTAAATAAGTAATTACTGAATAATTTTAAAGTATTTACATGGGGGTTGTGTGATTTAAAAGCTAACTTGTTGGAAGTATAAAAACTATAAATTTTACAGTAATTATACCACAATTTATACACTGTGGCCAAATACAATTTCCATGTGCTTCGTAAGAGATAAATAAATACGTAATTCCCCAGTAATTACTGCATTATAACAAAACTATTGCATGTTTATTTTTTCCCTGTGAAGCAAAAGATGCCTGTACACCAAAACAAATTGAAGCTGAGATTTTTCACAAGGATAACAAATATTCATCCATCTGATCCAGAGAAAGGTCTTAAGGAAAAGAAGGAAGGAAGATTCTGAGAGAAGGGAGGTACAGAAGGAGGGGAGAAGCCATAAGGAAGACCCAGGGATGAGTCGGCCACTGCACCCTTGCCTCCTCCCCGATGGCACTGGGCCTGCGGTGCTGGTGGCACTGGCTCTGCCGGGTCTGGTGGGTCTGTGTCGTGCCAGGGCTGTGGGATGTGGGCTCCGGGGCATGTCCCAGCACCAGCCACCGGCTCCCTGGGCTGCTGTTTCCTGCAAACACTGGTGTGGGAGCAGAGCTCGGCAGGAAATTGGCAATCAAAAGGTGAGTATATAAACAGTTAAATTATATTTCCTGTGGGGTATTTTTTATTAATTTCATTGCAATAATATGTTAAACACCAGCACTGTGAAAATTAGTGTTAATGAACATTAAATGTGTTGGACAATTTAAATGGTGTGTATATATCACCTCTCTTATTATTGGGATTGGCCCAGTGGTAATATCCTTTTATCGATCCTCTGCCTTTCTCCTTGCCCGTGTCCCTGTGGAAGTGGTCATGAAGGACACTGTAAGCACACGGCTATCAGAGACATAATCTTTTAGCACTTTAATAACACAGGGAGCAGCCATCACCTACCAGCCCTTAATAACTGTCTCCGTCAGCTCTTTAGAATTTGCAGATTACAGAGTCCTTCTAAATCTTCCCTGAAAAGGCCAGGAGCATTAACGAGCCTACCTGGGCCCCGCTCTCCTCCCTCGCCCGGGCTGGCTCTGCGCACGCCGCATCCTCCCCAAAATAGCTGTTGTGCAGCCTATTTAGAGTCGGGAAGAAACAGGGATCTATATATAGATTTTGTATTCCATCTTGCGGTACTCTGCCCTGTGCCTGTGCGTGCAGCTTGCCTCCACGATCTGCTGTTAATTAGGTTTGCACCGTAATGCAGATTTAAAAGAACAGGTGTGGGCGGGAGGTTGGCCTCCGCCGGCTCATTAAGGCCAAGACGGATTTCTCTGTGGCACGTGTGCAGGGTGGCTTCGGGGGGCTCTGCCGGGCTGTGGCTGCTGCAGGGCACAGCGAGGGCCCGTGCCGGGGGCTGCCCCACACCTCCCACCCCATAACATGGGCTGTGACCCTGTGCTCCTCTGGAAAAGCATCAGGATCTGCTCTGCACCTCACACCCTGTGACTGGGCTGCAATCCCAGTGCTCCTCCAGAAAAGCCACAGCCCATCACTGCCACTTCAGTTCCCAGGCCAAAACCACTTTAGAATCCTGCAGCACCAGGATTTAGGCTGCCCCGGGTCCCCGCATCCTGCAATGTCCCCCACAGCCCTAGCTAGGAATTCCCGTTCCCTGCATTCGTTTGAAGGGACAGCAGAGCAGAGCCTCCCTGCCTGATCAGAGGCTCATTTGCAGCAGCTCAGTACCTGCACATTTTCTCTCCAGCAGGCGAGGGGTGACCCTGGACCCTGCAAACCTGACCCTGGACACACAAGGGTGAAATTCCTCCCTGGCTTTTCCAGGGGTTCAGCGGTGTCGTGCAAGTGCTTCACAATCACAAATGGAACTCTCCTGCACAGTCTCATTGCACAGTGACGTGCTAATGTTATCCCCATTGGGGAACTGAGATATTTTTATGCCTCTGCACTCATCTTACATCTATGTTTTGCTAATAACTAGATTTGTGCAGTTGCACAGCTTTAAAAGAACAGGTTAACGGGAAAATTGATATGTATTCAGTAACTCTGAGTACCTGGATTAAGGCACTTTTTTTTACCTCTCAGTACATTTAGCATTTCTATAGCCTTGCACGTGTTCCAAGCACTGGGCCCCAGATGATTGCATTCCTGGTGGGATTATATTGCTATTCCAAAGGATTTCTTAAAATTAATGATAAAATGGCTGTGAGATCTGTGGGATGAGAGCATGCTTACATACACCAAGATCTCTCCATAGCTGGAATTAGTTCTATTGCAAAATTCACTGAAGTATGAGCATAGACAGAGCTCCAAAGCAGTGCACTTGCACTAAAATATGGGAGATTTTCAAAGAATTTCTAAATTACCCTTTCTGAGGACTGGGTGAGGCAATTTCAAGCCTTCGGTCTGGAGTATATAAGTGTTCAGAATTTTTGAGTAAGTGCTTATAAAAACTGTTAACATAAGAGTGTATCTTTGCTCCAGGCCTGTCTTCAGATATGAAATTCCTAAAATTATCTGTATGGCTTTAGGTGCATTATCTCCTTTTTCGTGACTCTGTGAAGAACTCACGTGGGGGAAGCTGCAGCCAAATCCTGCCCAGGGCAGGGCAGGCGGCACCAGGCCCTGCCCGCGGGGACAACGCTCTGCAGCGACCGCCCGGCAGCCCAGGCAGCATTTTTAATTGTATTTTTTTCTAAATTTCTGCTTTATAAAGAATTCAATTTGCTTTATTGCTTGAGATTCATATCCAACATTGCAGAGTAAATTTAACACAGAGTGGTTACACTTTAAAGTGTTTTAGTTAATAAAATGCATAAAAATAAATAGGAAAATCAATGCTTTTGTTAATATTATGTCATTTTTACACATTTTAAAATTCACAGCAGCTCTAATAGCACACCACAAATGTCATGGGCCCTGGTTTGGTAAATAACTGAAGATGCTGATCAGGCAAAATTACCTGTGGAAAGTCAGGTTAGAAAGTTTAAGCCCTGGAGTTTGGCAATCTCCCGATTCCCCCATGCAAGCAGGGACTTGGGGCTCCAGAAGCCTCTGGGCACCACCTGGGGACATGGGGCAGGTCCTCGCCCGCCTGGGGACAGGAAGACCCTCCTCAGCCTTGAGGCCCCAGCGATGGCCTTAAACGCCTCTTTCCCACCCCCAGCCCAGTGGCACCCAGACCCCGCACCCTAGAGCGGCTCTGCCACACAGTGGGGTCCTGTTGTGGCTGTGCCCCTGCCTGGGTTTTGGGACTCGGCCCCGCAAGGTCTCACTTAGACTCAAGGCTTTTCTGCAGCACATTTTAGTCATGTAATTGCTTTACCAGGCTGTCCCATGAGATGCAGCATGGAGGCACCAAACTGCAATCCATAACCCTGTTATAACATTCAAATGCTTATTATTACATCGGGCCTCTGTCTGGGGGCAAAAAGATAGAATTTTTGGTAGCAGTAGCCCTGTTGTAGGTTTGAAATTTGACATTTCATCTGTCCATGAAGGAAAAAAATATTCCATCAGAACAATATGGGGATAATTAAAAGTGAATAAACCAGAAAATTCCAAACGTGACTGGTGGAAATCTGCATCGCATACGGTTAAGATTCGCCCTCTATAAAAATAACCATGTGAATTCTAGCAATTAGAGAGGTAAATATCCTCCCATGGTATGCAAACAAAAAGATCCACAATGAGACAGAAGGCTGAAGTCGGAAATCCCATTTTCTTTGTGACTTCTTAAACCGCACAGTGTTAACAGCCACATGGAAAATCTTTCTCATTAACACCTAGGGCTCAAGGGAAATGTTGTCGACGAACGCCTTATTGCATATAACCCCAAACCCTCTAGGACCTTGAGACGCTCAGACGAACTGGAGTAATGACCTGGAAATAGTCCTCTGGGCCTGCTGCAATAATGATGTGGCTGGCTGTATTTTTTTAATATGAGGAAAGAGATTAAAGAAAATAACAGCCCTGCTTGACTCGTTCATTATTACTGAGGTGAAGTGACCACTAAGAAATGATGACAGAAACCTTGCTCACCAGTCAGCAGGACCCAAATGGGGCTGCGAAGGTTTCAGACACTGCCTGCCTGAAGGCAGCATAATAAATTCAGACATTATCTGATATGGATGTATCATAATGAAAAATAAATTTGCAAAACAGTCTGATATGAGTTAATCCATAAAGTATTTTATTACTTCATTTTCTTACATTGAATCCATCATGCATTTTTCTGGCAGCACATTTTTAATTACTTTTAATTTAAATATATGCATCCGCTGCTCAGATTGGTTTTGACACTGGTAATTTTAAAAAAAAAAAAAGAGAGAACAATTATTGTCCCTCTCCACTTGCTGCTCTCCTGCTCTCCCTCCCCTGCAGACGGCGTGTTCCAGCAGCCCCAGCCCCACTCCAGGGAGCTCTGATGGTCAGGATCTGGCCTCGAGCTCTGGCGAGGCTGGCGGCAGCAACACTGGGTGCGCTGAGCCCCTTCCCCTTCGCTGCCATTGTGCTTCAGGGATGCAGAACTGCCTCATCCCACAAACTCATCCTGTGCGTGGTTCCTCCAGTCCGAAGTGGCGCCTGGATCCCAGCAGCTCTGGCAGCGCGGCCTCGGCGCCGGGCAAGGGTTAAGGGACGTAACAGCCAGGCTGGGCGCACTCATTACCACTGATGCAAAAATGACCATTAAGGAATCATGACAGAGACCCTGCTCATTTGTGGCTGGGACAAAGCACAGCTGCCCGGGGCTGCCTAATGAAATCTGAAACCATCACATTTATTTGTCATATGGGTGTAACACATTTGCTGAGCCCTCTAATAAATGTAATAATCCAAATATTCCTCCAGTTCTTTTAGAAGAAATACATTTATTGCCCGTGAAGTTTCTTAATAACATTTCTTAATCGTTTCCCCACCTGCCAGTCTCCCTCACCATGCTGGGAGACGATGGTTCCCACCAGGTGTTGATGCCCAAAATCTCCGGAGCGAGCAGAGGGGCTGAGCTGAGGGGGTTCCCGGGGTGGCACAGGCGCCTGACACAAAGCTGTGGTTTTATCCACCTACTCCGAAATAAATCCTGAGCTGCCCTGTTTCTTGCAAATCATAGACTCAGAACAGTTTGGGTGGGAAGGGACCTTTAGAGGTCATCTAGTCCTATCCCACTGCAGTGAGCAGGGACATTTTCAGCTGGAGCAGGTTGCTCAGAGCCCTGCCCAGCCTTGTCTCCAATGTTTCCAGGGATGGGGAATCCACAGCTTCTCTGGGCAACTTGGACCAGGGTCTCAGCACTCTCAGGTGAAACATTTCTTCTTAATGTCTCATCTAAATCTCCTCTCTTTCAGTTTAAAACCATTCTCCCTCTTCCCATTTTGCTCCCCTCCCTGATCAAGGCTGTGCCCAGCTGTGTCACTTGCCTGTCCCCGTTTCTTCCCAGGCTGATTAGCCGTGACCTGCCACAGGGGGCATGCACCACATCTGGCCCAGGCCCCTGTAAACAATTAAGCAATGTTTCATGCCAGCTGTTCACTCGCAATGGCAGAATGGTGCTCAGAAGCTCTCCGGAAAGGCCCAGGTGAGGCCACTGGGTCACTACCAGCGGGTACCAGGAGCTGCTGCAGAAACACGGGGCTGTGCCTGTCCCTTAGCCCTGTTGCCAGCACCAAAATGCCTCTGCCGTGCCAGGGCCTCATCATGCCAGGGCTGCTGCTGAGACACCGGGGATGTGCAGCCTCAGCCTGCCAGCTCGTGTCCCCAGCAGGCTGTGCCCAGCTCGGGGATCAGCCCCCTGTGCCCAGACCCCAGAACCCCCTGGAGCCATCAGGGCAGTCAGGCACTGGGATAGTGGCTGAACCAGTGCAGTGAGCATGGAGCTGGTGGCAGGGCCCATGCCACGTGCCGCTCATGGCATGAGCTGGGAAACCCCTCTGGTGTCGGACTAGTGTCTGTTTCACCGCATTCACAGCTACGCAGAATTTATTTCAAATTTTCTTTAAAACTTGTCTTGAAATAGTCTTTTATACTGTAGAGATAGCTCTTGTTTTTTCAAACGTGAAACTACAGAAAAGTTTGTTGAATAAGAAACCCCATCGGATTTCCAAGGGAGCAAACGAGCAGCAAACACTTTCCCCAGCCCAGAAGTTGTTTTCCACAGGAAATCCTTCAGCCGGGAGCCATGCGGTGCTCTGTGTGCACCAGTCTGCTCTGGCACTGCGGAGGTAGCTGAGCATCAGCTGCCAGAAACGTGGGGGTCTGTGTGACAGGGAGGGGCCGTTGGTACCTCTGGTGATGACCCATCTGCAAAATACACCAAAATTCAAAACAGTTCCTACAGTCCCTTCCCACAACTGGAGGCTTTCCCCCCCCTGCTCTGCTGGGGCTGGCAACACCAGTGGAAGCAGGAGGCAGACCCTTGTGTTAGCAGAGTGTGAGCTAGCATTTCACACACTACCACGCCAAACAGAACTTTGATATGCTAAGCAAATATTGAACTTTATTGGTTTAATTTAATTAAAATTTATTAACCTTTTATTAAACCTAAACCCTCATTAAAATTCTCATTCCTGTCTTCTACAACAGCGCAGCAATATTCTCATTTCCAAGCTCATTAAATATCACCCAAAGAGAGCCTATTTCTTGAGCACTGATTGTTGATAAACTGTAATATTAACCCAGGCGTGTCCCAGAGACTTTGGAAAGAAAGTGAAATGAAATCCAAACACAAGCCCTAGTGCTGTTGTTTGGAAAGGAAACCTAAAAGAGAAACAAAGGTCCATGCCGAGCCAAGGGACACGTGCTCGTGCTGCCAGGTGCTGGGACACCATCCAGAAACGGCACCATCTTCTGGGGAGCAGCACAGGGCTTGGCGCCAGCGTGGCAGAGACTTTGCCTTCAGCTCGTCTCTGTCTGCCGGCAGTGCCCAGCCCCGCTGCCGCCCGCTGCCTCCTGCCCACAGCTCTGCCCTTGCCCCCCAGATCACCAGCAGGACCTGCGGCCCGGTCACAGCAGGGCTGGCAGCAGGTCCAGCTCCCAGGGTGCAGCAATGTCGCTGGGCACCATGTGAGAGCCTCTGCGGGGGTGAGGAGTCAGTCCCAGCACTGTGTCCCCAGCATGGTGCCGCTTCCCGCCAGCAACACCAAGGCAGCGGTAATTTCAGACATGGTTACCCCAGCACCCAGTACCATGGTGCAGGGCATTCCCTTGCGACACACCTTTGGTCCATGGACCCGGTGGCTGAATGAGGAGGCTGGGTGGCCAGAGGCCAGAGGTCATGTCAGCCTCAGGTGGGGACGGTCCTGTCAGTGCTGAGCTGCCTCCTCTGCCACCACAGAGGTCTGGAAGGGGCCAGAGCAACGAGCACAGGCTGCTCACTGCTTTGTGAAGGAGCTGAATTACTCATGGATCAGCATCCCCTGTCACATGGACATTGTTTTATTTGAGAGTAAATGAAGCACAAAGCATGACACTCTCTGTGGCAGCTGTTGGGGTTAATCCTGGGGCCCCAGTTTGCAAACTAAAAAGTGGGGAAAGCCCCATTTAGGGGCTGTGCACTTTCTGCCATGCAGAGTCAGCCATGGTTAACCCGACCCACAGCCAGGTATGGCCCTGGTCCCTGGGCAGCCTCTGGGCTGGCATGACACTGGGCACCATGGAAGCACCCACAGCTGCTGGGAACGAGGACAGCCCTGCTCCAGGTGTCAGGAGTGAAACACAGCTATTTTCCTTCACTCTGTTGGTGCTCCCTGATATACTGAGCTCCTTTTGCTCCTTCTCCAGGAGCATCCTCTCCTCACCAATGCACACGTGGTCCACCATGGCCAGTCACACCTCGGGGCACAGTCAGTGCCTCTGCTCTCACACAAGCAGCTCAACACTACTGCAGGAGCAGAGGCACGACTGCACCCCAGAGCAGAGCAGGACCAGCCCTGGAGCTCTCCCCCTCTTGTCTTGACCCCTCTTTGCTTGATTAGCGACGACAGAGCCATTCCTCCTTGAAACCTGGCAGCAGCACTCCGGCTGGAGAGGTCAGATGGCTGGAGCCCTGATGAATATGGAGCAGCACAGAGCAGGTAATTGATTTCAGGAAACTGGGGAAGGGGGGAACTGTGACAGAGGCTGGTGGGATCTGTCAGAAAGGGCAGCAGGGGAGAGCAACTACATTTCTCGCAGGACGAAGGAGCACAGGCACCCACAGAGACTGAGCTCCAGAGGGACTTCATAAAACAGGGTCTGTCCAGGGAGTTCAGCTCCTTCATCTCCACCTTCATCTCTAATTGCAAGCATTCTTCCAAAAAATAAAGAGACTCCAGCAATTCATACAAATTCACTGTGTTGTCCTATGCTTTTCGGTAATACAATGAGCGGGTCTTAAAACCTGTACCTGCCACCTCCAAGCCACACACCACAGGGAAAAGGCAGCACTTCTGCAAGCACTGGAGAAGCTTGTGCTGCAGTCAACTCGCTGCTGAGCTACTGAGGCACCTCGGCACGTGGCCACCTGCCAAGGTCTCCTGCCCAGCAGCAGTGCGGGTGTGGGACTGCCCTAAAGGATGGTGCTGGCTTGGTGCACAGCTTGACCTTGCTTATCGCAGACAAATTCATGTGCAATAGCTATAAAGCAAAGATATGTTAATTGTGCCACATAAAATCTGTGATTACTCCAGCTAATCTGTCAAAGCTGGGAAATATTGACTATTGTGGAAGGAGACCATTTGCTACCACATCTGTGGAGCTGAGGCAAACGCTGAGAGGCTCCCAGGCACTGAGAGCATTCGCAGCAGGAGGGAGACCAGAGGTACACAGCCGAGCAAAGGATGCTCTGCTCCGGAGAAAGGGCAGGACTGGCAGATTGAGGGGCATTTCTGAGACATCTTCCCCTAGAGAGCAGCAAGGATGTTGTTGTCATCTGGCAGCTTCCACAGATGGACTCCCAGTAGCAGCGAGAAGGGCCGGAGAGGTTTAGAGAAGGCAGTGGGAGTGGGTGCTGGGGTCACCCTGTGCTGGCACACTCTGGAGCACACACGGTGCCAGCAGTCAGGAACCAACCCCCCTGCTGTGTGCAACTACAGCATGGGAAGAGGGCAGAGGTACGAAAGGAACACTTCACTTTGTTCTCAGGCTGGTTCAAACCTGACGTCTCTTCCCAGACCCTATAAAAGCTGCTTATGAGCTGCTAGGGACATATTTTAGGTATCTTCATCCCATCACAGCAGAATGACCCAAGCCCGTAAAAGATGTTTTTATTGATACAGACTGGGTATGAGTATATCACTTGTGGCGTCATCCCACCCCTGTTAATAAGATTAAAAGCCACTGCTTGCATGTGCCAAGCTTACCAAATCATTACCTGCTGTATATTAAGTGTTTAATTGCATAAAATGACATCATGTTTATCTCTGCAGCATTAGCATCTAGTCTGCAGTGTCAAAGCGGTAAACACGCGTGATATCATCAGTCATTATGTGGACTTAAAATCAATTGCTCTCACTGCACCCTCTTGTACAGAGAGGAGCACAATACATTAATGAACTTGAGCAAGAACCTAAGTGACAAGATGAAACAGCATAAATAATATCACTTAAAATGTGTTATCTATAACAATGAAGTGTCTCAAATAATAGAATTATGGATTCCAAAGAGGAAAGCAAGTTATTGAAATTCACACCATGGGAGCATCAGTGTGTGCTCATCAACAAAATCACCTATAAATTAATCTGATTTAATGCTGGACGTAGGTTGCATAAGACACCAACATCACTAATCAGCTTTATTTTATAAATATGTCCCATTATACAAGCTATTTGCCTGCATAACTTGACTAAGCAAGAATGGAAGATGTGGGTCAAAAATTTTTCCCCTTGCCTTATGATAATTTCACTTAGTCCCATGCAAACAGTTCTCTTGGCAACTTATTAGTCCCATTATTTCAGAATTTTCTTCAATGAACCATTTTTTATCTATCAAAACATTTAGTTCCAGCTGGCTTCAATGATATAGACTTCAGACCAACTGAATTTATGAGTTTAACAAGATTACATAGTCAAATAGCCATTCCTTACCGAGTTCATATTTCTAAATAAACTGTCAAGGTACAACCCAGAACAAAGTCTATTAGAAGAGGACACGCAGAGTCCATTGACTTTAACTACATTGATTATGGATAATTATTTGGTCTCTACTGTCTTCTCACATTTTTACAAATTTTCTGTGGGAAGGATAAACTTTATTGTTTACTTCTCAAAACAAGGGAAAAAGACAAGGGCAAAAATCCTTTCATCTCCCCTTAGCCATCATGAAATCATCTCATGCCCTGTGGCAGTAGGAAAGTTAAGGTTATATCGGAGTGAGAGCATTCATAGCTGGAGGTGGATTATTTGCAAAATCAAATCCAAGCCGGATGACATTCTGTCAGGATAAACAAACCGTTCAACCACAAGGCTATGAGTACTGACCAGAAATATCTTGCACTTCGTGTCTCCAGCACTGCCAGTTCTGCAGCCACAAAGAGAGAAGAACGCAGAGGCCGAGAGGGCTCCATGGTGCAGCCCTTGCAGCCTCTTCTCCCTTTTTCTCTCCATTAGCAGGAAACGTCCAGCTCCTTGTCCTCCACCCTTGCAGTCACCCAAGCCAGAGGTCCGAGAGGTGTCGTGGCACTGCAGCAGGCAGAAGAGCACACGTCACTGCTTGGGCTTCAGACTCTGCCCTCAAGGGTCTGGAGGAGCAATGGGACATCTGTGTGCCCCCCAGGTACAGGTGCCCCCACTCACCAACAAGAAACCCAGTGTCTGGACTGGGGGTCTGCAGGTCAGGTGTGCCTCCTGCAAAGCCTCTGCACCAGGAGCCCCCTGGGGCCACCCCATCTCCTCCATGCTGGCCGCTGGCCACTGTGGCCCCCACTCCAATCAGGCTCCCCTTGCCCTGCCTGGCACCAATTTTGCAGGATGTCAGTGCTGTGGTTTCATGCCTGGCCTGCTGCCCTGAGGGGCTGTGGGACACACAGGCGGGTTCAAGTTGGCAATGACTCGTGTCGGTGTGCCCCATCCTGCCCCCCAGGACCCCACATCCCCGTGATCGCTGCCACTGCCCTGTGCCTCCGCAGAGCCCCGGGAGGAGCCGCCTGCCATCCCCAGCAGAGCTGGGCCCCAGCACCGTCGTCCCAGCGCCCAGCACAGCTCCCACAGGCAGCAGGGGCTCTGGTGGAAGGCAAGTGCCCGCTGTCAGGGACCTCCATGCCCACCAGAGCCTCCACAAGGGAAAGCTTCCTGAGAGGGCACAGGACCACCAGCCTCCATGTCCCCACTCAGCTCCATCCCCAGAAGCAGCCGGTGGGGCTGGGGCTGTCCCTGGGTGGCCAGGGCTGGAGGGTGGGTGCTGGGGCAGGGGGACGCAGGCCCCAGGGTGCCCTGACCCGGCTGGGCTCTCAGCAGCACCCTCTTCTCGCCCTCAGCCAGGGCCTCCTCATCCTCCGCAGCCCGAGTGCCTCTCACCGTTGGGGGTCACTGTTCCAACAAAAGCCGTGTCTCCGCTGCTTTCTGTGATTATTAAAAACAATATTTCTGCTACAGCTGTTTCCTGATTTGGCTGATATGTTAAGCGAGAATGAAAGGGTTTGTTGGGAATTTTTTTTCTCATTTACAGCAACTTCCTTAACTTCACTTTGAATTTCCTCTAAACTCTGATGAAATACAGTTCATCTGCCACCAAAACCTGAACCAAAATGATGTGAAAAAGAACCCATGAAAGGCTTTTTATGAGATCTCATTCTGCCTGCGCAGGCAGCCCTGATCAGGGACTGTAGGCAAGGAAATAATTTCTTTTAAATGAGTGTCTGGTTCCCTTTATATTTTTTTCTTTCGCTTCAGATTACAAGGGAAAAAACCCAAGGTGTCAATCAGCTTTAAAACAGTTGAGCTGATCTTATTTCTTCTACATACTGTATTCAAGCCAAACATTCCCTGAATAGAAAAAGCATAGAAAACTCATAATAGCTAAATTGGTGCTTTTAAAGCCCAAATTTAACATGCTTCCTTGGGGACATTTTCCCAGCACAGAGGAAAACAAATATATGTGATTTAGTGTCTATTATAGAGGTTAAAATCTGCACCTATTCTTTCTTACACCCTGTCACAAGGCAAAGGAGTGGATTTCGGGTGGGAGAGGTGCTGGGAGGCAGCAGAGCTCAGGCTGGCGGGGACAGGCAGGGAGGGGGGAATCCTCTGCCACCAGAGCCCGGCACAGCCAGGTGATCCATTTCAAAAGTGACACCACTTCTGCAAGAAAACAGCATTTTCCTTTTGAATTCCATAGATGGTGGAAACTGTTTTTCTTTTCTGTGTATCTAATTTTAAAAAATCTCAGTGCTCATTGGCTGATAATAAAACCTCCTGCAGGAAACTGTACGAGGTGGGTGCTCAGGTGAGGAGAGGAGCTGTGGGACTGGGTCCAAGATGTCCTTGCTCTGCTCTGCAGACCAGGGTATCAACATTTTGGGACTTGGTTGCCTTTGGCACTGGAAGGCTCCCAGACCCTTACTGGGGCAGCACCCCCAAGTAGTGCTCTCATCACCTTTGGTATTTGGGTTGCACCTGGACTATCAAGAGACCGTCTCCATCTCAGCCCTGGTCCTCCTCACGTCCTCATACTCAGTGCCCCTTTCACCTGCTTGCAATCAAGCAATCTGGGAGGTGGAGCAGCAATTAAAAACCCCACAGCCAACAGGGGCTGGCTCTGTTCCTAATGAAGCTGAGGAAGATGTGGGTGGAGGAAGAGCAACAGCTGCACCCCCAGCTTCCCTGGGCTGGTGCCTACAGAGACCTCTGCTGAGCGTGCCTGGAGCCCTGGGTGGGTTGCGTGTCTGTCTGTCCATCTGTCTCTGGTGAGGGCTATTAGTAGATTCCTTGAGAGAGGGCAAAAGATGCAGGAAAAAGGTATAAAAATTATTAAAACAGTGTGTCTAACTGTAGCCCCTGTGTTCTTGTCTGTAATTAGGGAATAATATGTGAGCAAAGGGAGTGCTGGTAGCTTTCTATTTTTTATTCTGCCTTCTTTCATTTTTCATACATTAATTCTTCCTTTTTGTCTCTTGTGGTATTTTTCTTTTGTCTGTGTCACCTGTCCCTTCATTAGCCTATAAAGCTTGTCCTCGGCTCAGTTAGGGAAACTTCCTTCTTATTTCACCTTCTAATGTTTCCACTATCTCCCTCCAGGCAATCTCTCCTAGTACAGTGAACTGGAGAGGTACAATAGCTGTTGTGAATTACTCCTTGCAGTCTGCTCCTCCGCTCCGTATTTATTATGGGCTTTGCTCTGCCCGCAGTGATGCGCTGCTGCAGTTGCTCCCTGTCCTGGTGTGGGATCTGTGGGGCTTCCACACCCCAGCAGGTACACGATGCCCACCCTGTTCTGACCCCAGAAAGCTTTGCTTTGTGCAGCCTTGATGGAGGAACTGCTGTGGAAGANAAAATGCAATGAAGGTTAAAATGATTTGTGGGGTCCTGGAGCTTTGGCAAGGTCTGAGTTGTGAGAACTCACAGTGCTCCTGTTGGCAGCACTCGGTTAATCCCTTCTTGGGGCTTGTCCCTTCATACAGAGCAGCTGAATCGCTGCTGGCAGCTGCATAGGACCTATAAGTTACAGTGAGTGGTAGAAGAGGAGTGGGAGCTGCCTGGTATTTGGAACTATAGCATTTATTTGGGGCAATAAATTGTTTCCTCTCCCTCACCAGTTGTGTTACAGGATCTCAGTGATGACCTGCCAAACCAGTATCTCCTCACCTGTGCCACTCCAGGCTGGGAGAGCAGCGGGCGAGTGAAGGCAGTGCCTGGAGCTGGGCAAGGCAAGGAGCCCAGCTGGTGGTGCCCAGTGAGGCACAGACCCTGGAGCCACCACACAAGCACATACTGCTACTTAAATTGTGTTTCTTTGGATCTAAAACAATGAGGAATTGGGAGAACCCCTCTCCACCAACAGAGATGTACCTGTAACAGTTCTAAGTGCGTACGTTTCTGTGGAAGGCTCAGAGCACAGAGCACTTTGCTGGCTCAGCTGAGGCATTGGTTTGTAACCACAAAAACATCACCAGCTTAACTTTTAAACTGTGTTCAGGCGTTGGAGGCATCCTGCCTGCGATGAGGCTATAGCTTCAGTACTTCAAACAGATTGTATTTCTTCCTTTCTGACTCTGCTTTGATTCCTTCTATTTTATCTTTAATTTGATTTTTAAATACTGTGAGATGACAGAGGAAAGGGTCTCCTCAAGCAGCGTGCAGCCTGAGAACTCCCCCGCTTCAAATGCACAGCATTCTTGGGAACTTAAACCAAACACAGCTTGCTGGTTTGCAGCAGGTCTAAACAGTTGTTCCTGAAACCGCAGCATGGATAAATGTTTAAATTCTTTAAAAATACCAGTATAAATCTTCATAGTATAAATTAGGACCTAAATCCTTCAAAGCTGGGAGAGAAGGCAGGGCCTTCTAGTCAAACACACTTATTGTTTTGTTAATCCAGGAAATATCTGGTTACCAGTGTTTTCTTGGTGACTCTGTCTAACACTTATTTAGCCAATTAATCATCAGTTACAAAAAATGATTTTTGTTAATATTTTTTCTGGATCAATAGATTTTTATACAAGAACCTTTCTGCTCATTAGTTGGAGGGCAGCTCCTTGAAACAAATTCTGCCTGTGATTCTACCTTAAATTCATCAGTAGACATTAAATAGGTCATTGGTGTAATAAGGGCCAAATTTGCTTCTCATAGATCACAGTGGCCAGTGCTCCTAGGGTCTAATTATCCCATATTTGGTCAATAAGCCATTAACATACAGCCATGGATGTTAATAACCATTTCATGAAAAAGTCCTGGTAATTTATGAGATCAACATTGGTTAGGAAAATTAATAAATATTTCATTCCGTAAGATTTATCCGAGGACGTTTTGGTCTGAGGGAGGAAGCACTGGGCTGCGAAAAGGGGGCCCGAGCTCAGATGAAGGAAGGAAGATGGGGGAAGGAAAGCCCAAATGCCAAGCCCATGGTGGCTGGGCTTAACTTGGGCTAATAAAAATTTACTTCAAATCCTATAGCTAATAAATCCAAAGGGTGTATGAGGGAGTCCAGTAAAACCTGACTTAACATTATGTTAGTGCTATTAACAATATTTATATAGATGTCGTTTCACAGGAGGGTTAAAGCTGGTAAATTATGGGCCAGGCATACTGAGTCACATCATAGAGCTGGCATGTCTGTATATATCCAGGTACCGTGGCCTGCGCCTTTTGGGGTAACAACAGCTTAAAATGACATGGCAGATGAAGGTGGAAGGTTCAGAATGTCTGATAACTTACAGCCTTCCTGCCCCAGTAGGCACTGCCTTGAAGTTTAATAAACTTCATCATAGGATTTAATTTACTCTGTTTATCAATCTAGTCTTCAACTGATAGTAAACCTATTATATTTTATTAGGTATACAGCAGTTATAAAAATGTGACATTTTTTCCAGCTGTGGTCTTTAGCAGCAATCATGTTTTGCACACTTCTGTGTGGAAAATGCTTTCCGACGGCTAACAAACCTAGTGGAGGCTTGGATTTTACCTTGCAGTCACTTCTAAAATGTCAACTATTTTTAACTTTAGACTGCTCTTAAAAACCCGCAGTTTTAGTCTGTTGTGCTCTGAAAGACACTTTGTGCCAGGAGCTCTGAAAGTCTGTGCCGGGGACGGCTGGGCAGGATGGGCAGAGGGTCTGTGTGCCCAGGGCATTGGGGCTCAGGACCAGAGCGGTGCCTTGCGGGACCCTCACCGTGATGCTGCTGCCTCATCTCCAAGGGCAGTACTGGCTCTGCCAGCCCTGCACCGAGCTGTGAGAAGCAGTGTTAAGCCTTGATTCAATGCTGTGCTTATGCAGGTGCTTAAAATAAAACAAAACCTGGGGTTTTAGTGCTTTGCTGAATTGTGCCTTTAATTACTTTTGCAGTGGGTTGAAACTACACACCTCACCTGGGTGTTATGTTTTCCAGGATCTCACTGGCAGAGATGTACACACTCAGTGATGTGTGTTCCTACCAAAATGATTAAACTAGGCTGTTNAAAAAAAAAAAAATTGGTTTTGGTAATGAAAACCTAGGTGTTGTGGTTGTAGAGCCATGAGGAGTGGTCCTGAGGGTGCATTTGGCACTGCCTGCAAGAGCACACCTGGCTGGGGAGCTGTGCTGGCAGGGGTGGGTGCTGTAAGACCACGGCTCCTGTTGGGTCTGGTCAGCAATGTGCTGGCCTGGCCTTGGTGGCTCTGGGCTCATAGCACCCAAGCTGCTCTCAGGCCAGCTTGCCGGGGCTGTGGCCACAGTGGCGGTGGTATTAAGTTGTCCCAAACCAACAAAATGATATGTTTCTCTTGCCTTTGCCTTCCGGACAAAGCTTCCTGCGAGGGGAGGTCCTGGAGGTGCTGGGCAGTTTGGAAGGAGGTGTTTTTAGCTGAGGTCTTCAAGCAAGAGCTTTGTGCTCATGGCTCCTTCTGCATCAGCCTCCCAGTCCCTCTCCTGGCTCAATGGGAAGGAGCCTGCACAGGGGATGCTGCAAACACTTGTAGGCCATTGACTCTATTGTTAATCTATGTTGAATGATTGCACTATTCCATCCTGCTGCCTCTCTCTGATTAGACTTGTAAATGAAAAACCATAAAAGTCAAAAATGAGAAAATAGAGGATGGAATGAGAGAAGGCACTTATCCCCCAGACAAGTGCCTGAGCACTGCGAGCAACCCCAAAGCCAAGACCTGGGTGCTCTGTATGAGGACACTGCTCAGGGTGCTCAGCTGAGCACTGGCAGTGGGACCCCTCTGCTGGCTCTGGGCAAGGGGGATGAAGAGCAGAGAGGGAAAGGGAAAGTGGCTCGTCTGTTTCCACTGGGTGTTTGTGGGGTCCCTCCCATCCAATGCACCCTGGCTTCAGGTCTTTACTTGCTGATTAAGTTTCACCACCAGGTTTTTCCATCCACTCCTTGGCCTTTATGCCCTCACTGACACGATGTCTATTGCCCCTGCCAAGACTCTCTTCAGTACATTAGCTTAGCTATGGGTAAACTCAGACATCAGGGGGAAAAAAAACCCACTGACAGTTAATAGAGCCCTGTAGGTCCCTGACCCCTGGGGATAAGCATACAGTAGCTGGCAAAATATACATTCTAACGTCTTAGGGAAAAGGTCAGAGTAGCAAGAGAAAATAGGCTGTTTGTATTTTGTGGAATATTTATCAGGGCACCAGGCTCCGGAGCTGCGCGAGGGGGTAAGGGTGTCTCACTGGTGTGCACACAGGGCTTCCCAAACACTGCGGCACACAGGTCTCTGCGGCAAATTGCCAACAGTCAGAGGGCTACCCATCATTTGCATAATCTGCAAGATCTAATTGTGTCTTTGGGCTTTTAATAAAATGGGATTGGTTTTATTTCAGTGGTTGGCTCATAATAAAGGACTCAGCATTCTCAAAATCAGGATGGGCGGTGTGCGCTATTGCAGCCCTCCCTGTCTCCAGCCAAGACACCGAGTGCCCTGTGAGCCCCGTGTCTGCAGGGACTGTGGCTCTGAGCAGCACGAAGGACCATTGTCCAGCTGCCCCTGGCAGGACGTGCTGCATGGTAAGGATGTCCCTTTTTCTGCCTGAAAAAGGCATAGTGTATTTAATGCCCCAACGTTGTTTCTATCCGAAGTGGAGAGTAGAAAAAAAAGATGGGGAGGAAAGCAGATGAATGAAAAGATGGAAACAGGAGGAGAGAATGGCACAAGCAAGGGGCGATGGAGAGAGAAGGAGTGACCAGCTCTTACCTCCCTTTTGCCTGAGGTTTTACTGGCTCCTAAAGAGCCAAAGGGCTTCTCTGATCTCCGAGGCTCACACCTGAGTCCCAGCAGAACTACAGAGGGCTGCTGGCCCCACCTCACCGCACCCACCCCAGGATGTGTGGGATGTGAGCCCCTGATTCTGGCTCGGTCTGAGGAGGTGTGGATTTGGGAGGGAGTAGGCAAGAGCAGAACTAAAACACGGCTGGCCCTGCTTAAGTGTTTGTACAACACTGTCATAGTGTAGTGTTAATGATCAGCCTTGAGAGAGGCGTAACCCTCTTCTCCATGCCCAGGCTGTGCAGCTTGCTTTGGCTTTGCAAATCTTTCTTCTGCCTCCTTGGCTCCGTGGTCCCATGGCATCGTGTGGGGTGGCAGGGGGTGTCCTGCCAGGTGCTCCCCCTGTGCGATGTCTGCCAACCTCCTGCCTCAGCCCCGTGCAAATTTAGATCTCCCCCAGCGTGGAGCTGCTGCACAAGCAGCTTGGCTGAAAAAATCAATAATCTTTTCAATAAAGCATTTTATCCCTTATATATATTGTCTCTCATAAAGATTTTACACAGACAAAAAGTTCAGAAGTTGGTGTAAAAAATGCTGGGAAAAAGGTGAAGATACGTAAGTAAATTACAAACTTGAGGCTGTTTGCAGTACCTTGGGAAAGTGGGAGTTATATTGATGAGTTTTTATTGATTTACCATCATTCCCAGTGTGGACATTTTCTGGTCTATTATACCACAGTCGCGGCATATTCCCATCGCAGCACTAAAGAGGAAATATGGGCAGCCTGACCTTGGCAATATGGAGATAATGAAATACCCTTAATGATCCTTCCAAAAGATTTTACAAGCCAACTTCAGATTGTATCTACTCTGTGCTATGCTAATTTTTACCAAGGCTTGCAAGCAATGCCAAGGTTTCACAGCTTGAATCCTAAGTGCGGGTATTTTGGGGTTAAATACAACAGAAACAGGTGACCTTACTACCTGTGAAACAACAGTTACTGTGAAAGTGCCTGGCGTTTCCAGGAGGGCCTGGGGTTGTTTGTCCCCTTCCCGGGGGTGGAGGTCAGTGCCCACGTTGCCCCCCGTGCTGAGCAGGGCCGGGGTGCCTCTGTGTCACGGTGCCTGGGCTCACCCTGCAGCACTGGCCGTGCCACCACCGGCATCAGCCCCACCAGCAGCCACAGCCCCCGAGGGACCTGCTCAACTGCGGGAAGAGTTGCAGCACTTCAGGGTGGCTTTGGGGACAGCTCAAGGAGATTTACCATATATATACCTGCCTGAAATTGTACCTAGCAGGGACATAAATAGTAGGTTTCAGTGCTTTGCTTTCTTCTTCTCCCCTCTCTGGCCCAGCTGGCAACACAATTACCAGCCCCAAAGTATTATTTTCTTAATAAAAATGTTACGTGTAAAGCAAAGCCACAAATGAGTAACAAACCCATGCAGATTTCAATCATTCCCTTCTTTATTCCCCAGCGAGATTGCTAATGACCTTCACGCAAACCTCCACCAAATCTTTTTTAAAGGCAAATACTAATTTCCTAGCATGAAAAAAGGAAATAAAAAAGCCTATTTTTCATGGGAACCGTGCAGAAAGAAAGATATATTTTCCTTCAAAATGCGGGGAGGATTTTTACATTTTGTCACTTGCTTTGCATAGACTTGGTACTGCCATTTGTTCACCTCTGAATGTAATCTCTCCCCATAAAGCTTTGCTTTAAATTCCTCAGCTACCTGTTAGGCTCTGATAGGTCTTTAGCTGAGCCCGGAGTGCGGGGGCTCTGTGCCCCCACAGCCTGGTTCTGACTCACTGGGAAGAGACCGGGAATGACTCTTTAAATTTTAACAGTTGAACCATTCGTTTTTAAAAAGAATGCACCAAAGCAATGTAAGATTTTATAGCAAAGTCTCCAAAAGTCATTTATAATACAGCAATCCTTCGTAGGAAGCTGCTCTGTAGTGTGCTACAGCCTCCCTGTGCCACAGCCTCCCTGGCCTGTGCTTTTTCTCACACCAGCCAGCACCCAGGGCTCAGTGTGAGTGGAGGGACGTGGGAGCGCACACGTATGTGCACACCTGCACACACCAGAGCTGGCAAACTTGCCGTGCCAGGTTTTAACACTGGCCTTGGGTACTTCATTGGTTTGTTGAGCTGCCAGACCAGGTATGTGTGTGCTCAGGGCGAGTTCAGACCTGGACCTTCAGCAGCCACTTGCTTCCAGCAGATTTTCCTCTGCCTCAAGGTTTTTGCTTTTGCCCTGGAGTCAGAGCTAACGCAGTGTGTGGTGTGAAATACAGAGCCATCCTAGAGCACAAACCTGAGCTTCACCGAGCAAATCAGGGCATCCACAGCAGTCTGCACAAAATAACCGCTCTGCTTGATTCCACAGCCAAAGCACTGGCACAGATGCCGTTTCTCTCCTTATATCAGACCTCACCTACATCTTCAGTGATGCTTTTTAACATTAGCTTCATTAATCAGTTAAGGAGTGAGTTAAGGAGTATTTTCTGGAGCTTATTTGGTGGGGTTTTCTTTCATAAGTCTTGTAAACTTTCCTCAGAACATCTCACTTAAAAGGAGTGGAAAAATTCTGTAAGAAGCAATCGAAAAGGAAAGTCAGTGCTGTGAGCCCTGCCTACAGGCTGGCTCTGTTCTGCCCCTGGTGTTGTCTCGTCACCCCATTGTAGGTCCCTGCCACTGGTGCTCACCGGGGCTGTGTGCTCCCAAGAGTCAGGGGCACCATGAGGCATTCAGGTCCACCCTTCCCTGTCTTTCTCTGCAGAAGGGGACAGTGGGACACTGGGTGGGCTGTGCTGGCCAAACCATGGTCTGCTTGTGACCTCTCCTTGGCAAAACCCACCCCGGCAGCATGTGGCCCTGCAACAGGAGCCTCTGCTCCGAAAGACGCCGTCCTTCCAGAAGGCCATTCCACCAGGGAGAGGAGCAGGGCCCCCTGCCGCCAGTGCTCTGGCAGAAGCAGAGATTGTCACCTGCCACTGCTGGGACCCCGGCCCGAGGGATCCCCTCCTCTGCCTGGGTAGAGCCACCAGCCCGGTGCTGTACAAAATAAGCAACAGTTTGCCTGTAGATATTTGGGGGGAAAACAGTTAATATGATAACAATAGCACTAAATCAGGCACAGAACTTCAAGTACAAGTCACAGCAAGAAGTTGTTAATACCTTTATTATGGGATAAAATGTATTCATGATATTAAAGACATCACATTTCTGCCCTGGTGTCACATTTTAGATGTAGCGTAGATAAATGATATATCACTGTAAGAGATCTACAAAAACCATTAGTAACCATGACATTTTGACGTCAGATTTTAAAAAATTCCTAAGTAATCTTTTTGATTTATGAAATGGTGTCCAGGTTCATCGAGACTGATCTCAGATTTATCACAGCCTGGTTAGAATTATTAATGATTTTCAATTTGTAAATCCAATGCCAGCATGTCCAAGTGCTCTCAGCAAAATCACAGAGAGCTGACAGGGAGATTTTGCTCAATCCATAGTTTTCAGCTATTACAAGATTTTTCTGGTTAACCCTCTGTGGCCCGGCGCGGGCCGCCAGCCCGGCACACAAAGGCATTGTTCTGCCGCGGCACAAAGGAGGCGCGTCCCGGGCACCGCCGCATGAATCACGGCCCGAATGGCCATGAAACACATGGCGTCAACAGGAATGAATGATCTGACTTTTACAGGCTCCTGCTGAAGACCCTTAAAGACTTAAATTATAATGAGAAGAAAAGCTGATCTAAGCCAAAACAGACGGGCTTGGGTAGCTTTTCCCTACAATTCATCACAAGAGCAGATGAAAGGGAGGCAGGGGCAGAGAAAAAAGCAGAGGCACGTCTCCATCCCTCCGCAGCCTTGCAGGGATATCTCCGGAGAAGAAAGCACTGCTCCTTGGGCAAATAGTTACAAACTCCAGAGCCCACGCTGAATATTTATTTCCTAATTTATGGGGTAATTGTCCACCACTTCAGGGAGGGGCTGGAGGGAGACTTGGATACTAAAATTTTCTCTACAGTACCAAGCTGACTTCTCCTCAGGAGGGGCTGTGTGGGGTCTGTGCCCCCATACCTGCCCTTTCGATGGGGCAGCTGTCCCCGAGAGGACACTGTCGGTGTCACCCACCAGCTCCTCCAGGACCAACATTGCCTTTTTTTTTTTTTTTTTAGATGGTTAAAGGAAAAGTGCCATGATTCATCCTTAGGCTGCAGACAGCTAAATTACTATTTACTTCAAGAAATTATATCTCCAGTGTGGCTAAGACACTGAATTTTCAAGACTGTGGTCTCGCTCAGGGTCCGCACTGCAGCCCTGAAGCCCCAGGTGCTCACATCCCACCAGGTGAGGCCCGGCTTGTGCTGCCTCTCCTGGCAGTCGGGGCGGTGGGTCCTGTCACTGAACCATTTCCCTGTGTCCCCGTCTGACACATCGGCTCTTCCTCTCAGAATTATTCAGGTTTGTTAAAAAAGGGCAGAAGCAACTTGGGCTGTGGGGCATGACAGGGGCTGTTTTAAATTACTCCTGCTTCTTGAATCCACATCCAGACAGGGTGAAATATCTGTGTAGCTCCAGACCGTGTTGAGGAGCAGGACTTACTGGTGCTACTTCAGGTTCCCAGTGACTTGTAGCTTTGTACTGCAGGGAAATCTGGAAGGCAACATTTCAAGTAGGATACAATTCCAGTAATCTCCAGGCCAAAGCTGCTGTGGCTGCAGGGACTTCACAGAGCACGCGGGTTCTTTGAGAGAGGCAGTGTCTAGTTTTTTCTCAAGTACTCCACCTTAATTGGGCAGGTAAAACTCTATAATTAGGGACCTTAACTGGGGAATTTTTCTAATCCATCATATCTGCTCCATTATTCAACTCTATCAAATCCACGCATGCAAGGAGAAGCAGGACATTCTTCACAACACTGTCAATATTAACGTCTTTCCAATTACAGAGCATTATAATGGCAATCTAATGAGGAACTGTGACATGCTGGCTGCAACTCCTAACTTTTGATTAAAGCCTCCTTCAAGATTCTCCCCTTTAATTTATGGCAGAGGGCTGTCCAGGTGCAGTAAGGAAATGCCAGGAGACAGAAGCCTCCAGTACAGGCTCCAGGCACCCCAGGAGTCCCCACAGCCCTGGGTTTCTGTCGACCCATTGACCCGCACTGGGTCCAGCACCAGCGGCACCTTCCCCACATCCACTCCCAGTGTCGCTCTGCCAGCAGGTGATGGATGCCAGCTCTCCCTTCCCCGGGACAGGGGTGACCTCTCTGCCACCAGGAGCTCAGCCACAGCCCTGTCCCAGCTGGCCCTGCCAGTGCCACCTCCAGCTGAGCAGCTCCTGTCACCCCAGGACACCTCCTGCAGGAGAGCGGGACGGGCGTCCTCCCCTCTGACAGTGACTGACATTTCTATCCACCCCAGGCTCTGCCGCTGCCTCCCAGTTTATCTGCTCACGTCCTCACAGCCCCGACACCAGGAAATGAATTTCCAAACTGATAAAGATGCCTTGCTGCTTACACTGATCTCCCAGATGAGACACGGCTCTGTGCAAGGACCGAGACACAGCGGTGTGTCCAGACTGACACCGGCTGGAGCGGCCGAAAGATGGTTCACCCTTTAGCAGGAGCCAGCCCTGCCCTCGGCTGCTCCTGCTCATCCCGCCCCGGGAGCCCCCAGCCCAGGGCAGAGCCAAGGGCAGCCCTGGCCCCGCGGGTGCTCCCTTCCAACCTGGCTTTTTCCCTCCGCGTCTTTCCCAGACCCCATCCAAGCCCAGAAGCACAAGCAGAGTTGCTTTCTCTTGTTCTAGCAGACTAGTTATTGCAGTTTCAAAGTGATTTTTTAAAAAATTTTAGATCCTCTCTGAAGTGTCTGACTCTGAACTACCAGGTGTCCAGGACTGAATGCGACAAGTAGGGTTCTGTCCAGCCCTCTAGAGATCCTTTCACTGTTTTTTGTTCTCTGATGTGTCACTTCTTCATGTGACTGAAATATTTGCTTGTTCACCCATCGCTCTGCACGTGCATGGCGAATTTACTGCCCACGGTCAGCCTCTTCCAGCAGTTCTGCTTCCTGGATTTCCTCGGTATCTTTGAATCTCTGCAGATGGAAAGGTCTATTTTAGAAGCCATACTTTGCAAATTGCTGCCACATTACACATTTCATCTAATGCAGCCGTCACTGATTTCTCTTTAAAAGTGTCAATTACTTAAAAGCAATATGAACGATGAGAATGTGAACGATGAGAGATGGCTTTAGAAAGAGAAACTCCTTTGCACAAGCAGCATGCAAGAAATGGGCTGAGGTTGGAGAAAATTTGCTAAAAGTACCCTGAAGGGAGCTGCTTTAACGCCCTCTGCTCATGTATCATCTGTGTCCTTCCCCCTGCTCACAGCACACCTGGTTCCCACTGATCTTCAAGACCCTCATCTCCTGCAGCAGCTCTGGTGCGTACCCCAGCTCCAGCCAGCACGGACCCTGTGGGGCCACCGGGACCGTCTCCACAGCCAGGCTGCTGCTCCCTGCAGGGAGCATCCTCAAGCCCCACACTGAGGAGACCTGGGTGGTGTCTGGAGGGTCATGGTGGCCAATGGAGCAGTGTCAGCAGCTTCCCACCACTGCTGCCAAACCAGCCCCTTCTCCAGACACTGGCAGTTAGGTGACGTGGTGGGCAGAGCGGCTGGGAAGCTGTGGCCATTCCCCACCACTGCTGAATCTTCTGCCCGGGATGACACTGCAAACCACCTTTAGGCACGAGACCTCACAGGGCTGGACCTGCCCTAGCCCTGTGGACACAGGCGGACGTGTGGAGCTCTAATGGAGTGTTGTCCCTGGTTTTGCACCTTCCCAGTATGGTTCACCACAAAGCAGCTCCAGTGGAAGCCCAGTCATGTCCCTGTACCATCCACACACACCAAGAGGATGCACCAATGCCTGGTGTGGCCTCTGCAAAGTCCCTTGTGAAGGTCCATGGTCCAAGCCCTATGTGGCACTGAGCAGCACAATATCACAGAATCCAACCATTCTGGTTGGAAGAGACTCTTAGGATTATCAGTCCAGCCATCAGCCCTGCTCTACAATTCCTCCCCTACACCATATCTCCCAGCACATGTATGCCACACTGTGACTTACGAGTGCTTAAGGGAAGAGACAGGGGCACAGCTTCCCCCCAGGAACCCTCCACATGCTGCAAGGTCCAGCCCCTCCACTGGCTCTGTTCTCTGATGGCTGCTTGGGCTCCTTTCAGCTGACAAGGGAAGAGTGTGAGTTGTTGATACCGCAGCTGAAAAGGAGGGTTTATTAAAATATTCTTCTGACAGGTTCATTTTCTGAATTCCTCTGGATTATTTCCAGCATTCCAGTTCCATCAGAAAACGCTCTTTTCAGGGGCTTGGGAGAGACTGTGAGTCATTTCTTCCCTTTTCTTCTCATTTAGATGGGAAAGGTTAATCCTTTGAAAGTCTGAAATAGCCACAACTGAACTGCAAGGGAGTGTGCCACTCCACAATGCAAGAGAAGTGCTTGGCCAGAGCAATATCTTGAGAAACTGTAATCCTGCAAGAGAAGACATAATAACAGAGGGAGTAAATTGTCACAGCGGTAGCCGCTGTTGCCGTTTGTGTTTGGGTTGTGTATGTGCCATCACAGCCATGGCCAGGCTGTGGGGACTCCCCTCCTCTCACAAGGGTGGGGGCTGCTGTGGGTGCCCACCCTCGGCAAGGTGGGTGACATCGTCTCATGGACCTGATTCACCCCGAAGCACCTGGAGGAGCAGCATGACCCTATCCAGCCCCATTTCTGAGGCATCACCCACGCTCTGCAGCCATCTTTGGTGGGTCCCTGACCTGCAGGTGACAGTGCTCCTCCACCAGGTCCCGTGGGAGCCCAAAGCACCACAAAGGCCTCTGCCCCAGAACCCCCGGGGCCAGGGGAAGGTGTTGGGGTGAGGTACCGCATGGGGTGTCCCCATAGACCAGGGGGAGGCAGGGACTGTGCCCACCCCTCAGCCATCACTGCTAACGAGCCAGCACTGGCGCCCCTTTCCAGAACAAACGTGATTCCAATTGAAAACTAACATGACAACAGGCACACACGGTAATAACCCAGTGAGGAGACATGGCTCTCAAGACATCTACAGACTCCAGATTAAATGAAATTTTGACAGAGAAAAATATGTATTGGCAACATTTCTTGATCCACAATTCAAAGAGAAAATTGAAACCATATTTCCGTAAGAATCAGACGCTGGAAAGAAGTTCTTAATAAACAAAAAGAGACAGGTCATGTAATTCACTCCCTTTTCCTCTTTTTCATTTGTTGGCCAGTAACTATTAAAAGTCAAGGAAAGAAGGTTTCTAACTGAAAATTTGTACTTGAACTTGACAAACAAAACAACTTGGAAGGAAGTTTCCCAGCTGCAAGTTAGAATATTTATGTCTGGAGATGTAAGGAACATTTCAAAACATTAAACAATTTGGGAAAAAAAAAAAAAAAGCTGCTGGTTTTTGGGCTGAGACTGTCTGGTTTACAGACTCTGCTCCACCTCGCTTTTAAAAAGCAATGGCTGAAAAAAACAGAGGGGGAGAGAATGGATGTGGACTTCTTGTTTGTTTAGTGACAAATCAAATGTTACCTCCTGGAAAACAGGAGTCAGATATTTACATGGGAGTGACTCAGGTGTGTCCCCCCTTGGAAGATCCCTGCGTGGGGGTAATTTCACTCAAAGCCAGTGCCCTAAGCTCAGGGTTTTTATCCCTGGATTTTCTGCTCTAATTATTCCCAGGATGTAGGGCTTTGGCAGCATCTTGGTTCAAAACACTAGACACCCATAAGCACAAGTTGAAGACACAAAGACCCAGCACCAGCGTTAGGGACGGGCACTTTCTGGAGCCAGAGCCGTGCACGGGGTGGCAGGAGCACCCTCTTCTCCAAGGACACCAAGAGGTCACAGAGAATCCTAGAATCACACAATGGTTTGGGTGGAAAAGGACGTTAAAGTCCCACAGTACCACCCCCTGCCCTGGGCAGGGACACCTCCCACCCACCAGGTTGCTCCAAGTGCCCCCCAACCTGGTCTTGAACCCCTCCAGGGATGGGGCAGCCACAGCTTCTCTGGGCAACCTGGGCCAGGCTCTCACCACCCTCACACCAAAGAATTCCTAAGCATGGAGAGACATCACTTCTTGGGCAGCAAAATCTCCCCGAGGCAGTAGGTACCAGGTTCCCCCATGTGTCCCATGTCCCAGCACAGAGGAATGAAGGGTTACTTGACACAGCTCCTGGTCTTGCTATTGCTGCTCACAACAAAAACATTGTTCCTTTCTGCCAGTGCCAGTCCAGAGACCTCGGGAGAGGGGGGCAGCTCCAGACCCCCGTGCAGAAGGAACCTTGTCTTGGGGCAGCACCAACTCCCTTTCCTGTGTCCCTGCAGGCTCTGGAGCCCAGACAGGGATCCCCCTGAACAGCTCAGGGCAACTGTGGGCCATGGTGATGGCAGCGGGAACACAAACACACACCCCAGGAGGTACAGATTGTGCAGAGATTCATTTCTCCAGCTTCCCCGAGGAGGAGGAACTGAGCAGTGTCCATGGGAGTCATCGCTCTAGGGGCCCAGCACTTCCTCCGGGATGGGACCAGCAGCTCTGGCCTGAAGCCTGAGACCTCTCAGCCCCTCACCAGCCCGGCCAGTGGCTTGCATGAGGCGAGCATGAGGTGAGACAAGCCGGTGTCGGTGTGGCGGGGCTGACGGCTGGGCCCTCCCACGCCACAGAGTGACATGAATTAGCGTATGACAGTGACAGAAAATGGAAAAGAATGGCCCTGCAAATGCAGTTACAAGAGAAAGGCAAATTGATTTAGTGGACATATGAGTATTTTTGAGAGAGAAAGCAAGAGAGCTGCATGACATATTCCAAGATACCCTACGATTGCTTCTCTTAAGGAGATGTCATTCAGATTTTCCTGAACTAGCCTTTAAATTACAGTTCTATAAATAGATAGGACACTGGCAGTATTTACAGTATGAGCATCAGGTGAAAAACTACAGCTTCTGCAGCGTCTGCTCATCTCACCTTGTATCTGCCCTGCTGGAGGTTAACTCTTATTTCCATGTTAATGCCGTCTCAATCCCAATGACTGCCATTTGTCAAATTAACATTCATTTCAACAACCCAAAAGTGAGAGCTTTTAAACATTAATTCACTACTATGAGCTCTTCACAGCACATTATTATGTTACTGTGATGAAACAAACTGCCTATGGAAAGATATAGATCCTACTGGCAATGTTGGCACTGCAGATGGGAGAGGAAGCCCATTCTGGAGGCAGAGCTCCCGTGGGCTCCCGTGGTGAGGGCAGAGGCCCCCACACTGGTGACGGCAGGGGTGGAAATAAATGGAGCCACGAAGGCGGGTGCTGCTCAAGTAGGGCATCCCCAGGCCTCCCGCGGGTCCCTGCAAAACCTGGGGGTCCAGAGCCCCCCAACCAGGCTGGGAATGCCATCTCGCCTCACCCAGAGCTTCCTCTCCTTCTGGCATGGCATTCCCAGGAAGCGGCTTGCTGAGCACCAGTGCTGCTGCGAGGCTAGCGTGAGTATTTCCGAGGCAAGAGATTACCATCTAAAACATTTAAATCTGTGCTATTTTGGGTCTGCAATTATTCCAGCTCTCATGATGACTGATCAATGTGCTGTCTCCGATTAATAAGACAAATTAGGGGAAGGGCATTCCTATGACAATGGCTGACGAGAGCCGCTGCCGCCATGTCCTGGGGCGCATGTGGGTGCGGACAAAGGCAGGAAGCGGCACCAGCGCCAAATATCCCTTGGGACATCCCTTGCGTGGAGCCGCGCTTCTCCCCATGCACGTGCGCTTCCCTCCTGCACAGGTAGTGAAGGCCATGGCCTCGGGGCTGCCCTTCTGCTGCCCGTTGTGGGGGAGCAGCCACAGGGCTTCCCAGAAATGTCATGTTCAGGAGCAGCAAGGCACATACGGTTCCTGCAGCTGCACTCCCTGCGCTCCCTGCTCAGAGCACCCAGCAGGTGAGGTGGGACGTACTGGACATGGTGGGAGGGAAACCTGCCAGCCTTTAACTCGTGGACACTGACAGCCCCTGGTATTGTGTGCGGAGGCCACCAACCGCTCCCCATGGCCTTGGGGCTGCACGTGTTGCTGGGCAGAGCTTCGTTCCCTGTCACCCATCAGAGCATCGCACAGTCTGGGCTGTCTCCAGGGGCTGCTGCTGCTCTCCCTCCTGTCAGCCCACCCTGGGACCCTCTCTGATACCCAATCCCTCCCATCCTGTTTTCCAGAGCCCAGTTTTAGTTTTAATCCACTGAGCTGATCTGGGGAGGCGGTCTCCATAGGATATGCCAATGGTGCAGCAGAACAGGATTTCCTCTTGCCTCTCAGAATGGAATAAGAGACTGAGGCCAGAGGGTTCACCAGGGACATCAAAGGTGCTGCTTCCTCTCCAGGATCAATCCCTGCACCCACTGTGGTTCCCACGGGGGTCTGCTGTGCGTGGGTGATGCTGCATGAGGACAGAGCCCAGCCCTGCCTCCAGGCTCACCCACCAAACACCCTCTGCTGACCTGGCCCCAGCTCACAGCTCCAAACAGCCTGAACTTCAGCCTGGCTGGAGGAAAATCAATGTTCTCAACAGGCTGGCAAGTGACTCAGCCCACAACCTGCTGTTGGACACTTATTTAGGAGGCGGGGACTGGTGGGAATGAGAGCATACCAGGCAGGGCCACCAAGTGCCACCATCCCACATGCCCAGGGGCAGAGGACAGGACCTCACGACCACTGTCCTGCAGCCAAGGTGATCGGCCACCATCCTGCCTGCCCAAAGCGGCTGTCACCTCGGGGCCGGCAGTGCCTGTCCCACATCTGGTCTCCTGGTTTTCCTGAGGGTCTCTCTCCCCAAATAAGCAAAGACAGATACCTACAGCTCAACTGCATCTAGAATAATACATGGCTCCTAACTGAATACAAGGCTGTAATTCAATCAAGATGTTCTGCTGACACTATAAACTGGGAGAGCAGCTCAAAGCACCGTGTATAAATGCCAGCAAAACCCTGAGACTGAATTACAGCTGTACTGTTGCGCCAGACACCGTCATGGCTCAAACACAGGGGAACAAAGTCCTCTTTGTTAAACTAATTATTTTAATACATATAAGGAAAGGACAGAAAGGACCTGTTAAATATTTACCATTTCAGGCCTGTTCTTTGTAGGACATTTTTTCGCATGTTGTTGATATAAGCTGTTATGTGCAGCAGTTAAATCTGCCTATAAAAACGGAAAGGTTTGAAGTGTGCATGACATATTTCAGGGGGACCGGGTGACTCAGGGGGTTGGTAATGGAGCACGCAGCCTTTCACCTCTGGAGCGCTGGTTTGAATCCAAAAGCCATTACCATCTGGAGGTCATTTGGCAGCATCCCTGTGATGAGTTGGGCCGTTCTTGGTCCTAATGGCCAAGCGCTCACGTGGTGGAAAGGTTCCCCCACGCAGGCTCGGTGTCTGGTCAAGGGGGCAAGGGAGGGCAGGGGAAGGGGCTCAAGCTCTCCCTGCTGCTTGGGAGCCCCCAGGACAAACGCAGCCCATGGCTCGCTGGGGTGTCACACTGCTTTGTCCCACAGGGGACGGTAGAGCTCATGACACCCCCAGAACCAGTGAATCCTCCTGACACTGTGAGGGGCCAGCCCAGGAGCACACAGGTGACAGTGGCAGGGCAGCAGCCCTGGTGACCACCAATGCCCCCATCCCACTGTGGCTCCCAGGGAGTGGAGCAGGGGAGCCCCGTGTCTCATTGCCACAGGCCAGTGTGACCAGGAGAGTGGGGCACCAAAGGACAGTTTGGAGAACCCGTTGCCATGGAAACAGCTGTTTGCTGCAGGAAAGAGCAGTGCTTGGGCACCGCTGTCCCAGCAAGAGCACCACGGGCAGAGTGACACCCTGCTGTGGCACCCAGGGAGACACCCAGGGAGAGGACAAAGGACATCCTCACCCTGTCTGGTGTGGGCAGCGCTGGGGCTTGGCAGAGGCCCTGCTGCTGGGGGGCTCCAGCAGAAATGCAGACCTGTCAATGAAAGTGCCAGGGACAAGTCATTGCCCACCTGGCAGCAGAAAGCAGGGACCCCTGACCACTGAGCCCCCAGCTCTGAGCTGCTCTGTGGGTCCCTCAACACCCAGTGTCTGGAGTTCTGTATGAACAGCAACAACTCCCAGCACAGCCCCTCAGGTGCTGGCAGCCTGGGCAAGGGGCATCAATGGGACCCCAGCTCTGCCTACAGAGCGCCCACCGAGACACCTGGCCACCAAGACCACGGGAGCACATCCCACTGCAGCCTCCTGGTGACATCTCCTGATGGCTGACCCTCTCCATGAAGATTAATGGAAAGCGTCTGCCTCTGATGGTGCTGCCGATTCAGTCTGTCTGGCTGTCAGGAAAATGAGAGCTCTGTCCTCAGCCCACCGCAGGGAAAAGGCTTCATCTTCGCCCCAAAAGGGACGGAGGCTGCTCGGGGTGGTGTTTTTCCTAAGGAGAAGCTCAAGTTCTGTAGATCTCAGCAAAAACTGTGGGAAGAACTCAAATATGCAGAAAGCACTGATTTTCCACGTGGATGCATTGCCATTAGCCCTGCCCATTAATTAGAATAATGCTAATTGTTATGATAATGATGATTATAAACACTACTTCATATTTACTGAGATTGGAAATATTTAAAACAAACCCTTGCAAAAGCTGTGTGCTTTTATCAAAGCCAGCAACATCTCAGATAACATTTTTAAATGCCAAATTTTCTATGAAAACGTATATTTATATCAACAAAATTAAATTTCGGCTTAAGCTTCTTATTATAAATAAAAGAAAATAAGTCAATAAAACAATAAATATCTAACTGAATGAAGCAGAAATTATATCCAATTATATTTTCTTTAAAACCCAATTTATCTGCCAATATTTTCTTTAAATGCTCATGTTACTTTTTCACTTACTAACAATAAATGCCTGGATGCATTTCAAAGTGGTGCCTTTTCTATTATTTCATTTCCTGGAGTCCTCGGCTTGAAAGGACATTAATAGCACACTATAAATAAAAAAAAAAAAAAAAGTTACTTAAGGATTTACAGCTGAGGATTTCTATGGAAACAAACCGAGGAGGGGAGTTTGCATCAGTGTGGGGGTGGTGGACGGAAACAAAGAGCACACACTGAAAATAGGAAAGAAAGTTCAGCTGCCACATGGCAACCCGGGGGCCTCCTACCTGCACCCAGGCAGTGGGTCCCTGGGGTCACCCAAGGCAGTGGGGGCTGGAGTACCCCGACGGGGCTGCTCTGGCATGGTGACACCCGCAGGAGAGGGGGCGGTTTGGGGTCCCAGGAGGGGCTGCTGCTGGAGCTCCTGCCTCTGTCCAAGAAGAAAGTCACAGTAAAGCCACAGGGGTGGTCCCACACGCTGGGTCACTGGGACACCACAGGACACCAGGACACTGTGGGACACTGGGACACTGCTGGCCTGGGGCATTTTTTCCCTCACGGCCCAAGTTCCTGCACCCCACGCTCGGAGCCTCTGAGCATCAGCCGACGGCGAGGAACAACTCCATCGCCAGCCCTCTCACAAACAGGAAAGTGGATTTCCAAGTGAGAGGGACCAAAATTACTTGCATAACATAGGAAACAATTCAACAATCAAAAAATCTTTCACCACTTAATAGGATTTTATAAATTGAATTATCTCTTTAAGTGCTGACAGTCCTAGCCTATCAATCAATTAAGGGATGCCAGGCTTGAGCCTACAGACTCACTTGGTGGGAGAGCGCTGCTCTCCGTGAGCTGCTCTCCAGGCACCTTGCTCTTTTGACATCCCCCAGAGCCCCATGAAGGCCGGGCAGTGCCAGGGGCCTTAATTATTTGTTATATTTTGTAGCTAAAGTGTCCTTTCAGTCCTTTATAGCTTGTTTTGCAGCAGCCACTGGGCAGTGGGCACTGCATGTGCCGTAAGGTCGGGCCAAGGGGGCTGAATCCAACTCTCTGGTTTCTGGAGCCGGGCAAAGCCACGGACAGGCAGAGGCCTGGGGTGACCTCTTTGTCACGAGTACAGAGGGTTTTGGTAACTTCTGTTTAGAGTTTCTGCCATTTGCCTCTTGCACTAAGTGTGTATTAATGCAGTGGGCGAAGCTGGCGTTACTGATGGCGTGTAGGACCAGGTGTTCACAGACGAAAGGTTAGTTTATTCATCCACTGGGAGGCCTTATGAAAAACAAATTCAGGTAAACAACATATTTTTCTTGACTGCTTTTCAAGATTTAAGGCAGGGATCCTGTTCTCTGAGTCTCTTTGACGCATTTCCATTGCACTCTGTTATTACATTCTTCAAAAAAGAGAGATTGCTTCTCGTGCCAGGTTCTGGGGAGAGGGAAACCTAATTGAATCTGCTGCCCGTGTGCGCTGGACAGCATCTCCTTCCCAGTTATGGATGGTCTTCAGAGTTACTGAAACACACAGGCAGGCCTATTTGAAAGATATTTTTTCTGTGAGGGGGACCCACAGTGCCAATGCTGTGTCCCCTCCTTTCTTGGCCTTGGGCAGCCTGTGCCCGCCATCCCCATCCTCTTCACTTAGGTGCCCGCAGAGCCCAGTCCTCCCCATCCCGCAGCTACTTCTCCTGCACCTGGAGCAAACGTCATCACTGCTCTTTGTGTGATGAAATGTGGTGGGGAAATGGGCTACCAAGTGAACCCTCCTGCGTGCCCCGCTCCAGCGAGGGGCTCGAGGGGCTGGCACTGACCCCCCCGGTGCCCCCAAGGTGCCACCTCCCTCCCCTCCCAGTGCCACACCAGCACCATGGTCAGCCAGACTTGGCAGAGCAAAGCCACTGATGCAGGAGTCACCGCTGACCCTGCTGGACGCCCTGGCACTGCCAGGAGGGACCAGCTCATGCGTGGCTGCCCTGGGTCCCGTGGGAAAAGACAGTAGCTCGTTTGGGGAGGAATCAGGCCGTGGGATGCCAGGCACAGCATGAGGCTGGCTTAGCCCTGCTGCACTTTCCATCTGCTTCTTGTTTAACCTCTGAGCATGGTGCTCAGGAGAGAGAAATCCCTGTGCCCCGTGTATGACCACTGGAACTTGATTAAGCACTGAACTTTAATTAATTGACTGGCTTGGAGTAATAAGGTTTGCCGATTCACTCTGCCCAATGACATAGTGAATAGTTAATTTACATGAACTGTCAGGTGCAAAGAGCTGCTCTCCTCCACCCCCACCATCAATCAGGTGAGGTGCAGAGCACACGGGGGGCCCAGCCACCCACCACAGCCCCCTCCAGTGACGACATGTGTCCTGGACCCTCACAAAACCCTGGCCCCATGGCTGGAGCTGCTGCAAGTGGGTGAACATGGGGCACTCAGGACCCGGTTCTGGCTGAGCTGAGGGGAGTCACCTTTGCCCCTGCTGGGTGCTGGGGACCCTTGGGCAGCCCTCTCACACCCGGGTGCTGCTACTCCCGAGAGGAGAGCACCATGAGCAGGGCTTTGCCATCAATCACACACGATACACCACTCCTGGCATTTCCCCACCAGCAGTCAGGAAATCTTTCCAAATGCCAGCTTCCCATCCCGCTCAATCATTTCCACCCCACACCCGCACAAGTAAAGGTTACCAGGTAAATCCCCCCTCCCTGGCGTGGGCCACGGAGCGGAGACGCGGTGGCCGGTGAGGAGCCACCATGTGGAAAAGTCTTCCCAGCCAGAGCGGGCTGGGAGCAGGAGGGCAAGAGACCTGGAGCACGTGCCCTGCCTGTTCCTTCAGCGTGCATCTCCTGCTCTTTAAATTGATTGGCACTTTCTATTTGAGGAAAAATGAGTTCTTAAAATTGAAATACTGGTTATTGTTATGGTAATACAGTGAGGCTGCGGCAGGAGAGATTTTAAGATACAAAAAAGGTTAGTTTAAATCAGGTGACTGATAGGTGAGTCTATATAAAGTACTCAGGACTAATGAGTTCAGAGGTATCTACGTATTGGGTCTGGCCCCCTTAATGTTGCTGATTCAAGCAGTGGGTGCAGGTAATAACCAAGATAACCTGAGGCCTCCGAGATCATTATTGCTTTATCACGTTTTGTATAAAATATTTTCGGCCTCATTTAGGATGTCAGCCTCTATCAGATGTTTCCTTGCATTAGGAGTGTGACGTGTCCCCTGTGGTGCCGGCGTTACCTGGCACCCTCCCCATCTGCCGAGGGGGAAGCGCTCGGGGCGCCCGGGAAGTCTCTTGGGGGGACACAGCGCTAAGCAGAAGATTTATGAATAAAGTAACAAAAAAAGTACCGAGCCCATATTAGCAAGACACAGTGACTGATTCCCAACATATGTTATTGCTTTCTCTCATCTTTACCTGAAATTAGTAATTTAGAGTCCATACCTTTATTTGGAAAATAATAGTATACGCAGAATTATAAAAGTTTAATACACTCTCAGTAAAATGAAAAATGAGTGGTTATGATATTGTCTAACACTTTCAAATGTGTTTATTAATTCATGTTTTAAATCATAAGTTTCATTCTGCAGGAGAGTCATACACAGCAATAAGCAAGTTTTAAAATATTAATGAATAAACAATATTTCTCTATTGAAATATAACATGCTTCTTTGAACAATGTACCACCGGTAATAAATCACAACCAGCAGAAAATTGCATTTCATATTTAATACAACTTGAACTCTGCCTTTTTATAAATGATATCTTTTTTGTTTAATTGGCGTCAGTTCAGATCTAGCAGATTGCTAATAAAATTCTGGATTTCCATATTTAATGACGCGTGCTCTTTATGCTGAATTTTACCACAGAAAACACAGCCTTTTATTATCCTAATAGATAGCATTACTAGGTGATCTCCAATCATGAGCAACATCCCCATTTGCTCTTCCGAAGCCTCACCTGGGCTCCCTGGCAGCGGGGGGGCACCATCATCCTGGCAGCAGCCCAGCCAGGCGAGGGGCTGGGTGGGCAGCCTCCACACCAGTGGGGAACAGACCCCACCAGAGATGCCCCAGAGCCTTGACAAGGAGAGACCCCCAAGCCCCTCCAGGCATCCCCCTTCTCCCAGGCACCATCCCTGGAGAGCTGAGCCGGCAGGAGGTGGAGGTGGAGGAGGGTGCCCTTCCCAGAGGGAGCACTGGCCCAGAGCTGAGCTCCTTGGGGACACCCACGGGTCCCCACTGCCCCCTCAAAAGGAGCCACCACCCACCCCCCAGGAAAGGTGGCTGGTGCAGGCAGGACATGGCCACGTGTGCACCTGTGGCACCCCTGCACGAGCACACACGTCTGTACCCACATTACTAGCCACAGAGATGAATGAAATTAATTGGTTTTAATTAGCCTGTGTAAACAAGATCCTTAAATTTGTTGCCACATGAGGGTTTTGGCAGTCTCCAATAAATTAATCCTTTTTATTATATCAATGACAGCGAGATGATCAAATAGGCTTTGATATAGATTTTGGGATTCATCACCTAGTAGCATTCTGATATGCTTGAACTTCTTTTCCTGCTGCTGCTGCTGGAGGCAAGAACGAGGCTACAAACGGCGTTGGCTCCTGAGCCTGTCGCAGGCGGAACGGGGGATTTGGCGACAAATGGACAGAGGATGCCTGGGAAACTTTGAAGAAAAGTTTGTCTCCGGGATTTGTTGGGAAAGTAGAGTTTGCAGTGGGGTAGGGTCACACGGGGAGAGATGTGGGGGCAAGGAGATCCTGTAATGAAGCACAGCAATTAGCATGTTGTCTCAGCACATCCTGCAGCCAGCGGCTGAGCTAAACCTGTCCCTGGCTTCACCTTGGACGCCAGAGCACACGGTGCCTCCATCCAGCCATTCCTGCCCCAGGGCACAGCAGGACGGGGGGGGGATGAGGCTGTGACCAGCCGGAGTGGCCTGTCCCAGCCATGCATGGCCAGCATTGCACAATGTCCCTTTGCTGGCCCACACTGAGTGCCCAGCCTTCCCCATGCACTTGGATGCTGCCCCACTGCCCTCGGAGAGCACGACACGTGTTTGTGTGGACCAGGGCAGCACCCTGGGCTTTCGGGCTGCACTAAACACAGTGTGGCCACTGGCAGGGCCTCAGAGAGGGCTGTGGGAGCCCCTCAGCTGACATTTTGTGGCTTCACCCAGACTTCCCAGGCTCATCCTACAGTCCTCTCCTGCACCCATGGCTCTCGGCACCGGCTCCCCATCTGCCTGCACTGTGCACATCACTCCTCCCACCCTGCTGAGCCCAGGAGGTGATGGGCTTCACCGGTGCTGGGGGACACCTCAGCAGGGCTGGTGTCTGTGGCAGATTTGCTCTGGTGTGTCACAGCTGATTTCCTCGCTGCTTCTGGGATGCAGCCCAGCACCTACAGCGCGGCTGTCAGCAGAGGTTTTAAACACCAGCACCATCCTTCCCTGTCACCCGCTGCAGGAAGGTTAAGAGGCTTTGGATTCCAGGTGCACAGGGAAAACAAGTCTGGTATCAGAGTGGCTGCCCAGGCACGCTGCGTGCCCACAGCGGGGGAGATGCACCCACATCCCACCTGGAAAGCCCAGGAGAGCAGGCCAGCAGCCGTGGTCACAGACATCCCCTCACCAATGGGAGGGAGAGCTGCTGCACACAAAACCTTCTCCTGCTCTCCACCACCAAGGGAAGGGATGGGAATTCTAATCATATATTATATTACCGTGTCATATTAGACTAATAAAATCCTAATATGATACAGGAATGGGGAGCATATCATAACTCCTCTGTGGCTAATACAATGCATGCAATAAATCACTCCCAGAGCTTATCCTTAACAATTGTATCAGTGCTTTCTGTGTCATGCTGATAACTCAGTCCCTCTGATCTAATGGTTCACTTTTCTTCACAGTCCATATGGCAGTGACATTAAAGCTAATGAAATAAAATAAAATTTGCCAATCTTTGAAGAATTCCATTCTTTAAAAAGATGTATTTTATTAACACAAACTGGAAACATCTTCAGTTACTCGGAGTTATTTTTATCACATTGGAAATACATGGCAGAGATAGTGGCATCATCAGCATCTTACACCCAGCTCCTGTGTGGGCTTTGCAAAAGACACGGTGACAGGATAACACACACGTAATGCCAAGTTCACATCACCAGCAGAGCTGCCCCCTCTGAGCCAGTCCCGTGGGACATGGGTTTTGCTGCACCCGAAGCTCACACTCTCCCCGACTCTTCCCTTCCTGGGCTGAGAGGTTCCTTCATTGCATCCATGGCCAGACACACCGGTCTGAGGGCCTGGCATCTGAAAGTCAGGAGAGGAGATCATCTTCTGCTTGGCTTTTGGCACACGAAGGTTTTGGTTTTCTTCCTGGGGCTGGTAGGGGGGCTGCAGGCCTGCTCCCGTAGCTCAGTGAGTCACAAACCACGGTGCATCTGCCAAGTGCCCGGCGCTGGTTTCTCCCTGGCCATCTCGGCCACTGGCAGCTCCTCAGTGCAGGACAGACAGAGCTGGGGCTGGTCCCTAAAGTGGCTGGTCCAGCCATGCATGGGGGGGGCTCATCTCCAGACACTCTCGTGCTGGTCAGAGCCCTGGGAGGCACAGCACAGAGATGATGGTGGTGGTGGGCACCTTCATCAGGATGGTGCCAGGCACACAAGGTGGCAATTCTGGGACCCGCTGCAAATCTCCGGCTGCTCCTGCTGTGCTCTGTGCAGGCTGTCACCTCCTAGGGCCAGCGGGAGCCATGGCCAGGGCACTGGTGGGCTTGGCTCCTCCACAAGCATGGTACGTGGGACTGTGGTGGCTCCAGTCACAGTGACAGTCAGGCATGTGCACCAACAGCTCACAGCGCAGGGAATTGGCATCACACCACTGAGCAGTCCCACAGGCAGGAGGACTGAGGGTCTCCTCCCCATGCCAGGATGGGTGCACAGTGCTGCAGCAGAGGTCCCAGATGGTGAGGGGGCTGCAGCCCCTGTCCAGGTGCCTGCACGGAGCAGGGAACCTTGCACGAGTCACTGTTCCTGCACAAGGCTCTGACGGTCCCTCGGGGGGTAGCTGCTGGGTGAAACACAATACCATCAACAGCATGATCCTAATGCTGGTGCTCGCAGTAAACCTTTCTGATGTGTGATCGAGCCTCAAGGATAAGATGTTTATTATTTGCCGTGTAACCACGTGGCTGTTCTCCAACGTAAGGAAAGGCCAAATTGCACTTGTAATTCAAAGGGACCCAAAGCCTTAATGCTGTAAAGCAGCACACTAATGATGCCCAGCGGGCGCGGGGCATGCAAGTGCGGCCCAAAGGTTGTTGATGGCCTTCCTATGAACCTCCTCAGAGTGTGACAGGTCCTTGCCTGTGGCCAGCGGAGATGTGATCAAGATGAGGGACGTCTGTGTGTTCATTACGCTGCCTACGCCTCCACTGACACACTTTACATTTAAAATACTGTTTCCATTGAGCTGGAGCATAAACACCCAGCGTGCGGACTTGGGGAGCTCCATTAGCAAATGCAAATCGGTCAGTGCTTTGTCCTCCGCATACAGAAGTCTTCGGAAGTCCATGGTCCCCACCTGCCCCAGCTCTCGTTAACTGATAACAAAGGCTTTGCAATGCACGTCTACTTATTTACTTGGTTATTTAAATGCACCACCTGTAGTGAAAGAAGCCATGTTCAAATCTAAAACTGATCGAGAAGTTGCGTCTGCTCTGAAACACGAGCAGAAGCAGTAACTGGCGCTCGAGGGCACACGGGATGTGGAGGGAGAAGAGAGTGGCCGCAGCCTGAGGGTGAGAGCAGGTAAACAAAGGTATTTTACAAAATAACCTGATACAAGTATTGTTGATAAGAAAAGCTGACCCACAAGCTAATTGAATCATGCAAATAATCATTTGGTCACCAAAACACCACCTCAAGGCTCACACAGCCGGGTGGGAAGGAGCAGTGACGGGCAGGCGGCTCCCAAAGCGCAGCCGAGCCCGGGCTGGTGGTGAGCGCTGCCTCCTGCCCAGCTACACTAACCCGAGTAGGGAGTAGTTATATTTATCAAAGACCATTTGCTGCAAGTGATTAACGTTAATTTGATTTCCTGTGAGTCAATTTCCTTGAGATATGGTAAATAGGCTATTACCTGTTATTGACCTTTACTTTATTAAAAAGATTTAAAATTAGCATTTATATATATACGTCCTTCCAAAAAAAGTTTTTTTAATAAAGAAAAATATTTTTATAACCAGATTATACTTGCTAGCTGAGGCTGTAGTTCCAAAGTTAATGTTAAATAAAGATAGTAATTAAGAGTGAATATGATGATGCTTTCTAAACTCATCTAAAGGACAGACCCCTTCCTTCGCCTCCACGTCAATCTTTGCTCCCGAGCAGAGCAGGGTGGAAGCAGAGGCAGGGGCTGGCGGGGGCCGCCTGCAGGTGGGAAGCCTCTGCCCTGCAGGCACTGCTCCCCCTGCCCCTGCCAGGACACCTCTCCCAGGACTTCCAGCCTTCTCCAGGCAAGAGGGCACAACGACCTGCTGGTATTTAAAGAAACGCTCAGCTCCTGCTTGGTGGCAGCCTGCACTCCTGGGAGCCTACACCTCTCCTAGGTCTGACATAAACTGAGCAGGAAGAAATTACGTCAACATTTGATCATGAAAGCAAAAAGTTTATTCATGTTCGAAACTACATATAACTACCACGAGGAAGACTTTTCAATCCAGGGTGTAATCCAGTTAGAAAGTAACACGAAACGGTTTAATACATTAGAATCACTGCCACAAATTATTTTCATGACTCAATCAGTTTCAGAATCGCATACAATACAAAAGAGAGAAAGAAAGGGCCCCCTGTTTCACAGGGGGAAATATACAGTACTGAATACTGAAGTCTGTATGCATTACAATTAGTTGTTGGGTTTTGCGTGGATTAGTAACAAGATGAAGAACATTCAAAATGCTTCTCAGTATTTACAACAGTTTCACTGTTTGTGTTAAACCTAAGACCCCATGTTTCCACTTCCGCTTCTTTAAAAGTTGCCAAGGCAACCCTGATTCTTTTAAAAGATTACAATGTACATTACATTTCATGGGGAAACAAAGAGTTAATTACAAGATGCAAAAAGATAAGAAAGAGACAAACTACAGCGTGAGTATCGTTCAGAGGTAGTAAGTGAGCACTCTAAGCTACAGAACATGTTGAAAGTCTATTGGTTTGTATGAGTTCGCATGAGGTAATAAAGCTGTGTTTGATTGGTGAGATGTATAAATACTCTTTTGCTACACTATGTACAACACTCCATATGATGGTGCTTTTTCCTTTGCTTTTTTCCTTTGTTTGTTTGTGGTTTGCTGCCAAGAAGAGGTAACGAGTCTTGGCAGGCGTGGGCAGCACCTAGCTCGTACTGTAAAACCCCGGGTCTTGGCTTTGAGATCAGCAGCAAGTGTCTTTCTTCGTCTCCTACCAACAACCTACGGCCGGTGTCGAGAGACAGAGAGGAGACGCGGGGTCCGGGTAGTTTTAGCAAGAAAAGATGCTCCTGGTTTCCAATCTAATTCGTAAGACAATAGATCACAACAAAAATGTGACGAATAAGGATTCTTAAACACAACCATTATTAACCAAAATAACTGAACAGCTCTTTTTATTCCAACTCTATAAGAGATATGAAAAGATTAAACACAATCAAAGTCTGCAATTCATTTCGATTGCCCAGGGAAATATGCACAAAGTTAAATTTAGGTGAGGTGTCTCTTTGTGTCTGCTCTTGCTACTGAGGTTAAGCTTGTCCTGTACTTTTACCCTTAAGGCCAAGTAATTGGCAACTGTTAGACCAACATCATTAAAACTGCTGATAATAAATTATGATAAAATAGTTACAGGGCTATAAACAATGCTAAATCTTGGCCTAATTGGATAAAGTGCTTTTTAACATTGTGTGTTTTAAGTATAAATACAAATGATTATGATACCTTTAAAAAACAGATTTACCAAGTTTTCTAGTAAGACAAGGTTTTACAGTAAAGCTGTAGGTGGTTGGCTACAAAAAAAACTCTTTCCTTTTTCTCCTGTGACTCTGAATGCACTAATCAAGGCATCTCAGCTCAGGGAAAAAGTGTTGCTAGGAGATTAGTTAGAGGTATCAGAGTGCACACTTCCCGGCCCTTCTGTAGGGGAAGTCACAGAAGACGGAGTAGTTGCGTCCTGCCAGCCTCCATTAGCCTGAAATGGGAAAAACAATTCAATTGATACAATTATGCATATTAATTATACCATACACTGAAAGTATCACACTGGCAAGCCCGGGGTTTGGGAGGAGATGCGCTGGGAAGGAGATTTTCCCGCA
>VXBJ01007646.1:314873-332373 GCA_013400055.1 Nycticryphes semicollaris | reverse complement strand
CCCCGCCACACTGACTAGGGCACCATCCAGGGTCCTTTACGGACCGCCCTGCAGGGCGCTTTAATGCACGAGGCAGGTACGTACCAGAGTTTGGTGTGGTGGGGGAGTTTGTCTGGTTGTTCTGGACAGCCGCGGCCACGGCGTGCGCTGCGGTCACAGCTGTCTTTGCCGCGTAGAGATTGGCTTCTTCCTGGAACTTCCCGATGTTCTTCTTGTACCTGATTCTCTTATTACCAAACCAGTTGGACACCTGCAGGGGAGAGAGATGGGAAGGGTGAAGGACACAGAGCGCTTGACCCAGCAACACAAGATCATTTGAGATGTCACATTTGGTCCAGCAAATACCCGTGCCCCAGCCCGTACCTGCCGGGTACTCACGATAACTAAGCAATATCTGAGGATGAGTTAAGTAATAGTATAGACACGAGCATGGTCTGGCTCTGCTTCTCTGTTGGCAAACCGATGCACAAGGGGTGACTCTTCAATGATGACACATATCCTGGAGCTTGCTGCAGCATTTAGTACAGCATTGTCTCCTACTACTATGAGCCATTTGTCAACAAAAACCGTGCAAGACCCCGAAAGCTGCTCAAGGGGGACAAGTTCTGGCCGGGCGAAGGCAAGTGGGCAGCGAGAGCAATTGTTCTTTATTTTTGGGCTGGAACAACCTTGGCAGCCCACTCACAGAATCGTGTTTGGTCGGCTGAAAACGAAAGGAATCATATAAATCAATAATGGTTGAAAAGTCACTTTGTCGTCTCCCTTTGAAGATCCTGTAGAGAAGCCAAGATGGCTCACGGGGCACCAACTATTAACCCATGCAGAGGTCACAGCTGGAGCCACTCAGAAAAGTTCACACAATCTTTCTCACTGGCTTCATTCAGCTGCTGTAACAGAGCTCCTAAACAACAAACCAGTCTCTGACACTGACCACGGCCAAGGCTGCAGAGACAACAAAGCACCTGCAGTAAGACAGAGGTGAAGGGGAGGGGACCAGTAATAACAGCGGTGGTTATAGCCCGGCGAGGCAGGGGCTGGGTCCCACTGCTGCCACTGGGCATGAGCCACAGCAGCTCTGCAGCCCTTCTCACACCCCCACACTCCACCACAGCACCTGGTGAGGCACCACGACGCAGGCAAGAGACAAATCCCACTGTATTTGACGTTGCACGGCTTTTGTTTAAACACAATTAATGAAAAGCCTCTAGCTTTTAACAGCAATACGAAAGGTACCTTATACATTCTGTTCCCTAGGTAATACTCCACCGTATTCTATATATTGCACTTAATATTACCTTGTCAGTCACAGAAGCAATAATACATTAATGAAACCTAGCAAATAATTATTGTGGACAATCAGATTATGCTTTATTAACAGTTTCATAATTGAGGAATCTCTGTACATCAACTGTATCGTCCATGGATGTGTGTGAGACCCTTCTGTTTATGCACGCCCCTGGACCAATCAAACAGCAGCCATCACTAATAAAGGTTTATTTAATTCTCCCAGTAAAATTTTAATATCACCAGCAGCCTGGGGAAGCCTCAACGAGTGGATTTGCTTGACATCAGATCGTTTCCATTCTGCTAGTCCCAATACTTCTTAATCTTTAATATCAAGGCAATTAAAATTAATGGCCACTCATCCAGAGCCACTGTGGGCAGTGTTTCCTTGACATCAATTGTTTGATGGGATTACCTAGAGGTTAAACTAACAAGCAAGGTTTAATTGGAAGCAATGAGAGGAGCAGCGATCGTACGTTATGTTTAACCCGCGTACCACATCTAAATGAATATCCAGAAATGTTAAACTATTTCTGAGATTAAAGCGCATGCCCTGTGCACCGGCAGAGCGCAGCCTCCGGGGCTGCCCGAGAAACCACAGCACCCTCTGGGGCAACGCAGTCGCTGCCCAGGTCCCTGTGCCTCCCGGATGAGGGATTCCTCGCTCTCCCATGAGACAGGTCACCGAGGGGCTGCAGCAGAGCCTCCAGGGCCTGGGGACGCAGGGGCTCCGGCCACAGCAGCCAGGAGTGTGCGGCCAACACGGGTGGCTGGACGGGGCTCGGGCACCGCAGGAGCGGAGGCTGTGCCAGGCAGGACTTCAGCTGGATTTACCTCCTGGGCAATTCTCCCGTGGGGCTGTGCTGGCTGCCCACACCTCACCCTGCCCTTGCCTCTGGCTCCGGCGCTGTGCCACGGGAGGGCTGGGACACTGGTGCTGGGCCATCCCCAACCGCAGTGGGGCCAGGAGGAGCCGTGACACCCTGGCTCCTCGCCCAGCCCCATGCTCACCCTAAAAATGAAAGTTGTCTCCATCGTAAGCTGCTTCAGAACACATTTTTCATTAAAACTAACTATCTCTTCACATAAAAAAACAATGAACATCTTTCTCCTCCTGATCATTGAAGGCCAATTAATTAATTGGGCTTAATTGTATATTACATTTCAAACAATACTGTTGCACTTATTTATCATGTTAATTGCAATGTTAAATAAAAAGACAATAAATTATTACTTAAATCATCAAGATGCCTAATGTGGGATTTGGGATGGGGCAGGCCTGGCCGTGTCTCCGCACTGGGTGATTTCATGGGATAAATCAGCGCTCGTTCTGCAGAAGAGGCAGCTGAGGCGAGCGCAGCACTGCTGGAATTACTGAACTACGTGTTTATGGATCACTGAAATTTTTCCATTGTGTTTCCAAGTATTTGTAGCACCCAGTTTGTGGTCCACACCTAGCCAAATGGCACAAACCAGAACATTTTTAAAATCAATGTGGAACAATTGTGGTACACGATCTAAAACTAAGACTTTTTCCTCCAAAAGCTGCTTAACTAAGCTTGCATCTTTTTTGGTTTTCCCCCTATGAAGTCAAGGGGTAAGAGCCCACACACCCATGGCCACCCCCATCAATCTGCTTCTGGAACCAGACTCAGAAGCAGCAGGGGCAGGAGGAGTGCTGAAAACCAGCTTCTGCACTCTTTCTTTACAAGAATTTTAAATATATTCCCTTGTCAACCACATCCTTCTTTTGTTTGAAGCAGTGAAAAATTTTATTGCTGTAATCCACTGACACGCTTTCAGCAATGACTATGCCCTTTCTACAGCCCACATGATGGACTGATAGTTGTTCATGACACCCTGGAAGAGGCTCATCTGCAAAAGTATAAAACATCAGCCTCGCAGCCATGGCGAGGGGAGAACAGATGATACAGTTTATCTCCCTCGAACACGTGCTGATCGGGTAGCTCTAAATTACAGTCAACGATGTTCTCTGCTAAGGACATTTTTTCCCTTAGAATTACCTTTCCATACTCTTAAAAATGAAATTGTGCGAGGTGCTCATCTTAATAAATAGTTTGCCTTAATGTTTTTTTTGAAAAGCCTTCTCTACATATTATTTTAAACACCGATATCAAAACTGAAACCATCTATCTCCCATCTGCAACTAAACGATTCCAGGAGACAATTTTCTTTGCAGCTCAGTAAAGTGTGATGGCAGCAAGATTTCCAGTGAGCTGCCTAATCTGGGGCGGGGAGGGATGACCCAAAACACTCGCTAATTAAGTGTTTGAGGGAGAAAATGTTCTGCCATGAATCTGCCCCCAGCATTTACAAGGCACTGACAGTACAAGACAGAAACACCTTGGATCATCGTTAGGAGAGGCTACAGGGGAAGCCGGGCTCAGCCAGAGAAAGGACAAAACCTCATCATCAAACACAAACCACAACCTCCAGGAGTTTGGAAACCCATCCCTTAACATTCATTAGTCTTTCCCCCCCTCCATTTCCCAGCTCTTTGCACCTCTGGGGTTTGTGCAGGGAGGTGAGTAGGGCCCGGTGCCAGGCACGGCGGTGTCTGAGGGACTCCTGGCCGAGGCTGGAAGATTTTTCATGAACGCCTGTGCAAGGTGTAGCTCAGTCACTCGCTTGGATGCCATTGCTTATCCCAAGCGATGCTGCTCCTGCCAGTGTTTTAAATGACTGCTCAATTCACCCCTGATTTCTGGATTGCATCCCCTGACTTCTGCTGCCAGCCACCACAGTGTGCACCAGGCTGTTTTACAGTGCTTGCTCAGAGCTTTTCTGCTAGATGGCCTCAAAAATATATACATTTTTCAGTACAAAGACAGACAACTCCAGCCCAGTTTGACCTACTAAATACCAACTGACCCCACAGTCCTGCCATGCGGCCTTTGGAAGTGCCTTTGAAAATCAAAGATTAGGATACCCACAGTATTCACATTTTCCGCCTGTGACAGCAGATCTATCAGGAACTTAAGCAGCCAGCTGATCACAGGCACTCCCTCTCTCACACACGCGCTCCTCTCCTGTTGGATGATACATTGCCCTGTTTTCAGGCTCTCCCATCATCTGGAGGATTTCTGAGCCATTTATAACACCTTGCCAGGGCAAAGCTCCAGCCAGGGCCCCAGCCCCACAGCTCTGGCGGTGCCCAGCTGCGGGGTCGGTGCTGGAAAGTGTCACCCTGCGAAGGACAGGGCACTGCACGCTGTGCCACAGAGGACACGGCACAGCTACTCCCATCGCCCACCCAGACTTCCTAATGGATTCATGCTCCTATCAAATATTAAAGAGACAAACCTATATTCATGCTACAGACTCACTGCTGCTGCCTCATTTTTGGACCATCTGCCTGCCTTTTATTTCATTCTACAATATACATTAAATCTTATCAAACAACCAATTAAGAAAGAAATCAGATCTATTAGCACTAGAAGCAATCAGTTATGGCTTCTCAAATGTTCCATCTCATTTCCTTCAGTCACTCCAGCCTTATCTAGATCTGGCTTTTTATCTGTCCACTCTGCGGGTTCACTAACTCCTTCTCCGCCAGGCACAATTCACCGCCCTCCTCAGCGGGTCGGTCGTGCTCGCTGCCACATCATCTCTCCCAGCTACGTTTTGCCGGCAGAGCTGAAGAGCTCTGGGTATGTCCAAGTTGGTGTTGATGGTGCTGCCTCTCCAGGCTGCATGTGGGAAGATTTTTGGGATGCGTGTGGGCCATGCTGAGGAGCACTGCAAGTGAACACGTTTGGAGCTGNAAAAAAAAAAAAAAGCTTCCTGCTCATCACCACAGTCACTCGTAGATGGACTGGGAGGAACTGGTCCTCTCCAGCCCTGCCCTTCCCCTGGCACCAGGCGTTTCCCGCCCTGCTCAGAGTACGGTCCGTGCCAAGGAACAGGACAAGGAGATGCAAGGGACTCACACGTCCCCACTGGCCTCTCATGCCACAGGGCAGTTCTGCTGGGGCTTGTACTGAGGGTGCATCCGAAGTCAATTAAGTAATATCAAATTTGGGGGAGCTAGGCAGCCTTTCCTTTGAAAGTCTGCAATAAAGTGCCTGAATTTTTCATGCATACAAGGGAGACCTATAAAGTAAATCTCAACTCAGGTCTTAATTATAAAGCTAAAGGTTACGTTGCTAATAATGCCAATACTGCAGGCTGCAATCATTAATAGTTAACACATTCGCCGCAGGCATTGTTCCTCTAAAGGACCTGAAATATTGATAAGGGGAGCTGATGGAGCTGGGAGATGGCACACGTGGCGGGCAGCAGGGTGGCTGGAGAACTTGGGAGCTGCTGGTCAGCTTCCCCTGCCACTCAAGTGCCACCTTTCCCAAGGTGTACGAGCCATATTTGCTGCAGGAATAATCTGGTTTTCTATCAAATGCACAGGCCACAAGAAGCACAAAGTGCTATTTTGCTTTTTAAGCTCTCTGGTGAAGGAAAGCTCTATGGAGTGGTGTCGTCGCCCTCAGCATTGCTGCGAGACACCAGCCTAGAGCTGTAAATACACTGTGGTCTATACGGACAGCAGCCTTAGCCAACAACAGCGCACAGTTCTGATTGGGGAGATGCTGGTTTCTTGCATTAACCTCACAGTAACATCTGTTACATGTGATAAAAGGAGCAAATCTGCCTAATACATTTTTGCTACCGAGAAACCACTTGTGTCACTTCAGTGCATCAAAAGGCTGAATTTCTGGCTGGCTTAAAAAAACAGCTTCAAGCAATCAAAGAAATTCTGATCTATAAAGATAGATTATATGTTTGTCAATAAACTGGCCTTCCTCCAAAATGATGGTAAGTTGTAATGAATTCATAACAGAGTAAGGCTTAGGGAGGAATCTCCCTGACTGCACAGAGAGAGCTGACCTGAAGCAGGGGACTAACCTTACAGCCTTTTTATTTCTACCTTCATCTTTGTAAACACACTCTTTGCACCGCAGCACAGCACAGCCACCCACAGACTTGGTCACGTTCCCTCACTCTGCTAAATTTTATCAGGGTCAATAATGTAAATTACAAAGTGCACTGGGCAGGGACTTTCACCGTATCGTGTCCCTCCACTGGGAGGGCATCCCAGATCCCACAGGAGTTGGAGCTTTGCAAGTGGAGCTGGGAGATGGGGACACACTGCCCCGGGGAGTTGGGGGACAGGGACCAGGACAGACTCCCATCTGCTTCTCACCTGTGATACTGTGATGCTGCATTTCTTTGCCAGCTCTTCTTTGGCTTCTTCACTGGGGTAGGGATTACTGAGATGGGAGTAAAAATACTCGTTCAAGATTTCTGTGGCTTGTTTACTGAAGTTACGCCTTTTCCGTCTGAAACAAGAAAAGAAAACCACGGCTGTTCTCCCTGATGTACACCGGACTCCAGCAGGGTCAGCTGGGGTGGAGGCAACCCTTGTTTCACATGTCCCTGCCGCAGCACACAGAGACACAATGGCAGCATCTCAGTACCCCCATCCCTTTGGGGCAGCCCTTCACCAGGGCTCTGGGTGCTCTGCAGAGCAGGAAGTGGTTACAGCACCCGCCTCTGGCTGTGCAGGGACCTGCCCCTCCATGGGGTTTCATCCCAGGAGCGCATGGACCACATTGTGTGCTGTGGCAGAAAACCTGATGAAGCAAACTGTGAGTCAGGGTGTGGGGCTGGCAGCCTGGCTGCGGCACCCCCACACCCCACTGTGCAGCCCAGCCTCCACCCCCCAGCTCGGAGTCGCTCTGTGCTGACAGCAGCCTAAGGAACCTCTCCCCGGAGTAGCAGGTCAGACGGTGCTTCTGCACAGGGGCCTGGGCCGAGCACAGGTAGGAGCAGGACGGTGACCTCGCTGCCCTGTCCTTAGGGAGCACTCACTGAGCTAATCGGCTCTTGGGACTTTGCGAGGGATTCCCATCTGCACACCCTCCTGCCATGGGCCAAGCCGGGCCCAGGCTCTCATGCCACACGGGGCAGGTACCCAGGGGTGCAGCCCCCCATCCCTGCCACAGAGCGAAGCCTCTCTGCAGCACAGCACCCGGCCCAACGCTGCACGTTCCCCACACCCATTACAGCAGCAGCACCTGCAGAGCTGCAGAGCCTGCCGAGTCAATGCCAGCCACGCTCCCCCTGCCCAGAACACCCTCTGGAAGGCACTGGTTAAGCAGCTCCTTCAGAGCTCCCTTCCCCTCAGGGCTGGTTGCAATCAAACTGCCTGTGCCCGAGGCCAGCAGGCAGCCGAGCGGCAATCCCCAGCGCTCTCTTCTAGCAGTATCACGATGCTGCTAACTACGCTGTATCCTGGAGCAGCAGACTCTCTCCCTAGAGCTATGTTTATCTCATTACTGTGCTTCCGCTCATTTTGCCTTATTTACCTTCCTCCTTTTTAAAGAAATCACTTTAAAATGTGCATCTGCAAGCTTTACCTTTTGCAGTTACTAGAGCTCTCCATAGACATTTCCTCCAACTGTTTGTAATTACCCTAATTTGCCACACCTGCCAGTGACCTCCTTGTTAATAAAATTATTTTGCTCTTGTTTAGCTCCTCACAGCTTTCAGGTGTGAAGCAGGAGCTGGCTGCCGAGGGGAGGCTCTGTGTGGTGCCTGCTGCTGCTCCTCCATACTTTGTTGGCTGCCAGGCTCCAGCCTTATAAAGGGGTGCCTTGCAAAAGGGCTAGGGATTAACACCCCACCTCATCAGGGCTTCCAAATGAACCTGGCTGTGCCTATTGACCTCCAATTCCCCCCTGTCCCCTCCTCACAGCCTGTTTGAGATGGGTGGGCTGTGGGGACGGGTGCTGAGCACCAGCAGTGACAAGGGTGTCGGAGGGATGTCTGTGCTGGCTGTGAGCGGGTGGGAAGGTGCTGCCTTCACCCACACCCCAGGCAACAGCTTGTTGGGAGTCGAGCCAGCAGATCTGCCTTTGAAAAGCCACGTCCCCCTCTTTCCTCGGGCACACGCAGCTGCTCACCCAGCACCCACGGGCATGTCCTTCCTGGAGAACTTAGCTCTTCATTACGGGGTCAGCGCTTGGCAAGGCTGGCCTTATGCTGCCAGATGCTTAAATAACTGCCAGGGTGACAAAACAGCCCTCTGCACAAATCCTACGTGACTCCCCCACAAGCAGGGTGAACAAGCAACCACTGGGTGCACAAGCCTGGTCTCTGCACTGCAACACGGGGAAAAGACACTAGTGTCTGTGAAAGCTCTCTGAAGGAAACCCCCTTCACAGCAGCTGCCGGGTGAAGGATGAGGGTCCTCAGCTGTGCTGGAGGCAGAGCAGCCTCTCCCAGTGGGTCCCTGCCCATGCTGGGATGCAGCTCCCAGCGGGGCCAGGCTTTCTCTGGGCTGTCCAGCAATTGCCTCTTTTCCCCCCAAGAAAGGGCCGGGGGCAGTCGCCTCTGCCTTACCTGGCATCGAGGAACCTTGATCTTAGAATCATTACTGCTTCACAAGTACTTTGTTTGAGTTGCATCTGGATGGAGCTGAATTTTCGATGAATGATGCCCACCATCCTTTCAATCTCCTTGGGAGAAATGGGACGTGTCCGGCTCTGTTCTCTGAGAAGGTTCATCACGTGTGTGGTAAATTCATTACATGCCTGCGAAGGAAGGAGAGGTTTAGAAATTGTTTTGTGCCAACCCACAAGGACAGAAGCTTGGGTCAGGCTACAGGGGGAAGGTAGCACCAGGGGGCTGGGGACCCTCAGCATATAGGGCCGGGAGAGCCACGACTGTCCTGCGGCAGCCAGGGGACGGAGTGATCATGGCACAGCTCCTTCTGTATTTATCCCCTCCAGCCCTGGACAAGTCGCAGCGGGAGGAGAGGTTGGGATGGGCACGTGTGGTGGCTGCAGGCAGAAGGATGTGAGTGGGGACCAGCACGCACCCCACAGCCAAGCAAACCCAGCCTGGGAAAGGCTGTCTGTCCTGGGACCCACCGAGCCCCAGGGAGGCAAGGCTAACACCCTGCAGCAGGGCAGGAGCCCCAGACCCTTCAGTGTCCCCTCAGAGGGTGGGTTTCAGCAAAGCCGTCCCAAGCCTGGCCCGTGCTGTGCTGCTGAGGCGCTGGAGGAGGGAAGGCAGGAGAGGCCATCAATTATCAGTCCCAGACTGTGCAAACGGACATGATGATATAAACTTCTCCAGGCTGCATCATCAACAGACGCCGCCTGATCCGAGCCTCCGCATGACCAGCCTGTCACGCTGGCATCCTGGCTTCCCCCACACCGGCTGGGAGCTGCCACCAACTCTGCTGATTGATGTCTCCTTATCTCTTTCAAAAACAAACGCTGGGACTGCTGTTTGCTGGGCAGAGCTGCGTGGCAGCCAAGGTGCTAATCCCTTCCCAAGGGGCAGCCTGGTACTCGAGCACATGTCGGGAGCTAACCTACCCCTGTCCTGACAGAGCCCCGGGCAGAGGAGAGGAGCTGGGCGCCACGCTGCCCTCCTCGGGGTCTGAGGGACACTGCTCTCTGCTCCAGAGCCAGTACTGGGTGCAGGATGAAGGTGAGGGATGCCAGGCTGACGCGCCTGCGGGAGCTCTGGGCATGGGCTCCACAAGGACCAGCCATTGCAAGGTGCCGCTGGGCTGCCATCACGGCCAAGTAAGGCCAAAGCGTTTCACTCTTGTGCATCCAACGGAACAGGCAATGGGCATGATGCTCAGCAGCCGGGAAATCACACAGAGGAATCTGCAAGTTTCCTGTCCAGAGCACACCCGTTACCCCTGTTCGACTCCAGCTCCCCCTTTCCTCTAAAGCCAGGGTGAGAAATATCTACATAACTTCTCTGACAACTACGTTTTCAGGGATTCTCCTGCATTTCAGTAGATTGTGTGAGGGAAAGAGTTAAAAGTGAAAAGTTTATGCATCTAAAAACTCATAATTTCCTATAACATTTGCTGAACGTCTCACAACTTATTAAGTGAAGCCATCTATGAATGCAAATGCTGATTAGCAATTTGGCAATAGCCCAACATTCGCAGAATTCACATAGCTTTTCTTTAAACCAGTAGTTCATACATGATTAATTAGAACATCTCATTTATGTAGTGTGCACTTTAGCTCATTACTCTAAGTAAAATTCGTTAAGTATTTACATTTAGATAATTAAAATCTGGGTACACCCTTAAGAAAGATGCATACACTTCAGGCAAAGCAATTTTTTTTTCTTTACACTACTGAAAGTAAATTACAGGCTAATTTACATCCTCGCAGCACCCGTTTGGAGGCAGCTCCGTGAGGCTCAGAGCAGGTGCCCCTCACCGGCCACCGCCGCGTGCTCCGAGGTGAGGGTGCCAGGGAGGCTGTGCCAGCTCATCGCAACTCCTCGCCAGCGCGGACACGACAGCTCCTCCTGCTGCTCCCTGCCCTTCTCAAGACTTTCTGAGCTCCAGGTTAAGGAGTTTGACACTTCTCATCCTCACTTCCCTTTTGCATATTCTCCTTCTTTCTGTTTTGACATTTCAAGCAGCAAAGCCCGCAGACGGGACCACCCACCGTCCCCTCTTGCCACACCAGAGATGGGGACACTGTTCTGAGCACCCTGAACATCCTCCTCTCTCGCCCCAGGAGACAGGAGTTGTCCCAGGTGACCCATTTCTCCTTCTCCCACCCCAAAGCCTTGGCCTGTGTGAGGGCAGCCCCCGTGCAGCAGCTCACCCCCCGGCGTGGGAGCGGGCTTCAGTTCTGAAGTACAATAAAAACGGTAACTATTGTATTACAAAAATTTTCAGATATGTCTTTTCAATGAGAAGTATTTCTCCACAAATATAGTATCAAAAATTTCATGCTTCAAAACTGAAGTGTCTTGATCTCAAGAAGCAAAAACCTTTTCCTGAATTTACTTGAATTGTTGGATGAGATTTCATTTGGTTACATCTACTTGGAGACCTTGGGTTTAATTCATCTTCACCAGCACCTCCATCTGCAGAGCTGCTTCAGTGCAGCAGAGTGGAAGGAAGCTCAGAAGACTCTGATGCTTTGTCTTGTTTTCTCTTGTTTATTTATTGCGTCCGAGCTACTTGATCCCTTTTTCAGTACTATTTTTCAGGCCTCTGCTTTGTGCCCGAGACATTATTAATAATGTCAGGTTATAAGTGATGGCCTTGTTAACCTGCTCAGAAACCTTGTAGGAGCAGGGATGCTCCTGCTGGCCTTAATGCTTCATCACAACTCCTCAGATGGGTGCAAGAAAAGAGAGGAAATGGCCCAAAACAGTCTTCAGGGCCAGCAGCGCCAGCGAGCACTCCATGGGACTGGTGGTGTCTTCCGAGCAGCCACACTTCACCTCGATTTGGGGTGAATTCAGAAGACATCTGTGAACTCAGGGAGCAGGTTCCCAGCTGCTCCGGGAGGCCTGGGACCCTTACGGTACTTTTGCCTACAGCAAAAAATGTATTTCAGTGTAATTATAGAAGATAGCTTTCAATATGTCATCTCTATTATAGTAGCTGTAAATTATGGAAGGAGCTGCCTGTGTATGGCCATTTCTCCCGGCGCAGGGTGCGGGAGAGCTGCGTGATGGCGTGACACACTTTCCATTTCTCTCCTTTTTTTTTCTCTTTTTTTTTTTTTCTTCTTTTCCCCGAGCACGTTCCTCTAACTGGCAACAAATGTCAGGATCAAACTCTGCCTGGAAAGCGTCTGTGGGAAGACGCTCTGGTTCCCGCTGCCAGCTGCGGCAGGAGAGCGATGGCAAGAGCTGCTCCCCCTCCCTGGGCAGGTGCCCGTGTGGGGCCGAGCCGGGGAGCCCCCTCCCTGGAACCCGCAGCCGCTGCAGGCAGAGATGCAAAGTCCTGGCTGCCCCTCGGCCGCAGAGATGGGCACTGCGTAGAGACACCCCGGCAGGAGACAGTTTGCTGCAAGGCTGGGGACATTATCATATTTCTGTCGAGCAGACGTTGCTGGGTGTCAGGAGCAACAGGGAGCGTCCATGGTTCAGCTCAGCTCCACCTCGCGCTCCTTCTCCCAGCAGCACTTGAGCATCCTCCAAAGTTTCCCGTGGTGCGGACGGATGGCTGTGACATTTCAGCCGAAACCTTTGTAAATGGAGCTACAGGGCTAAAAATGCTGCTGCTTCCCCCACATCATTAAACTTATTAGAGTCAAAGGACACTTGCCAGGAAACGGCTGCAACCACTGACCTGCAGTCGCTTTGGCTTCAGATCTGCCTCAGCCTGTGTCCCCGCGGCTCCATCAGACACGCTCCTGCTGGAGACCGCTCCTTAATCCCATGGCCATCCCCACCTCAGCTGTGGGCTGCACGCTGCGCCCTGCGCTGCCAGCAGAGCCCAAGGGTCCACACAGGACTTTGGGGTCCTTGGAGGGTGCAGGGAGCTTCGTTTGAGGGAGAAAAGATTTGCACAAAGTCCCTGCCAGTTCTTTGCTCCATTATTTGTTCACCACTTGAAGAACACAGTGAAAGAGGTGACACAGACCAGGCAGTGCCACCAGCACCTGAACCACACCGGTCTCTGCAATAGGATGCGGGCACCGTCCCCCCACAGCTCCTGCCCACTCCCTGCTGCCCCACACCCTCTCCCCACCACCCATCGCTTCTCCCCACTGCTGACACTCGGCCGGCACCAGTCGGCCTGTCACAGACCACGTCTTTGCTTCTGACGACAGTAAAAAGGAAACCAAAGTAGCAGGAGACCTTTCAGAGGGCCTCCACATGAGAAAAAGGGAAGATTATCAAGACACCCAGGCCCTGCTCTGTGCTGGGGAGGGCACGCCTGGCACGGCAGCGCGCAGGGCTGGGGAAGGAGCCAGGCAGCACCACGCGCTCTCCTCCTCGCCCTCCTGGCCTCCAGTGGTTTTATCACCGTCTTCACTTCTCTGTTGTGGTTTCGGTCTGCACAGCCCGACGCCTTGCTGTGATGGGCTGGGGGCAAGTGCAGGACTTCCCCAGCTCGGCTCGGGAAACCACCAGCTGATGAGGTTCGCTGAGCTGATTAGGCTCAGGGTTTACAAGCTTTATTAGGGCACCTCTGGGAGGGGAAAATGAAGACATCGCTTGAGGCTTGAGAGGGCCAGGGGTCTCGTGCCACTCCTCCCTCCCCCGTCTCCTTTGATGCCATTGTTCATTGCAAAACCAGAAAAGAGAGGAGGCAGGGCGGTCTCTCCTGTGGATCAGAGGGGAACTGGGGCGGGTGCAGCCTCCACCCCATGGGCAGGAGCCACCCCGTGCCCAGCACCAGCCAGCACCAGGCAGCCACTGTTCCCAGTGCCACCAGCACGGCAAATGTGGTGGACCACCAGGTCCCAGTGGTGAAGATAAATCCATGGATCTCTGTGGCACCCTCTTTACTCCAAACAAAGGCCCCGAGTGCCCGTGTCCCCCTGCATCAGGGTTTCCACATTTCCTACCCATAGCGGCAGCTCCCCAGGGCAGCGCTGTGCCGGCGCCTTGCTGCAGGTCACCTCCCTGCCAACCGCCTACAGCCAACGCACCGCAGCCGAGCCCTTCACCAGAGCCCACAGGCTGGGATCACCAGCACTGCCCTCGCCTGCCTGTGCCCCCTGACTCACTGGGCCCAGCCTGAGACACCTCAGCTCGGGGCACAAAAGCAGCACCGAGCGACAGACAACTCTCCTCCTCTCTGGGCTGACACGAAGGGCAGAAACACAGGCTTGGGTGTTGCTTTTATGCAGTTACAGACAACAGGAAACACTCAGGCATGCAAGACATGCATCCTGGGTCCAGCGAGCAGCTCCTGGAAGCCCGACAGACTCCCGTGGCATCACGGCTCTTTACAGGGAGAGAGGGGTGGGGAAGGGGAGGAAGGGACGTGTCCGGAGCCTGGGCAGCGGCAGGCGCTGGCAAGCAGAGGTGTGGAGGAAGCAGCGGCAGGTACACGTACAACTGAGAGGCTGATGTCTGACCTGTTCATATTTCTCCAGCTCTGTGTGATAGATTTGTCTGATCTGGGTCAATTTGGCTCTGTAATCTGAGTGTTCAATAGAGTTATCTGAAGACCCTCCAGAGGCTGCTGCGGCTGCAGCTGCTGCCGCCGATCCCCCACCTTTCTCCGGACCTGAGACTCCTTCTGCCAGAAGCATATTGTCTAGTCTCATTAGCTGGGGATCGGGAGGGTCTTCCTCCTGGGCTCCTCGGATGCTCAAACCTTGGGCAGAAAAGAGAGAACAAGAGAAAACACAGTCAGTATTTCTTGCATCTGCCCGGCCGCTGCCCACTCGCTGGACGCCTGTGAGGAGCGTCCTGCACAGCCCTTCTGCCCATGGGGACACGGGGACCAGACCTGGCCAAGGGGACATGGGACCGGACCTGCCCACAGGGACTGGACCTGCCCAGGACCCTTCCTCCGTCCCTGCCGTGGTCCCTGAATGGACACCCTCCTCTGGAACAAGCGCCATGAGCCGCAGCTCAGGCAGGCACTGCGGGGTGACAGCAGTGCTGTAGAATCTTCTGGGTTCCCAGCCAGAGCAGGAACGTCTTCTAGAGGATTTTAAAGGACCCTGCAGAACCTTTAAACACCTCATTGTAAGTATTAAAGGAGTATTCATATGAGTACAGAGACATATGCCTTCCGGTTGTTTTCCAAGACAGAGCTAAATCTACGCAAGCCTGACATTATCCTGTACATCATATCACTTTGATGCGAGACCATGTGGTAAAAGTAAGTGCATTATTTATTTGGAAATAATTGATTTGCTTCTCATTTCCTTCCAAATGGATCTAAGCACCGTGTTACTCTTACAGAGACTTGTACCACTGGATTCCACCCCTCCTACGAGGTCCAAGCATTGATTTAAAATGCCTGGGGAAAGAGCAGCCACTTGCTCCTCAACTACAGGAGACCTCCTAGTGCAGGAACTACAGGAGCTGAAATTTCTCAGGGGAGGAGGGAAACGGAGGAGACAGAACGGGGAGCATCACCCTGGGAAGGGCCGTGGTGGGAGCGGGGTGTGGGGGCTCCGGTGGCCCCCGGTTTGGGCTGCCCTGGGGCAGCACGTCTGCTCACAGGCTGGGGAGAGGCGAGAAGGAATCCAGCCTCCCCGGGTCATGTGGGAATTTGGTTGCTCTCGTGATGCCGGGATAATGAGTATGTGCTCAAAATTGCCAGTGCTCTTGCACTGTGTTGTTGGGAACAACATTTTAAATCTAATTTTTGTTTCAAATCCAGAATTTCCAAAGCGATGCTCCGTCAGCAATCTCTTCTGCGTCCTATAGATCAAGGCTGACAATTTGTAAGTTTAATCAGGTCAGGCAGGCACACTGCCAAGTTGTTACCACCGCGCCGAAAAGAAAGTTTAAAAATAATTACAGTAGTACAAAAATCACTAGAGCCGTGGCTTCTTGAATCAACCTTTCCATTAGAGATGTAACGCAACCAGGTACATCCCAGCCCAATTAACCTCTTTAAATCTGTTGAAGAGCAGGTATTCGCACTCCAGAAAGAGCGGGTCCCGGGGCTCTGTGGGCACATGTCGGGTCCTGGCAGGGCTGTGCCAGACACGGCAGCACCATCCATCGCCGCCGCTCACACCAGCACCGGCCACGCCGCGCTCTGCGGAACAGCCACCGCTCCTGCACGGACAGACTTCACCCCAGTGCCCTGAACCACACGCAGAGCGGAGATGACCCCCCGACCGGCCAGCCTTCCCACATCAGGAAAGCACAGCGTTCATTTCGCTCTAAAATACATAGTTTAAACCTGTCACTTCCCTTAAAACTATAATCCCATATAATTTCACAGGAATAATAAAAATGTCTCATAATCTCTCTAAATTATTTCTGTTGCCTGTTCGGGGGACCACAGCTGTTGGGGACAGCCCTGCCACAGCCCCGGCCAAGGGAACCCTGTGCCCACTCAAGCTGCAGAGACCCAGCCTGGCTGTGATGGCACTGCTCTGTCCCTTGTCCCCTCTCTCCTCCAGACTCGCTGCCCCCTGCTCTCGCACAGCTCCTGGCTCACTGCTGCTCACTGGGGGGGGGGATTTTTCTGCACTAAGCTGTTCCCCTTGTTCATCTTATTGCTCCTCTGCTCTGGTGTCAGCATGTTTAACAACGTTCTGCTTTTAATCCACGCCAGCTCCCGTTCCTTTCTCATGAATGATTTCTACTGTTGTTTCTTCCTTTTGCTTCTGGACCCTTTCTCACTCCCCGTTTCCCGTCCTCTGTTCCAACTGCTTTTCCCCAGCTGCATTTCTGCTGTCAGACTCCTCCCGGCACCGTGGCCGCAGCCCCGCTCTGCTCCCCACACGCTGCAAGATGCCAGGCCAAAATCTGCAGCGGAATAATTTGGTACAATTGCTGAGATTTCTGCATCATTTACTCCCAGGAACAGGCCAAGGATTAAAGGGCTTTGTCCAAAAATGACACTATTCACCCACACTTAAATTGATATTCAAAATCCCCAGTTGTCCTCATATAAATGTGACAAAGGACAGCAAGCGTTCCCCAAGGTTTAAACACAGAAGCTGATGTCTGCACTGGAGACTGAAGGAGTCGGCGAGAGGCCCTGAAGCACAAGAGGGAGAAATTCAGCAGATAAGGACAATGACAATGGCACTAAGGTCTCTCACACAAAACCCTAATGCAGCTGGTGACAGGGGGAGCGTGAGGGTGGCATCTTGTATTTATCTTAATATCAAGTAACTCTCCGGCACCCAGGGCACCCAGCCCAGAGTGTGCCAGCACAGACACCCCACAGACAAAGGAGTGACAAAGTGCTGGGGGGTGACATAATGTTTGTTTTGCCCCTGAGTGAGACACGTCACTCATTTGAATGGCAAAGCCACAAGTTGATTAACTGATTCTAACAAGAATTAAGCTATGTGTTAATTCAGATCTTTCCTTATGAACTACAGGAAGCAGCTCAGCACAACTAATAGGGTCTGGTGTCCCTGGGGGCAGGGGACAGTAAAACTGATGAACTCCTCTGCAATCAGCGGAACACGCAGCTCTTTGGCAAGTTGCAGTGGCTGCCCGGGCTGCGGGTGGAAGGTTTGGAATGCAGTCTGAGAGTGAGCTGGAGCATCTCCGGGCTTCTCAGTGAGGAGGAACACTCGCTCTCCACTGGCAACACATCCACCCCTACCAGCACCTGCCTTTATAAATTATTCTTCGTTTGAATACGGTGATAATATATGTATTTTTTGACATATAAGCTCACAGTCGGTGGCTATTGTTTCCCTTTTTTATTCCTCAGTATATCAACCTATGAGTTTATTACTGTTTA
>VXBJ01007646.1:239873-309873 GCA_013400055.1 Nycticryphes semicollaris | reverse complement strand
CTTTGTGTTCAGAGAAAATGCACTGGGTTTGGACAGCGTTTGGAACTCTTTTGTTATTGCCCAGCATAAACATCAGATCTCCCGCCTGACACACTGGCAACAAAGGCAGAGGAAGGAGCAGGAATAAATGCTGAACCTCCTCGCCGAGGTTCACACACCGTTATGTACCTGGAGAGTGACGGGGCTGCACGAGGCACATCTCTCTGCGCTGTCTCTATTTTATTTAATTGCATTTCAAGAGAAGAAAGCAAGCACATATCTATTCATGCAAACCATGCACTAAAGGTCATCCTTACCTGAAAGGGACAGAAACTATGGGAGATTCCCAGCCCAGAAATCACAGAAGAACACACTGTGAATTCTCATCTCTTTGGAACGCCCATTTCGGAATGAAACGGAACCGATCCCTTCAGCTGCCTGGGGGTGGCACATGGCCAGCGAGCCCCCAGCACGGGACCCTCACACAGGGCTTGGAACCTGCCAGGGAAAAGCCCTTGCCAGAGCGGGTGCTTCAGGTGGTAAAGGCAGAGATGTCAGCTTTGATTTGAGCTAACAGAAAGGAATCTTTGGATGGAAAAGCTCCAGGACCTTTGAATTAAATGAAAGACCAGAACACTCTACAGAATGTCTGCAATAACAGTCTCTACAGAAAATTATGAGGAACTACATAAATCCACCCTCTTCCTCTTCACACAGGCTCATTAAAGCAGTACTGACTCTCTGGGCAGCTATAATTCTGCTGAGTGATACCCTGGAATCACCCTGTCAATACCCAGTGGTGTGCTGCCTCTCCAACTATCTGTGCCCCTAATATTCCTCTCTTTGATGGGATTTGCTGACCTTTAATCTGATGCTAGTTTACTCTCATCACTGAAGTGCAAGTCAGAGAGCAATAAAACGGCAACCTCACTGATTCAAAAGGGAGAGCTAAAGCGCCACTAACTGTGAATCTAACCTTTCGTAATGGCTCTCCCCTTAAAAGGGGAAACATGAAGTGCAAGGCAGCTAAAACAAACAATATTTAATGCTGGCTACAAGATTTATTGCAGCCCTCTTTGCATGAGTATTAAATTGGAATTTCAGGGCTGTAAACTGAGGAAGAGGAGAGGGACAGCCAGTGCAGACAGCCCCAGCCCCGATCAGCACTGTCCCCATGCCACAGGCAGCACCAGCACTGATCAGAGCAGGGCACCCGCAGCAGAAAGGTGCAGGGAGGGACAGGGGGCATGAGGGGGTCGGCCAGATGGAGCTGAGTGACCAGACCCCAAAAGGGCAAAGGGGCCCTGAGCAGCACAGGGATGTGACATGCATAAGCTGGGTTCCTGCTGCAAGGGAGACGCATGTGCAGGTGTGTGTGAGCATCCTCTGCTGCGATGAGAGGGATGAGCATCCTGGGCTCTGCAGCCATGCACTGCACCGGCACCCACAGAATCATTGTGGCCCCTAACCACGAGGCTGCCACCAGTACAAGTCCCTGGGGACAGGTGGCAGGGCCAGAAGAGGTTTGTCCTGATGGAAGCCCTCTGGCTGGGTGGCCCCCAAACAGGTCTCACTGGGAGGGGGCACTGTTCAGCACATGTCCGTTGTAAGAGGGAAATCAAGTAGAAATAAAGGTTATTCTCAAAATGCTGGTGCTCTTCCCCGAAGGAGCCACTGGGGGCTGTCACATGGGCTTTCCCCATCTCTCCCACCCTGGCCATGGGGGCATCTCCAGCCCTCAGCCGGGTCCCCTTGTCCATCCACTGTGCTCATCACCATCCGGCAGTGTCACAGACAGACACAAAGACAAGTAAATACCTGGAGAACAGCCTGTCTCTGCACATGCCACACAACATTGCCACCCATTCTTTTAATTCCATAAAAAGGGCAAGAAATCACGATTTGAAACGTGAGGCAAATTTTCCCACAGGTCTGTGCCCTTTACCTGTCCCCGAGGGGCTGCTCCTGCGCTGCCGGACCAGGGCGCGGCGAGGCACCCAGCCAAACACCCCAACTGCCCCTGGTTAGTGCCTCCCATGCACTGTCCCCAGGGCCACCACACAGAGAGCAGTGCCACCAGTACCTCCAGTAGCATCCCGAGCTGGCTGAGGACACGCATGAAGTGAGCAAATAAAGGAGACAAATCCTGCACGTTGTGTACACACAGATCAACAGAAAACACACCGAAGTCACATCACAAAGTACAAGAGAAATTATTGCATAACAAATTTCTCTCCATCTCTCTGGGGAAAATAAAGACTGACAGCTTTGGGTTTAACAGGTGCTGCTAGAAGATGAGCTACTTATTAATACTGCTAGGAAGGAAAAGGATGATAAAAACTATAATGTGATTAATTATTTATGTTTACGAGCATGATTTTTAAGAGTTACAGTTTGTCATGCAAATCGCTTGGTCTGGTTCAACTCGACAAGTCGCACCCCAGGACGTGCCTGAGGGCTCGTCACAACACGTGCAGCAATTACCACGCCACTGACGGGCAGCAGAGCCATGTCCCCACCGCGCTGCCGCCAGCCCTCAGCCTCCTCCTCCTCACCTCGGCAGCAACCACTTCACTGCCAGGGGCAAACACGGCGCAGCGTTTGCAGAGGGGGAAGAGACTGGAACAAAAGTTTCTGAGAAGCATAAAAGCCAGAAAAACTCTGGTGCCACTGCCTTTGCAGGAAAAGCGAAGGCAGAGTGAGAGAGGTGAGAGCCCCGGCCCCCGCAGTCGTCCCTGTCCCTGCGGTGGTCTCCAGTTCCCATGGTGGTCCCTGGCGCCCTTCCAGCTCAGAGATGCTGCTGGTCCCTGTGGAGATGGCGGCTCCTTCTGGTCCCGCAGCGGCCGGCACGTGGTGATGATGGCACCCACCAGCCCGGCCATGGGGTGCCACGTGGCAGAACCGCAGCAGCGGTGTCACCAAACCAGCCGTGGTTTTGCAAGTGGCAATTACTGCACAAAACAGCACTTCTGAGGAGAAAATTGGGAGTGAACATTTGTAGAAACTCACAAAGACAGACTTTGTCAAACCTAACGGGCGCTGATAAGGGTAGAGCTTTTATAAGGGATACTAAGAGATGTATCAGACAAGAGCAAGGCTGAATACAAAACAGTATTAGTATAAAAAAGAACAAAGAAAAGGCCTGCTCCATGTAAGAACTGGTAATACATTAAAAATTTAAAACCTGGCACGACAAATCTGGATACTCCCTGCAGAAGACAACTGATATTAATGAACAGGCCTGTGCATTCATTGTCTGGGATCCCAGAGGAAAAAAATAATGCTGGTTACGCTGAATTTTTTAAAGAGAAATTCTTCTTTACACGAACAGCTCCTCCACCAAATCACCAGATTATTCCTGGCAGTTTTAACCACCTAAAAACATCCACCTGCCTGAGCACCAGATTCATCTGAGGGTACCGCATTTCTCCACGCAATTCCTCAGCACGGGACTTCATCAGAACCCAGGTTTCCCCACCGGTATTTATTTATTCATTCAGGGAAAAGTGCTCAGGCTTGGCTCAGCCGCCCCTCTCAGCCCCAAAGAAAGCAGGTTTGGGTTCCTGTAACGTTTGACCCGGCAGCGCTCGCACAAGGCTGAAGGAAACGCAGGCTGGGGCTCACCTGGTCACACGGGGCCCATCAGATCCTGGACAGGGAACAATAACCAGGGAACTGGGAGATGCCGAGCAGGGCAGGAGCTTCTCTGCTAAGAGGCACCAGTACCAACAATTATCTAGGTTGTGACGAAGAGCAGGAGAAGCACTCAGGGCACTTTCACTGGGCTGGTATGTGTGATGTGAACTTCTTCACAGGAAGCTTCTCCAAGCCATGTCATAAGACCCGAGCAGCCACAAAGCTTGTCAGCCTCAGCCTCACAGAATGTGTCCTGGAGAGTGGAGACGTCAACCCAAGGGAGCTGATGGAGAGAGGGCTGCATTTTGGAAGGAGGAACTGGGCAAAGCCAGGGATAGCCAGGGCACCCACAGAGCTCAGCCGAGCTGGCCACGCTGGTCCCAGCCCCAAGGACTGTCCCCGAGCCCTGGCTTCTCCTGCCCATTCCCAAAGCCCTCATGGCTCCTTGGTGGAAGCAGCTCTGGAGCACCCCACCGCTGCAGAGCTGTGCAAATCCTGGGGACACCTTCTGAGCACCCAAGGCCGGTGGTGCCCACTGGTGTGTGTGGCTCCCACCCGAGCTGGGCTCTCAGCCACGGGCTGGGGAGCAGCACTGGGGGCGGGGGAGGCACCAGCCACCCTCTGCTCCTTGTCTCCAAACTGCATTTCTCTTCCCCAAAAGGTCTGGTGCTGCCAACAGCCACACACAACAACCAAAAGGCACGGGGTTGTTGCTGTGAGGTGCTGGGGGTTGGGGGGGAACCCACCTGCCCGCAGCAAGGCACCGGGGAGGCAGCGGGGAATGTCGGCAGCTCGTAGCAGGGTCACCCGTGCAAGGCACAATTACGCTGGGGTGAACTGTGTTACAGGGAACGCCTCAAGTTTTAAACTGTCATTAGAATATCGTGGCCTGATTTTAACAATACAGCAGCGCTTCTAATGATCTTTAAGGTAATTCACTATTCAGACCCCAAGCAAAAGATGCAAATGTACCACTGAAAGCTCCTTATTAAATACCCACAGGCTACAGTTCTGTACAATAAGTGGTCCAGGTCTTTTTAGAACATCCTAATTAGATGAACAGAGATGCAGAAAAATGCAAAACCAGGTCATGCAGCAAAAATGTTGGGGGGGAGAAAAAAAAGCTGCCAAACAACCCCCCTCCAAGCCCCTCATTAAATACCCTCCCCCACACCATGTCCCTTATTAAAACCCTGGCAGTGGGAGGAAGTGGAGCTCAAAGCTTCCAGCCCACCATCACCCCCAAAATAGAGGTGACCGTTATTGTTAAAGTTAAGTTTTCAGTTTATTGCCAGGGATATGTCTAAGTGATGATATAAATAATACTATGAATAATACATTAAGCAAAACCCAATCTGAAATTAAATTTGCCTTGGGTTATCTCCCTTTTTACTATATACATACAGAATTATTATGTGCTAGGGGGAAAAAAAAAAAAGCTAATATCAAGGTAACACTTTTTCCCCCTTTGAAAGTAGCACAAATTGCTACCCCTGACAAGCTGCTGTCTTACACCAGAGACATCAGGGCAGAACTTCCCTTCTCTCTGAAGTAAGGGGATAAACTTGGAGACAGGTTTCAGGGCTGCCTGGAAAGATTCTCTTTGGCACGACTCGAGCAGAACTGTTTGCCTTGGCCTGGCGCCTCTGCCTGTGAAGGGACACATGTGCAGGTGCTCTGAGGTTCACAGAGCCTCCCAGCCTCGCCGGGGTCATTTACTTGCAGTGCTGAGAGCTGGCCTTACATTTACTTGATCTTTATGTCTCCAGTTTAGCTCAGATGAGCACCAGCCCTTTAACTCACTGGCTGTTTAGCATTTAGCCCTGACCTTGCTTTGATTTCCAAAACATTCCTGCCGGGGCCAGTGTGAGCAGAGCCAGGACCAGCCAGGCTCGCGTCGGGTGCAACCCAAACGCTCTGTGGACACCAGACCAAGGAGGGGAGTGTCACAGCAGGGATGCTGGACCGGGCTGTGCGCTGAACCCAGGTCTGTCCCCTGACCCTATGCCAAACTCACAGCCTGATCGTAGCCAAACCACTTCTCCCCATGCCACAGTCTCTTCAGAAGGCGAGTAAGACTCTGGTACCTGGGTCACTCTACAAGGTCCTGAGGAGCCTTGGCTAAAAAGCACCAGGAACTAAGCCCTCCAAAACATACTGGCACCTGCTTCCAACCATCCACAGGGCACCAGCGCAGCCAGTCCTCATGCCCTGTACCAAAAGTAAGCTGGTTCCCCTCTGGACAGGGTGCCACAAGGCAACCAGAGATCTTCTGAACTACTGCCTCCACCCCTCAGGCCCCTCAGCTGACTCTCCTTGCCACCAGGACCTGCACCCTGCTGTCACTCTGCTGCTCAGATTCCCCAAACACCGCGGCACTAATGCAAATTATGGCAGCTCACGGGCTGGTTTTGTCATGGGAACATTAGTTCAAAAGCAACCAACTGAGACCAAAAACACTCACGTCCTGAATTCTCGGCTCCCAGCGCAGCAACAGCACTGCCTTACACCTTGCTCAAGGCAGGTGGGCACGTGCTCACACACTGTGTTCCCACAGGGGTTTCCAGAGGTCTTTGACACCAACAACCCTGGCTTTTCCTGCCCCCTGGCAGCACTGGGAAGGGGCACCTCTGCCCCCCCCCCACCCCGGCACCAGGGTACCGACCACCGCCTTGGCTTCCCTCTTGGATTCCTGAGCCTTGCCTGGGAGTGATGCTGGGAAAGAAATGGTTAATGCACTAATTACCATAATTAAGAGTTGCCAATTTAATTATAGCTGAGAATATTAATGCTGTAACATTTGTTGAAGTGCAGAAAACAAACCTTTAATGCACAGACTTTGTTCGCAAACATCTAATGGAGCCCTCCTCCACTTCGCTTGGTGCTTCAGCGCTGACACAACAGCAATAGGTTCAGATTGAAGAACTTGTCAGCAATCAGGCAGGAGGAGGCTAATTAGCTGGCAGGTTAATGAGTGTGATGGCTCTTGACAGCATTTTGTTACAGCCTCTACTGTATTTAAACAATAAATGATTATTACTTAAACACAGTGGAGACAGTCTTATTAGGAGAGCTAGACCATATATTTATTTTCATAAAAATGAGACTAATTCCTTAGTGTAAAGAACAAAATGTAAAATTTTGGCTGATTGTAGTCTGACCTCTGAATCTCCAGGGTATCTTGTCAGAGAAGGAGAGCAAAGGTTTTAGCAGCCCTTGCGCTCTCCATCCGAAGGCATTATACACCAGCACAAATGGCTGGTGGCTATAAAACACAAGCAGTAGTGACGCAATTTAAAGAGCCACCTTCTTTGCCAGCCACCATGAAACACACACAGCAAATTCCTTCTCATTTTCACCCCATAATTTTGGCCTGGGTTCCAGGGGGTGATGGGTGCTGAGGCTTCGCCATCCCCGCACTCCGCAGGCTCGGGCCGGGCTCGCTATTTTTCTTCCTTTGGCAACTGGGATTTGGAAACAGGTGGTGAAACGGAGGAATAGCTCTGTGGAGAGATTAAGCCATTTCTCTGTCCAGTTAAGGGGGGAAGGGGGACATCTTACAGCACTCTTGTAATCCATAAACATAATGAGAATGAGAAGGAAAGTGTCTACATCCAAAAAATCCAAAAGCACAGAAATACGGTGCCTTTCCTGCAGAGGAGGCAGGTGGGAATGAGCCACTGGCTGCAGTCTGAACTGTATTTACAGGGCATGCAATTGCAAATATGTGTCCAGAAAAACCTTATCTGAAGAGAATTAAATTGAATCCATAGCTGTGTAATAATAAGGAAGGGTTATTTCAATTTAATATTTAGTGTTCCCTAGGAATTTGTACATAAACATGGAAGAAACAAAAGGCCTCACCTGCTGAGACTAATACCATTTTCGAAATTATTTTTGCATACATGAAAATGATTTGTGCCCCTCAGTGCTGCTGCTGAACACGTGAATAAAAATAGAAAAGGCAGTGAACTCCTCAAATCCCACCTAATCCTTAGTACCGCATTTTACATATTTAAGACTCAAAATACCACAAGCCAAGAAACCTGCAGCAGCAGTAAGTGCCTGGTTACTAACAGCACCGAGGCTCCCCCAGTAAAGGCCCCCGCAGCATCACCCCGTGAGACCCCCCCTGCCCGGCACCGGGACCCCAGGACTGGGGGGGGAAAGGCTGAGAGAGCCGAGCCCCCGGCAAATTCCCTGGGCTAAGCCCTGTTTGCAGAGAGTCACGGGAATTCTGAGCCGTATCCTCAGCTCCTCGGGGTACAACCAGCAGCTCCCCTGCACCCCCCCGGTGAGCGCTCCTCACGCCAAGCCACGTGTGGCACAAAGCACCGAGTCACGTCCAGCCCAAATTAAACCTGCATTTCACAAGCTTTGCCCAAGGAGGCAGACTCTCTTCCTTCCAGACCCGAGGATCTAAAGATGACACCGTAATATTAAATATCGATAGGTTTGTAAATATCCAAAACTCGGCAACAACACAAAACTTTCTCTACAAAGCTTTTGAGCACCTTGGCTTGACAGGCCTTATCTAAAATTTTTTTTTACATTAAAATATTAACAGTGTTTGATAGAGCTATTGTAACCCAACACCATCCCAGGAAAAGCTGGCATCTGGCAAAAATCACCAGCCTCTCTAGCTGTTTAAATGAGAATATTCTTCAGTCTGAAAAATTATTTATAGAGGGTTTTTTTACTACCCTTGTATACTGCAATGTTATTTCCTTTCCCACACACTAGCAAAGTCCATTTTCACAACTGCTATAAAGCGGCATGTTCACAGCTAGTAAAACAACTCAATAAATAGCCTCACGAAGCTATAGCTGTCTCATATCCTTTCCTCAATAAAAACAGAGGTGAACTGCTTATTTTCAGCAGCACACTATAAGAAGACAGAAGCATTATGACTGCTCATACATTCTGACTATCATTTGCCACAAGCTATATCTGTCAGCATTAAATAAAGCTGCATTATAAATGTAAACAAAACACCCACATCTACAAAATGAGCTGTCCGCCATTGCTAGAGGCATGAATTGAACCCGCTTATTGACTCAGCTTGCTCTTTTTATTTATTCTCCTACAAAGACATGCATTTACTTTACCCTACAAGCATAGTGGGTTTAGGGGCGGTAACTTGTCTCCTGCACAAGCTGAAAAGGCAGGTTGGTGACAAATGCAGATCTTAATGGGAACACCATTAGGTGGGCAAACATTGAACTATTATTGAAAAACTGATTTATTTTAAAAGGTTATCCTAGACCAAAACACTACATCATAAATAATTTGCAGGATCAGTCAAGTGAATTTATACTTATGATTTTTTTTTAAAAGGTAATTCATTGCAATCAAATAATAATGCCAGTTTGAGAGGAATTACACTCAAATATCAACTGCTTATAATTTACAGTCTGAAGAGGTTAAAAGGTGCTCAGCTCTCCAGCAGCACGTATCAGGCTGGTTCTCTGACAGTGCGTTATACATCTTTCTAGACTAGAAAAAAAGTTCTGTCCCTGTCAAACAGAAATCACCTTTGCACAAGAGCAGATCGGCACCCGCAGACACTGACAGCCTCCCGGGGGAGGGAGTGGGACATCGTGGGGCCAGTGGCCACAGGGCCAGCACGACGTGGGGCCAGCACGCCATGGGGAGCAAACCCAGCAGTGCCCAAGGAGCGCTTCCCTGGGGTGCGTGATGGGCAAGACCCCAGCAACCCAAAGGAGACCCCTCCTGAACTCAGGGAGAGAGCGACCACCAACACCGAATGGAACCAAACGCCGGCACCCAGGCTGCGGAGTTACTGGTGAATTCACACCTACCATAAGATGACACGAGTGGTATAAAAATACATCATGTTCCCCAACTAATAGTGACAATCAATTATTTATATAGATATTCACATTTCTACAAAGAACAGAGTATAATTACAAAGAATGCAGTGGGTATGAGAGAATGGATTCCTTTTTTATTTTTACAATCTGCTCTATACGAAAGGGTGGGTTTGCCAGAACTGTAAACAAGTAATTGCGGTCCTGTTTCTCAGGCTGGACTGCAAGGTGTATCAAACTCCGGACTAAATCTTGCAGTAGCAGAGATGTAACTTTCCTGTAACACAGGTGGCCATTAAAGGAAATTCCCTAATGTCTCCGCATCCTGGAGAAAGGTCTGCACCTTGGAAAAAGCCGTGCTTTGAGACAGCTCAGCTTTTCTTCTGTCAGGCGGCGCTCTGAGTAATGCCGCAATGATATTCTTCCTTGGAAACCTCACCACGATTCAAAACCCCTCATTTTTATATATGATTGAAAATAGCTGTCAGGCAGGAGGGTGTTGGGGTGCCCAGCCTCGCCAGGGGCACCTGGGCTCCCCTCTCCCCCTGTTCGGGGCAAAGCACTCCCAAGAGAGGAGTTGTGCCCAGCACTGCCCAACCCTGCCCTGGTTTCTGACACCCACAGACCGTGACCAAAGTGGGACCACCAGCTCTGCTGGTTTGACTTCACCCAAAGCAGGTTTGGAATCTGAGTCCCTCAAGAACCCACAGCTGCAACGTGATAGTGCTCTTACCGTTCTCCCCAGAACCCCCGCAGGGAAATGCAAAGGCAACTTCAGAAAGAAAAGGGAGAGTGAAAGCACAAGTTAAGCAATTGGATGATGCTGGCACAAGTCCCCTTGTTACATCGGGGCATCCCTCATGAATGGACAGGAACAAGTGTTCCACTGTTTCACACCATCCATTCTTCCAGAGGTAGATATTAATTATTGCTGCTTTTCTGTTTTAAGATAAGCTTGTTAACAAGAAATTATAGGGTAGCTGGGAGCGGCTATCCATTGGGTTGCCGGTATCAGAGTTTATGATGTTTACAGAGAAAAAGAAATTCAGTGTAAGGAGTAGCAGAGAGTAATTAATGTATTGTAGTGTGGAATTTCCACTTCCTACCTCCATTTAAATCAAATAAAGCTTGGCAGGGCCAGAGTAAATCAAGGGGCAGCCACCAGGGAGAGAAGATCGGCAGAGGTATTAGAGCCGGATCCAAACCCGTGCTTCACCCAAGCTCCTACTATTATTACTTGTGCAAAGCAAATATTCAGCCTCCAACCCTAAATCATTTCAATTCCTATTTCCAAGTATAATTTAATCTTTTTCAGCGACACTTGATGCTTACTTCATCACAGCATAATGACAGATTAAAAAGTTGTTGAATTAAATATTAAAGAGGACTTCAGGCAGTTCTGCATTTTTAAGGAATAACACAGATTGGAGATGAAATGAGAAGCCCAAATGCATATTTTATTCCAAAAGGAAAGAATACATATATTTTTCCTCCAGGCCACCTACTTTGTAATAAAACATAGGGCAGGTTTTTATTTAGTGGATAAAAGCATGATATAGTATTATAGGATTCGTATCACTGTAAACTGGTACCATGCAATGGTGTCAAAGCTAATGACACCCTATGATCAACCACAGTCCTTTGTTAAATATATATGTGTATCTGTACCCCATTCTGTTCTGTATATAACTCTATATAGTCATTTACAATATTTTCATTAGACTACTTAAGCACAATTTATTGACTCTCAGATGTGAAAGTTTATCTTGTGATGACACCTCCCGCATGACATCAAAGCGTAGAACGCAAAACATAATTTAAGCTATTATTGAAATATAAATCATTCCCAAGAAAATTATGCCAGCATGTGAATAGAAAAAAAGTCACTTGAAACTGTAGTTTAAAGTGTCTGGAAGTCTTGACGATAAATAGAGATGACAACAAGTTTTGAACTTGAAAAGAAATCTCCACATTGTGAATAAAAATGGTCCCAAACTATTGTATTGCAATATAATATAGTAATATAAATAATACGTAACATATAAAAGGATCAAGGAGCACACCTTCCATATTTTACATATGTATTAGTACTTCTCCTCAGTGACCATATATAACACCTTCCATGTCTGTATCTCCCTAAGTGTATGGGTCACACATTCTGCTTTCATTCCGTAGGGTACATGATGCGCAGGTGCACACAGATGGCAGGAGAACCTGGAGGAGCTTTTGATGGCTCTGAAGTGAGTCCGACGAAATCAGGGGTGTCAGAACAGGGCAGACATCATCATCAGCACAGCTCTGGGACAACCACTGTGGTTCATACATGGAGACACCCCCGCAGACAGCAGCAGAGCAGGGTGGCCCTGATTCACACACAGACGTGCCCAGTCCAGGGCTGGTTCTGGTGGGAGGGGGCAGTACTTCAGCAGGCACCATCCCACCCAGCCCCTCTGGCCTCCTGTGTGGGGCTCCCACCTCCAGGTGAACCTCACCATGCGAGACCCAGAGACCTTTTCACACACAGCTTCACATGCCCTATTGATGGAATCAGCCCAAGGAGCCTCTGGTGCTTTGTGGGGTGGAGGCAGGCGATGGGGGAGACCGACTGCGTCACCCCACTGGTGGGGACCCCCCTTCCTGGCAGCCGAAAGGGCAAAATTCCCCAAGTGAAATGAGCCATTTTCAACCGCTTGTCCTGGCACCACAAGGAGCAATTTTGCTACAGACCAAAACCCTTGGATGCTGGAAACACATGAAAAAAAACTGGAAAATAAACAAATGGAAAGATTCCTCCTCTTGGCTGACTGGGCCAGGCCTAACAGCCCTGCAGAGGATGCCCGGGCAGGGCCCAGCCGAGCTCTCCAGGCCCCACCATGCTGCCTGCACCACCAACCTCACACAGGCCCTGTCCCCACGGCCAGGCAGCCCCCTGCTCCCCTGCCCACCCTCCCCGGGGAGCAGCAGGGCTCCAGCCCCATCTCGGTGCCACTGGAGGGGGTTCAGTGGTGGCAACGACCAGCGCAAGAGGGGTGTGAGGGGCCATGGCGGCCTGGAACTCCTCGGCCTTCCTGCCAGGCAGGGCATCACCAGCTTTGGGTCCAACGTGTGCTGCCCGATTAGTGGGATATTATTAATTATTATTGCCGTTATTAATACCGAAGGGATCTTGGCTGTCTTTTTGTCAGCGCAACCACTCTGCCTTTAAGTCATTAAGCTGCAGAACAATAACGGCGGGCGAGCCGACAAGAGAAATGCCATTGTTCCCTCTCCCCAGCCTGAGCGCCTCGTCCTGCTCCATGTAAATGAACTTAATGCTCTTCATTCAGGCGCACTCGGAGGGTTCTCATTTACTGCCTCTCTCTCTGTGACAGCATTTTCTCACCAGCCCTGACTGCATAATTAATGCAAATGCAGCCTTAGTGTCATGAGCTGGGCTCCTTTGGTTTACTTTGGTACGACACTTACAGAGGAATATTAACTAGAGAAAGCAGCATCACAACAGGGGTGGAAAATCAGCCTGTCAGGGACTCATTCCAAATGCCACGGAAAGGAGAGCGCCTTCAAGATTGTTTCATCAAGGTGATTGAGAACAAAAACTACTGAGGAAAATTCAAGCTTACATTTATGAGCTTCTCCACATACATTATTTATATCACCAGAACCTATAGGAACATTATTTCCAAGCACATATTCATACAAAGACACTGTTTGAGCTGAGAACTGGGATTAAATGTACACACAGAGGCACACAAACGTGGGCACTGATCACAGGTAACCAGGAGCTGTGCCCAGCGCAGCCTTTGTGTCCCTAGTTCCCTGCTCTCGGGAAGTTCCCGGGCATTCGGGATCATTCCAGCACAACTCCACGCACGCTCGCTCCTCAAAAAGGTCAGTGAGCCGCACTCCTGATATAGCTCTTTGCAGGGATAATCCTGCATTTTAATCCTGCCTGTTCCAATCAAAATTGGCTCTGTTGTGTTTTTTTTTTTCTCTTGCAGTAGAAGAGAGAGCAGTTCTGCACTAAATACATGAGAATTAAAGCAGGAGAACAGGATCCAGCCATCTTAGCAGCACTTTGTACCAAACATCGCAAGAAGAGCATGCCTTTTTTCCACAACAGTGGTGCTGGAAATGTTTATTCAGATTAGTTCTGTTTGTATTTTACCACCAGATAGTGCTCTGTCTTGTATTTTTGATCTGTAACAAACGTAAATTTACAAGCACTATATGTTTATTTTGCTTTGCTGCATATTCTTTGGTTACACTGAAAGAGACCTCTTTGTATGTTTCTTTCTGAATTTGGGGATCTCTGCATAATCTTTCTTTATCGCCCACAGCCTCCAGGCACACCAGCACTGGTCTCATCTTCCGAGAATCCTGCCCTTTACTGAGCTGCTAATATTATGGCTCACAGAAATACGTGTCAGATTCCTCTCTCCTCCTCCCCCCATCATCGCTAATTTAAAAAGCGAGAAAATTTTAGCAGTAATAGATACGGACCCTGTTCATCTGCTCTCCTGTGTTAGAGACTCTGGGTCACCTTTTCAACCCACCTTTAAAGACCGGAGATTGAGTTGGTTTTGACTAGGAAGCAGAGATTTTCTGGTGATCCCAAAACCAGAAACTTTAACAAAACCAGCATCCATCACAGCCAAACCTGTTACATTAAAATCCTAAAAGCTGGTGTCACCCATTTGCTGAACCAGAGCAAGCCATTTCTCTGCATGTCTTTTCTCCAGTGACCAGACAAATCAAGCCCTGCCAGAGGACACACACTGATCCAAGGGCAGCTCAAGCGAGGGTGACCGTGTCCTGTCACCTGCCTGCCTTTGGACTGCAGGCCGCGCAGTCGCCGCCCCTCTTTCTCTGGGATTAGTGCCCAAAGTGAGTGCAGCCGCCCTGAAGAGGCCTGGAGAAGGAGAACTGTGCAAGGGGAGGCTCTGGGCACCGGCAGTGGGATGTCACAGCAGGAGGGCAAGCCACCAGGGTCCGGGCTGCACCAAGTGTCACCCACCTCCCGACACACAGCACTGGCTCTTCCGACAGTGACACAGCTAATTATGTACAGAGCTCAAGTGCAAAGGCTTCCTTCTTTCTTTTTTTTTTTTTTTTGCTTTCTGTGATCCCTCAAAGGCAAAAGCATTCCACTCACCCCAGGCTTCAACTTTTACTCGCTTTACTCCCATTAGCGCAATTTAAAAAAGCAGCCCTGTCCCCCCCGCCCCAAGCCATGCCAGGCAGGTGGTGACAGTGACAGTGACAGCAGGGCAGTGACTCTGTTCCCAGGGCAGGCAAGGAATCCAGCTCCCCCAGGGTCAGGCATGGGCCAGGCGATGGCCTTACACCTCCCTGTGACTACACCAACTGCGGGGCTTTAATTCAATATACAATAGCCGAAAATAATACCTTTATCCCCTCTAATATACCATGCAACCGAACAGATCAAAATGAACATGCCAGTCAAACAGTTTATTTTAGACAGGAAACAGCCCCGCAGACCATTATTACAAATTAAAGGTATTATATTGAAGTCATTTTTAATCCCTTATAAATGAATAACCCTTCTACCAACATTAAATCATTTTCTTCTGCAGAAGTAACATTTCCTCTCGGTGGCACAGGATATATTCCCCCGCAGACCGGGAGCTATCCTTCCATTAGAGCCGGTGGCGGCTGATTACGCCGCACCAGGACTCATAAAATTCCCACAGAACTCGCACTTGCGTCTTCCCAGGGCAGAGCCGCCTTATCTCATCCATAAGCAATAATGCCACTTTATTTTCAGTAATCAGCAGGCAGATGATTATTTAGATGCAGCCTCATAATCCGCCTCGCACCAACGAGGAAAGATCTTGATTTGAAATCTGCAGTCCAGACATCCCACCTATCGCCCACCCGCGAGGCGGGAGCTCACCCCGCTCGGCGCTGCGGCGCAGGGAGCTTCTGCGGGCTCATTGGTACTTGTTAAACCAGACAAAAAGTAGAGCACGAGTCCGGGAAAAGAGCGAGTGCAGACAACTTTTAGCATCAACCCCACGATGTCCATTTCGGCACAGCTCTAATAGGGCATCAATATTGTCATTTTAAACTCGGGATCAGTACACAAATGTGCTATAAATGGGAAAATCCCCCGTGATACTAGTGTGAAACATGCAGCTCATTGATTTTGTTCTTGATGGTCTGCTATTAAACTAGCGAACATGCTGACCTTGTGTGCAAAGGCAGAATAGTGTGCATGCAACATAAAGTTGAAAAACAGCTTTAAAATGACTGTTTAAAACTGTAGACTACAAACCTTAAAATATGGACAAGCATTCCATAGTTTATTTTAAATTGGCAACCACAATTTAACAAGCTATTCTAACAAAGGATTAGCATAGCATGTGCTTTTCTTTAGCCATCAATTATGACACGGGGTAATGCAGGGCACAACTTAAGTGTCAAATTACAATATGCTGTACAAAAACCACTTTACAGCGCTGCCGCCTGTTTGCTCAGCAATTACCACCGCTCCCGGCGTCCCCGGCACAGCCCCGGCCAGGCGCTTCCCCAGACCCTTCCCCGTGTGCCTGGGCTCGGGGGCTGCAAAATGCTGCCGGCTTCTTTACCATGTTCCTGCCACTCAAACGAAGGAAAAATATGCCCGTATTTATTTTTATGCTCTAATTTCAAATAAAAATTCGAGTGCGTATCTTCATTGTGGATTCCATTAGATAAACATTTTTATTTAAAAAAAAAATAATTGATTAGATATCGAATATTTCCATAGGATGAAAACAGCAATTTCCATTTAGCTCGATGACAGTCTCGGGTACTTGATCTGTTATTAGGCATAAAATTAACAGTTTTATCAATTTCAAAAACGGGCTGATTGCATGCAGATACTGATATATGCAAAATCCACAATGCTCAGAAGATGGGTGGATAATTTAGCAAGATTTAAAATCTTATCTTCGCATAAATCAGTCATACTTACAAATGCCTGCCTTATGGATTGAAAAAAATCATAAGAATTGTATGTATTTTAAATAAGAAAGTTTTTATTATCCTTGTCACGTGAATATAGATTGTATTTCATGTGAATAGGGAGGGGGAGCCCCCTGTTTTAGCTATTTTTTCTCTTCTGCTGTCCTTTCTCCTGCATTTGCCTAAAGGCTCTCAGTAAATTACACTCCAAGTAAATGACTGTAATTTACCCGTTGAATTCCCTTGTTCAGGAAAAGCACACACCACACATTCCAGCGTTTCCACAGCTCAAATTTACCATTCTCCATGTCAAGAACAATCCACGGGCAGTAATTTGAAACTGTTTGAGCCTTCAAATAAGGGAAATTAGAAATGTTTTGAGAGCTAAGATTTTCAGTGAGGAGATAAAACCTGATAAAATCTGTAACAGTTCAATTCCTTCTCCTTTATATTTATAAACAGGGCATTAAATGTACTGTGAAGCCAGTTCCCTGATCCCAGCCCGGCTCGGCCAGTGTTGCAGGGGAAGCGCTATTATAAATACAAGGAGAGCCATTTTAACGAGGCAAAAAACGTTAAAGGCCTAACTACAAACCCCCAAGTAGACGACCTTTCAGCAAAGCAGAGGAGCTGCACAAAGCGCCGACGTCCCGACGCCCCTTACGCCGGCGGCCAAACGCCCCGCGCCTCCCGCCAGCCTGGAACTGCCCCCCAAATTCCCGACTCGGCTTCAGTTCAGCCACTGGTGGATAACCGGCTCTATCCTGACAACCAAGCGACGGCTGTACAGCTGGGCAAATCTCGAAATTAAAATATTCTATAAAACAGGATTTTAATTAACATCCAGAGCGATTAAAGCAGAGAAATCCATACATGTTGGTGATGAATTATCCCACGCGGCGGCGGGGAATGTTCTGGGCCCGGTGACGGATACGCTGCGCGACCAGACACAAACACCTCCCCTCCCTCGCCACGCACAGAACCCCACCGTTAGCACACTCAATAACCGCAACCGCCTATTTCGCTCTGTCTAAAGGCAGGTTTTCATATGGTAAAACTGTTATAAATCCTCATTATCCTAAATAAAATTACAGCACTTTAAACATTTCCAGGGAGAACATTCTCTCTTCTAAACAACTACCTTAGCGAGTAATAGGAAGCAATATGGTTGCACTTGTGTCACAGTTGGAAGTCTTTTTAAACTGTCGCCCTGCTAGCAAACCAATTCTACATATTAAAATGAATGGATTGCTTATTTCAAGGGGAAAAATCATTTATAAAATCAAGACCATTATTAAGATACTGTGACTTATTTCCATTCCGGAGCGCATGAGAAACAGATAAATGCAGCAACCTATGCACACTGAAACGTCTTTTTTTTTTTTTTTTGATGCCACAATTTTGTTTTTCAAACGAATCATCCATGCATACAAGTAAATTAAAAATTGATCTAGATTCCACACACCGAGAGCTGAAGTTTTTACACGTTTCCGTACTACAAACAAGTACAGGTCTCACAAACATCTGCTGCAGGCTTTAATTTCTAAAAGGTAAGAGATCTTCCTCCTGCCCTCCCCGCCGGGCAATGGCACCACGTGAGGCCCCCGAGGCGCACAGGCGGCGTTTCGGAGGGTCCCTGGGATGTAGCTGACCCCCACTGGGTCACTGTAGGGTTTCCGTGTGTAATTGTCTGACCTCCGCAGCAGTTGTCGTCTCCGCCTGAAATAATACCCTGGCCTGGCCATATCGCCTATTTATTCAGGACCCTTTAACAGATTAGTTGTTTGGATTAAATCTAATCAGAGGTTCAGTTAACACACCACAGCAGGTTTGGGAGCGTGCACCTTGTAGTCACTGAGTAAATTACAGGAACCCTATAATTTGATGAGAACATGTGGGCATTTTTCCACAAGCTCATAAATTACTGATTGCTTTCTGTAGGTTTCATTGATACTAATGTATGCTTCCCCCCACGTCTCTGCCCCAGATTGTTGCTGGCACAAACATCGCCACTTGGAAACCTAGGAAATTACAGGAACGTGTTTAATCATGAGGTTTAAAAACTTTGCACGTTAATGATGGGGAAGGCTGCAAACAGCCTCGCTGGGGGTTGCCCAGGGCAGAAGGCTGGGAGCCGGGACCTGCTCTCACCTACGTGGCCGGAGCTGGGATCAGCGCCCGAGACCTCCTCACCGGAGCTGCCCTGCCTGCGATCTCGTCCCTGCCAGCGCTGCCACTTCTCTCCCGCTGGGTCCTGCTCCCCAAACCAGCCAGCAGAGCCTGCACACACCGCACCTTGTGCGAACCTCATTCTAATGGGAAAGGCAGCTAATAATAAAGCAATTAGCTGCTCAACTAAGGAACTGCCAGTTTTGCTGTTGTCTTCTTTTTTAATCATTGAAAATTTCTCCGTTAATTTCAAGCCATTTGTAGTATCCATTTTCATAATTGCAAACCTGGATGAATTGTTTCTAGAAGTTGAACCATGGCTGATGCCAGCAGAACCTACGAACACATAAAAGCTTCAGTTTCTAATGTCACTATCAAGCCAAAAACAATTACACCCATTTGAATTATGGCAACCAATAAACTTAGATAATCACCATATGCAACATAACATTTTGGCACTTGAACTAAAAACTCTTGTAGACAACTATAGATTGCTGCTAATGTTGAGCGTTCTTGTCCTACCCAAGGCTGCCAATAGAAATGCCAAAGCTGCTGAATGCTGCTCATCCCCGTAATGTTGTCAGTGAATGGCACATTCACACAGCCCCCAATCCTCTCTTCCCAGGCATGGTCTTCTCCAGCTGCAGCTTAATTTCCTGTGACTTGCCTAATTACTGTAATTAAGGATTAATTGCCATTAATTATTCACACATAAGCTCATCGCAAATCATGGGGTAAATGTCTTATGAAAGCTGCCATACAAGCCATGTATAAACACACTGGGATGCTCCAGGCAGGAGAATCTATCACTCAGCCCTGAAGCAAATCTCTGTGCTTCTCTTACAAAAACAGCTATAACTCTCAGAAACTCGACAGTCTTTCCAGGTAAGCATTAGGTTACAAAGCATGTTTTCCTGTGGAAGCCACAACGGTTTTATTAGTACTATAAATGCTGTTTTATCTTTCCAACTGCTATTTTTATGTTTCCATTTTTATTCTACGGTGCTCAGTTTAGGACAAGCATTTGCTGGGAGGAGGAACGTTTGCAGCGGCCGCTCCCCCAGCCCGAGCGGCGGCTGCTGGAGCTTTGCAGCGCAGCACGGTGTGACGGGATCAGCATGGCAACCACCAAACCCAGCCCCGCATCGGCCACGGGACTGGGCTGGAAACCCCCAGTGCCGCCGTGTTCCCAGCGAACGGAGCCGGTGTCTGCCTGCTGGGAGCACCTGGCACTCAGATACCCTCCAAGAGGGGAGGCCGGGAGAAAAACAGAGCCCAGCAAAACCGATGGATGTGACAGCCCCAAACCAGGGGCACGAACAAAATGGGGCCAGCACCACACGCGCTGGCTTCATGGTTCCTCTGCTCTACTTTATCTGCCTTTGCCAATCGCTTCCTGAGCAGGCCAAAGGACGAGGCGGGTTTCTTTGTTAATGCACCACCATCGCGTGGGACGCCGGGAGCGTGGGCACACGGCACTGGCTGAGCCGTGTACAGTGACCAGGGAGGGGGCACCAACGCCAGCGCCCCCTTCCCCAAACTCCGCGTTACCGTCCATCTCTCCCAGTTCCTTCAACACCGGGTTTAAAACTGTAAGAATTTGATTTCTCAGAATGAACTGCAATGCTGTGGTGAGCTGTGCAGAGTCAAGGAGATCCTATATCAGAGCTGTGCATTACCACCGAAACACTGCCCCAGGAAATTTAAGTATAAGCAGGCAGAATGTTGTTCTAATTGTTATGTTAGTACCTTCTGCAGCAAATTAATGCATGAAACATTTTCATTTCGGTACATAAGTTTGTGTGTGTCTGAGTTAAACATTTATGTTAATGGACCTTCTGGCAGATCTGTAATGTTTCAAATACTCTTGTAGAACAGCTTTTTCTAAATACATCATTTAGCAGTTCTTTCCCCATTTTCTACCTGATCTGGGGGCATGCAGGAAGGGAAACTATTTCACAGTTTTAAAAACCTCCTGCTTGAGTAACTACAAAACTCAGCTGCGTTCAGGCAAGGTAGCAATTAAGCCTGCACCGCCACCAGCAATGTAAACTGTATTAAAAAAAAAAAATTAAATAAAAGGCACACTAATAGCCAGCATATGCTGCGATGATAACGCCCTGCATCAGCACACTGTGCTCCTCGGCACCGTGGGCAGGCTGTGCCCTGCTCCCTGCGCCCCTTCCCACTCCCCGCAGCCCTGCCTGCCCCCAGCAGCCGCTGGGCTGCAGCCGGTGCCTGGTACCCACCACGTGCATGGAGGACTTCTGCCCACGGCCACCCTCTCCCCATAGCACGGCTCCCGGGTGCTGTCACCGCACTGGCTGCCCTAGAAACCCTCCCTTGATCTCCATCCTATAAATCTGACAGGAGGACACACAGGCGGCAGTGGGATGGCTGCCAGGACACCAGAGCGTGCCAGGACGCGGCACTGCAGGGCATGGAGCGGGGAAGGTGCCCTCCACCCCTGCAGGTGACCATCAGGCTGGGGGTGACGGGCATTTCTGGTGGGGGCACATGCTGGAACATGGCACATGTCTGCATGCAGGGCTGGGAGGGGTGAGGGCTGGCTCTAAGCTCTCCCCCAGCCCATGCTCGAACCTCTCAAAAGCATGAAGGGGTCTGGGACAGTCCCCGATGCCCTGCGTCTGCTCACCTCGCCGCTGGTGTCCCCTAAAGGGGTATTTCCCCATCTCTGGCTACCCTGGTCCTCGGGCAGCTGCCGAACTCTACCATGTCACTCTCCATTTATGGACTCCCAGCTCCCTTGACCTGGGTAATTAGGGTTTACATGTTAATTGGAGTAAACATAAAGATGGGAGTCGCAGGCATAAATTTCCAAGCTCAGTTGAGAAAAATGTCTTAGCAGGCCAGTGCTGGGCCAGTGCTGCTGCTGGCATGGCCGTGCACCATGGATCAGGGGTACAAGGAGGAGTGGGTGGGTGAGAGCCCCCACAGCGGGTCTGCCCCAGCCCTGGGCTGTCTCCTGAGCCCCACTCCCACATTTCTGGGCCTTTCTGGGCCAGGATGATGAAGGTTTCCCTGGGAGGTTGACGCCTGGCGCCAAGGAGAAGCACAAGAGCGGAACCTGCTCCGCCGTGCATTAATGTGGCTGAAAGTACCTGGAATGAGACCAGGTTTTAGGGGCACAGCAGCCGCCTGTGGGTCCCAGGGAAGGGGCGCACAAGGAGAGGTCACTGCAAAAGGCTGGGCTGAAGATGGGGTGATCTGGAGCCATCCCCGCCGCCCCCTCAGCTCCAAGGGTCTGGAGCGGCTGCAGCTCCAGCAGGAAGGGACCTTCTCGGGTGCCCAGAGCCAGGGGAGGCAGGAGGACACTCAGGGTCTGCCAACCCGTGGCGGTGCCCAGGGCAGCCAGACCCCAGCCATGACACTTCTCCCCAACCCACAGCCCACTATCTCTCTGAAAGCAGCACCTGTAAAAAATGTAACTTCTCTGACAGAAGTGCTATTATTCTTGAAATATGTGACTAAATATTGCACAGTAAAAGCATTTTCCCTCTTGAATTAATTACTTTTCACTTTCCCCCCCCTTCTTCATATGTAAAGGCTTTCACTGTCCACTGAAGGAGGCCCTCCTCTCCTGAGCAGATATGAAATTTGGCAAGCCTCATTTATCCTTAAATTTATAATTCAACAGACGCTTTTGCTAACGCTTCTTGATAACGTTGCAGCAGAAATACAAGTCTTAATTCCTGGGCAGGGGAGGTTCAATGTGAATGTAAGTATTTCTATTATTTTTTTAATCCTGCCTTTAAGTATTACACTCTGCATGGTTTCTGAATCAGTTCAAACTTTCCTGGAAACTTTTATAATAAACAGTCCTGCTACATAATTTGATGTTTTTAAATGAAAGCATCCAAGCTAATCTATACAAATTAACAGATGTCCTCCTGAAACAGTTAGAAACAAAGAAATGCAGATGCGAACATCATCAGCATCCAAATGAGCTTATTGTAGGACCCTTTAAGGCACATCTGAGCATAGCTCCAGCCTGTAGTCTACCTTTCAACTTGCAAATGACAGTGTCACCAAACACTGTCCTTCCATCAATCAAGCTGGGTCATGAATATACAAAAGGCAGCCGAGAAGCTGGCTACCTCCTGCAGTTCAACTTGGCCTAATTATCTGGGCCTTTCTTTTTGTTCCCGTCTGAAGGGTATACACCCAGTCAGCTGCTGGGCAGCCCCAGGCCTCATCACGGGAGGTTACGCACACTGACCCTCCTGCGGACAGCCAGCGCGAGCGAGATGTGAGCACCAAATGTCATCTTTCTTATTCATCATTATAAAACTTCCCTCCCCTTTCAAAATACCAATCTGCTGCCATTTTCAGACCCTCCCCCGCACCCCTCCAAGCTGTCATTTCGCAGCGCTCGCTGCCAGTCGAGTGAATTAGCATCCTAACTGATGTGCTGTTATTCTCCCGTGCATCCCTCGGATGCGTTAACTAATGACCTCCCCCCAGAAAACCCAACCGCTCCCAGCGCCTTCTCGCCGGTCGCTCGGCTCCGGCCGCTCCTTCACCAGACAGGGGCTGCTGAGCCGACGGCCACCGTAGGAAAAGGCCTTTGCCCGGGAAGAGCAGCTCTTGGCGTTTCATCTGGAGCAAATCGTGCTAACGCGTCACTGTCATGTGCCACCAGCAGTGACACGAGCCTGAGTGCTCCCAGACCACCAAGTCCCTTAGCAATGTCACCACGGTGCCTGTGCCAGCACGGGGATTCTTCCTCCCATGGTGAGGACCAGCTCACAGCAGAGCCATGTGTGAAACCATCCCAAGGCTTTCCTCCAGGAGGGAACAAAAGCAGAGCCAGCTGCTACTCTGGCCAGGCCACCCTGCAGCCCCCCCGCACCGCTGGCACTGCTGCTGGGCAGGGGGACGGTGGTCAGGGACGAGGAGACCCTGAGAACAGCCAAGGCACACCACAGCAGCCAGATCCTTGTGCACGTAACCCTGAGTGTGACTGGGGGCTGTGGGAGCCGGAGCAGATGGTGCCACAGCCCCGGGTGCTGTGGGAGATGCCAAGGCCCCATGGCGGGCTGCAGGGACACTGCCCGGCCCGGTGGCAGCTTGCCCTGACAATGGCCAGCCCTGTGCTCCGGGAAACAGACTTGGCCAAGGCACAGGCCCTCGGCCAGGGCTTTGACTTGACACCTCAGCTTCAACTCTTCAGCCATTTACCCCTGTCGTTTACACTTTTTTCACAAAAGATTTTATATCACTTGCTACAAACAAGCCAAAAGCCCCCCTGCCTGCCCCCAGGGATAAAACCAGGTCTGGGGAGTGCAGTCCCCCAGGGATGAGTGTCAGCCCCACGGCGAAGGGTAGACAGACCCAGGGGCAGCAGCACCCACAGACCTTGTGCTACCCCTGTGGTGAAAAGAGGCGTTAGCGCCGGTTTAGATGTGGGGGTCACTGTAACAGAGAGGGGGACTGTCCCCAGGGGGGAAGAAGAGGAAGAGGAGCAGCATCTCCACAAATGAAGGGCTACAGCAGCATTTCCTCATGCCAATGTGAGGCAGTGGCAGTGCCATGCCCATGGCCCAGTTTGCACAGGGTCTCCAGGCGCCCCATCGTGCCAGCAACCACCATGGCCCCAGCCCTGCTGCCACCCCGTGCCCCGCAATGGGGAAGATGGGGTGAGCACCCTTCACCCAGTGCAGCGCTGGTCTGCCCCTGCCCTGCCACCCCTGCGCCATGAAGGGGCTCTCATCTGTAAAAAGACTCTTGAAACCAAATGGCAATTCATGTAAGTGAAATACTTGAAGGCCTGAAATTCCCTGTAGGAGCCCAGAAACTCTAGAAACACTGAGCAGGGAAGAAATCTTCAAATCCCTCCTTCAGAATTAAAATCGCTTTATAGACTACCAGAGCTGGAATAAATGTGGGAGGAATTTTAATGAGCGCAGGTATTTCCTGCCTATAAATGATTGTCACCCGGTGAGAGGATCGATCCTGGGGGTGGCAATGCCGGGGTCAGCTCAGCACAGCCTCTCGCCCTGGCTCCAGCCGCAGGGCCCCAACCTTGGCTGACCCCACGAGCCCCGCTGTGCCCCGGGCACAGGCTGTCAGGATCAGCCCTCACTATGAGCACACACAAACACCTGCGGAAGCGGCTTGGCCACAGATGTGGGAGCCGTGACCCCGCACCATCACCATCCCCTGCCCGGGCACCAGTGGGCACTGGGCATCCCACAAATCCCTGTTTATAGAGCGGCGGGGACTCAGGGAAAAGTGAAGAAACTGTAGCACAGATAATTTATCACACAGAAATGAAAGCAAATATAAAATCTGCATACCTAATTTCTTTTTCCTTTCAAAGCTTGGTATCTGATTTTGCAAACTGTATTATATATGTTTACATTTCTATAAAAGCAAGTGCTCCTTGGAGGAGCAGCTTAGGTAATTCACATTTGCATCATGTGTAGCTATGATAAATAATAAATATGTAGCTGATAAATGGTACTGTGCAACTGGAAGACCTATTTTTTATTGAATGGCTGACTAAATACTCATGTAAAAGTCATAACTTGATGCTTCTTTTACCCTGGGGCTGCAGTAATTTATTGTCGTAATTTATACACGCTGCCTTGGTGAGGGGACAGTTTTAGACTGGCCCAGGGACTGCCCCGTCCCACCGGCTCCTCCCGCTGGGTACATGGCTGGCGGAGGTCCCAGGGGACGTGCAATGGGTCAAAACCGGGTGTTTGGGGTGAAATGGTGCCACGAGAACAAGGAAAAGGCAAGCAGAGAGTCCCCCCCTGACACTACGTGGGGCTGTGGTGCATGGCATGCGGTGCATGGCACATGGTTGTGGCAGAGCTGAGGGAACATCCTCTCCAGGACTCCGGCATGGAATGACACACAGGAGGGGACCACAAAGCCCACAGGTGCTCTCACCCCATCAGTACAGGCTTCACAGCCGTGTGGGCACAGGGACCCGTGCATGGCAGCATGTGTCCCCCGTGTGTCCCCCACACTCCCCTGGCTGGCAGCAGGAGCCTGTCCTCCCCCTGGCCTGTCCCCACTCCTGGTGGACAATGAATCCCCACCCCAGGGCTGGACCCTGCTCAGGGTGGGGTGTGATTCCAGCCCCACTGGGGTCAGGAAATCTCTGCCCTGCCCACCCCACGCTGACTGCATGAAACAGCTCTGGGGAATTCACCGAAAATGGCCACCTCGGGCAGGAGAAGTGAGGTTCATAAAGCAAAGACCTGCTGTCCAGCCTGAGAGACAGCGGCCGTAAATCCTGCCATGTGCAGCTGCTGAAACTTTTCTTTAAAAAAATGTACGGAGGATAAAAACATCCCTCCCAAAACACAAGTGGGCCCCATTGGTGCCAACGGTCAACAGGATTAATTGGGGAAGAAATTTAAGAAATATATTCCAGGCAATATTCTGCCTTTGATAATTTAGAGGCAGCCATGATAACCACTATTTGTACATGACAGTCATATGAAATAATAAACCTTGCTAGCTATAAACATTACCAAATTCTGACACTATTGATTTATTATGTCTAACAGTGACATCAAACCGAACAACTGACAGAAACAATGTTACAGCTTTAAGAGCAGTTTGTCAACGATTAATTCTGCCAAACGGGGTTTAGTTTTATGCTGGGACTGCTTGTCTAGCAGTTGTCAATCCAAGCAAAAATTACTACTGCCACACGTCTGCTCACGCCAGCCCGAGGCGCCGCTCCACTAGCCCTCATTACCCCTATCACTGCAAATACAGATGCAAGGCCAGTCCCTATTTAATATGCGTGTTAATTATGCAAATTATTAATTGGGCTGGTGCTTGAGGACTTGTGTTTATGCCCAGATTAGAGTCAATAACTGTATCACGCAGCATTTTAAGCCTGACCTGTGACAGAAATAAAGCTGTGCTGAAAGCGACATTTTCTCCCGCCCGCGCGCTGCTGCGGCTCCCGGCCCTGCTGCCGCCGGCGGCTCCGCGGGCCCCGGGCACCCCCAAGCCCCAGGGTCACTCCCATGGGCACTGCCAGGCGGGCCCTGCCCCACGCCGGGGGCTCGGCTGCCCCCAACACCCCCCAGCGCACACCTCGCTCCTGCCAGGGATTTCTGCAGCCATTTTCTGCTCCAGCAGGAAGGCGGGATTGCGCTATTTGTATGATGCTGTCACGAAAAAGTGTATGACATGGTATTATACGTTGTAAATTTGTTTGGTTGGGTTTTTTTTAAAATCAAATGCATTTAAAAGTGCAAAGATAGAGGGTAAAGCTCTGAGGCTTTTCCAATTAAAATTTACAGCAGACAATGTTGTAAATTTTATACAGTTGTAATGCTTGCTGCAGTTGTGCTGAAATGGGAACTATTGATCAGCCTGATTTCCCAGGATACACGAGGGGGAAACAAGGTATTGCACAAGCAGAAACAAAACTTTCATTTGTAAAGCCTTCTATTATACTTTACTGCCCTCATTTGGTTCCAGATGCATCTCTCTTAGCAGAAGAAATAAGGTCAGAGCCTCCTCCCCACAGGATAAAGGAGCAGGGGCAGACAGGGAGCTCCCTGTCTCTGCTCTGTGCCCACCCTCTGCTGGCTCCCCCAGCCTGGGTGCCAGGGCCAAGATGTGGCATGGGGACACCAGCACGGGGACACTAACACAGCATGGGGGGCTCACCAGAACCCCAGGACCTGTGCCCAGAGCTGCCCGAGGGGCCCCCAGACACAACAGAAGGGCTGGGTGCCCTGGAAAATCAGTCTGGGAGCTGCAACTCCCTGTCTCGGGCCAGGATGAGATTTACAAATGCCCCCAGCCTGGTTTACTGGGTGGAACGTAAAGATGGCCCAGGAAAAGCAAAAGGAGGAAGGCACGGGGCCATGGCTGGGATGACACATGTGCCGGGTTGTGTGCCATGGCTCTCACACCCCTTGTGTCCTCAGTGCAGAGCGGGCACCACCCCATCACTGCCGGCCTCCTGCTCTTCCCCCAGCTTTTAGTCGGGTTCAGACCAGATACGCTTCCTTCTCCACAGTGAAGACAACAGTTTTTAATAGAAAACCTGGCACAAGCAGAGCTGCCACCCATCCAACAGCTCCCTGAGTCTATGCTAAGAGCATTTACATATGAATTATGGCCACCTTCAGACTCAGATGTGATGTTCTCCTTCATTTACACATTTTCTGCAGTTCTTCCTTCCTTGCAACCCAACGACAGTGCCAGGCCCTGGGTGCTGAGGTTTCTAGGAATGCCCTTGCTGGCTCCCATGCAGTGAAGCTCCTCACCGGGGTCCCTGAGCCACCACCAGGACTCACATGTATCTGAGGACCTCTCCCCAGGACAGGGCACCCACTACCAGCGTGCGGGGACAGAAATCCAGCACCTTCCCCGGAGGAGACACCATCCCTGCCACCGACCGGCTCCCAGCGGCGCTGCCCGGCGAGCTAAAATCTGCAATGTCACCTGCCCAAACTAAAGTGAATTTAAAGCACAAACAACAAAGCCAGAGCTAAGTTAAAGGGAGAAAAAAACAGACAATGGAGGATCCCAATAATGGGAAAAGATAACAAAGCCCCTGGATCCTAGCATCTGGCACTAAATGCACTTTTCTGTAAACTGAATGGCGGCTTCCAAACTGCGCCAAGCATCACTCCTTTGCCAAGGCAGTAAACAGCTTTTATCAGCAATAATGATGGCATAATCCCAGCTAAAAAGGAAAGTAACATATGGCAGCAGCCCTACAAACACCATCCCAACAAAGTAGGGGGCATTTTTATTACAGCGTCCACTTGCAGAAAACCTGCCAGACTACTTCTCTCTTTTCTCCTCTCTTTTTTTACAGGTTATCATCTTCGCTGTTTGAGCTGAATGTGGCATTTGGGAGTTTTAAACTAATGAGTTCATTTTTCTAGGAAAAAAAAAAAAAAAGAAAAGAAAAAGAGGAAGATAGGATCCCCCGAACTGACAGATGACAAGGAACACAAACCGGCTGGTGAAATGAACATATATGCTTAACACAGTGCTGAGGAGAAATAAATGCTGCAAAGGTGCCACATTATTTCAAATATTATTATACAGCTTAGTCTTAGGTGCAATGCTGTGTTTGGGAAACAAATATGTGGGAAGCAATAATTCAGACCTTATGCAATTTTTTTCTCTAATGATGCAATATGTTATATAGGAGCACTGCTAATAGGTCAGGTGTAAATCAGTGCAAATTTTGTTTACAAGCTGATTTCAAAAACAAAATTAATCTAACATTATTAACCTTTTTTAATGGCTGGCATCCTCATTTATATTTGTGGATCTAATATTCACAAAACTGATTTTAAGCCCAACTGTGTATTTATCAAAAGCAGCATGAGACACAACACCCGTGTGAGACACGCCGGGGTGGACTAAAGGATAGTTTGCCGTCACACCGTCCTGCTTTTAATTGCCAAAAGAGCAGATCACCTTTTCCCTATCTTTTATGATTTGCTGAAATACCGTCTCCAAATAGAGAAGAGATTCCAATCTCCCTTTGGCTCTGCAATCTTGTCACGCAATTATTTGAAAACATTACGATTCGCTAATTATCATGCTAATTATTTTGCCCTATACATTTGCCATCATGTTGTACAATTAAAGACAGAGCCCAAACCTCTGTTTACGCCATGCAAATGCGAGCGCTGATTGGGGAGCGAATGCGGAAAAGTGGAGGAATGCACTAATATTTTTTTGACATCTTTACCTATAAATATTTTTTCAGACTGAAAAATGTATCTAATAGCTCCACTCACTGATGTGCACTGCAGTTTACCACAGTGTCTATATTTCTGTTGTCAGTTTTACAGTATCTCCCTTCATTAAACCTATCAAGTTTTCCTTTTGATCATGCAACCAAGGCCAGAAGACAGATATCTTCCTGGAACAGAGCAGTCTGCCAAGTCTTTCACAAGACCAGCTTTAACCTCCCTATTGATTTTCTCAACACTGCAGCCATTCATTGTTTGTGACATTTGGCTGTCGGCTCTTTAACACCCTTCAACCAAATCAATTTCATATTTTTGTCAATGCCCTGCTAGGGGATGAGCAAAATGGGAAGAGACTTAGCATGATTTAGACTGTTGATTTTCTAGAGCGGTTTTATCTGTAGTTTTTACAAGCCTTATAAAGTTAATTCAACATGTTTATTTAAGCATACGTAATACATTGGGAGAGAAGCACTACCAAAGTTTTGAATTCCCCAAATCTCATTCATGAAGAAAACTAAATTATTATATCATTGTCAGTAAAAATAAACACTTGGCAATACTCTTCCCTCCAAAACCAAACACAAACGTGCAGGTCACTGCCCAGCCCTGCCCGCTGTGCCCAGCCCCAAATCAGTATCATGCTCCAGCACTGACAGACCCCCGGGAGAGCTGGCCCCTCGGGGGGCTCCAACACTGCAGCCCCTCCGCATGGTGGGGGGTAACGTGGCTGGGCCCCAAAAGAGGAGTAAGTTGTGCTTCCAACAAAACGCTGGCAAACAGCGCCTGTGGAGCCGGCAGGGAGCCATGGCCCACACAGGAGGACACAGGGGAGGTTGGAGCTGGACCCTGGGGGTCAGGGAGCCCCAGGTGGCTCTGCCCAGAGCTGCTCTCCAGCCCAGCCCCTGGCACAGCGGGGGTCAGTGCCCCATTCCAGGGGGGCTGTTTTCCCATCCCTGGGCACAGCCCCACTGCCACACACTGCTCCAAGTGCTGCCGGCCGGAACAGGGACGTGTTGCCCCAGGAAGGCAAGGGGAACCCTGGTCCTCACCAAGCCCTGAGCATCCCACGACACTCCAAAGAAAACACAGGGGACTGGTAAAACACAACTGTGGCTCCAACTCAGCCAGCATTGCTGTAGTGTGACTGTCACCCGACGGACAGGGGAAGGAGAGTCAGATGAGTGCCCCAGATGGGACAGCCAGGTCCAGGTCCAGCCCCACACCTGCCCCCCAAGCCCACACACCATCGCTCTGACCCACTCTGGACCATAGCGATACATTTTGGGGCTGAAAATGCTCACAAGCAGCCTGGCCCTTCCCGCACCCTCCTGATCTCCCCTGGTGCAGAGACGTGCCAACAGACCGGGGCACGTGTATCACCGTGGCTGAGCGTGGCCTGCCCCCCGCAAGTGTGCACAGCCTCCGAGGGACAGGTACGGTACTGGGAATCGTTTTTACACAACACATTCCTCTGACAGACCAGCAGCGTTAAAATGCGGATTAACAGCCTGGCAGCTTGAACGGCTTATTTGGAGTCAGTAGGCACAGTGGTGTAAATATGTATTTAGGGCATTTCTAGGATACACATTAAAGACACAGCGGATTATACCCGTGTCTCCCTGCACACCTGGATTTATGCTGTGTTTATTAGAAGGCCTATGGATACCGTGGGCTTGGTAAATATTGTTATGGAAGCAGTTACCGCCTGTAATGACCTAGTCTGATCTTTTGTGTTTGCCCACACATCCCCTCACGCTTCTGGTTTAATCTCCCGCCCTCAGGAGGCACGTCCAAAGTCAGGACAAAAATGCTTTTGCTGCACTGGATGAGGGACCTGTCTCGTGTCCTACCCTAGCACAGAGGTTACCTTCCCGCGCACGGCCCCCGGCTCCTGGGGACCAGGGACTGTCCTTCACATCCTTCCCCTCTATTTTTAACTGCTGATAAATTGGAGAGACTCCTGGTTAAACCGTGTTGGTTTCAAGGACGAGGAGGACGGTGATGGCAGCAGTTGACACTTCATTACATCAGAGACAGGAGCGGGAGGGGACCCCTCCTGTCCCCCCGAGGTGACTGGCGGGGAGAGCCAAGGGCTGCTCCCACCCAGCCCCTGCCCCATGCCTGTCCCTGTGGCGCTGCTGCCCCCACCCCCCGCCTGGCCCACGCAGGGCAAGACGCTGTGCCCCCACTGCCCAGTACTTTGCTGGAGACCCCCCAATCTCTGTGGGCAGGGAGGGCTCCTGGGGGGCTCCCCTGAACCCCTCCGGCTGCTAGAACCCCCCAGGTGGGGGCTAGGGCACTGCCAGCATCACGCCCAGGAATACTGTGGGAAAAGGCCTGATGAGAAATGAATTTGAAAAACCAATTGTAAAAAATAGTTTTTAAGACTCTCAGCCTTGCCCCTGGGGAAGGAGGACATGGTGTGTTTAAAATACTGTGCTTAAAATAAAAAATATTCTCCATGCTGGCAACCTATTTTGCTGGGTTCCTGATATTGCTGTTTCTAAGACCACGCGCACACCAGACCCCCTCCTCCCCAGGGAGGCCACAGGACAGGTAGAGCCAAGGTTAAAAATAAAGCTTTCAGGATGGTTTCCCAGCCTGGTGTCCTTCAAATGTGGACTATGCCCAACCCAGTCCTCCGCTAAACTCAGCTTATGGAGAATAGATGGGATGGGATGGGATGGGATGGGATGGGATGGGATGGGATGGGATGGGATGGGATGGGATGGGATGGGATGGGATGGGATGGTTTCCTACACATGGTGCTCAGCACAGGAGGCTGCAGCACAGTGGCCGCAGGACCCTCAGAGGAGCTGCTGCTCCAGGGTACACCAATATCTCTCCCCTGCAGCTGAAGCAAGAACCTAGTGGGAAGAGGGCATGGAGGCTCCTGCAAATATCACTCTACTTCACTCCAAACCCTCCCTGAGCAAAGGCATCTGCTCCAGGTCCATCCGCTCAGTGGAAGGTACAAGTCCATAGACCATCCCAGCACACCAAGAGGGACATCAGTGCTGGAGACAGAGACAAAAGCACCCCTCAACTCCCCGTGGCTGGGAGAGGGGTTCTGAGGGGGTGTGGGTGGCAGGACACGTGTGGCTGGCAGGACATTAAAAACTAATGGAAGAGGTCCTCAGCTGGTGTAAAAAACCATCACTCCACCAAAGCCATTAGCAACTTGCACCAGAGGAGGATCTGCCCCAAGGTTTGGAGGTGGCCACAAAATCAAATCCTCTCTCAGCTGCAGGCTTTCAGCACGCCCCAACTGGGATCCCCTGTTTTCATCAGAGCTGCCTTTCAGGATCACCATGGAAAAATGCACCCACATTTGGGTTTTTACCTGGTTCTCAAAATGAAAGCAAGAACCAGCCCAGTCTCAAGTGGAAAAAATGTGAGGAGCTGACGAGCCGAAGGGGGGCTGTGCAGGAGGAGGGTCACAGCAGGACCCTGCAGGCAGCACGCTCACCCCGCACCCTCCCCAGGTGCTTGGCACCCGCTGGTACCCAGTGATAATGCAGCGGGGCCCGGCGCCGGAGTCGGTCCCACCCACGTTGGGAATAGCCCTGGGATCTGCTGGAGCATTGGGGATGGCTGGGCTGTGGAGCTGAACTGCCCTTATCCAATGGGCCTCCAGGCAGCAGACCTGGCTGCTCCAGCACCGCCATCAAGGAGCTCCCAAAATACCAGAAACACAATACAAAGCATTTTTCATGGCCAATGGAGCAGCAAAAGACCAGCCTGAAAAATGTATTTTAATATATTTCCTATTGTTTGGCTTTTTCCTAGCACCAGATAGGAAGGCACCAGAATTTCTTGTTTGTAACAGCCCCAGAATATTCCATTATTCCCCTGTTATTTTACTGCAGGATTTTTCCCACTATGCCCCAATATCCTCATATTTTCAGCTGCAGTGTGTTTGCTTTGATGATGCCTTAACCTAGAAATAGTCTGCAGTTGTTTACCCGCTGGTAGAGCTTCAAATATTATATTCTCACATTTTTAAATCAGTGCAGACACCTGAGACAAAAAGTGTCCCAAAAGCTGCCTACAAGAGCTACATGCTGGTCACTCTTTCTTGTCAAGGTTGATTTATTGCCTCCTTGCTGTTCAATTTCACATTTTGTCCTCATCATATCCGTGGCTCATGATCATTCTAGGCTGACCCTTGTAGGGCAGGCAGGGAATATTGATAAAACAATTATCTGTTAGCCGTTCATTTGATTTTCCATTTCAATTACGGATTGCACGAGGCAAAAGGAAAAAGATTGCATCATTGATTTTTCTACCTTACAACAGTAAAGAGTTGCTTTGATGGTTATAAAATGAATGCAACTCAACCATGCTTTTAAAGGTCATATTTTTTGTTTTACTATATTTCTTAAAAGCCTTAATATATGCAACTGTACGGGGAGGGGGAGAAGCCCGCACCGTCGGATCAGATAACTGGATACAAAGCACACGTACGTCAAAGAAACGCAGGTGAAAAAAGCCTTGCTCTAATGTGTGTACAATAAATCTGATCTTCCCCGGCAAACTCCTCGCCATCATCCTGCAGCCGCGCCGTGGCTCTGGAGCCTGCGGATGCCTCTCCTCGCCGGCAGCCGACAACTGGACCGGGCCCTTCCCGGCCAAGGGGCCTCCTGGCCCGTGGCGAGTGCCGAGCTCCGGGCCTGGCCCTGCCGCGTCGGGAGCGGGGCTGCGGAGAGAGGGAGCGCCCCGAGCCCGCCCCCCGGAGCTGTGTGAAAACCGCCCCTCTCTGAAGGGCCGATGATGTGCTCTCGCCGGGCCGTGATCCGGGACGGGCGCCCGGGAGCGGAGCGGGGGCCCGGGGCGCTCCATCACGGTTCAGCGCCCGGCGCAGCGCCGGGGGGACGGGGGGGGCTTCCCACGGGCGACCCCGGGAGAGGCTCAAGCCTTTGATCAAGGCTCAGCCCGCCCGAGCGGCCGTGGCGCGGGAGAGGGCTGCCATTTTCTGTGTCACAGGGTGCCAGCGCTGAGCTCCTTAAAGCCCTAGAGTTTTCTTCCAAGACTGGATTACGCTCAGCAATTAAGGTAATGAACTGGCTGAGGTAACAAAGCATAATGATCTCTTTTGTCCTCTGAATGCTTATGAACTCCGCTCATTCACAATAGTCTGGAATGCAGAGCTTTCTCCAACACCGCGCGGCTTAAAACTGTGTAAAAATGATTACTTCCATTATGCCTTCATGGTTTGACATTTTTAATTTAAACACCTGTAATATTTAAGCATACTTCTCAGAACCAAAATACCCACTCTCAAAGAATGCTAGCTTACGTTCTTGCAATATTTTGACATTTTATGCGTATTATTTTAATGCCTGAGAAGATAATGTGATGAATCCATTGCAAATATATCAAAATATGTGTACAGGGGACTGTTGCTCGCTTTTTGTTTCCAAACAATGGATTTTTCAAAATAAGGCACAACAGCTGAGAGAGCAGTAATATTTTCATAAAGCAGTATATTGTGTCAATAACGGGAACAGCCGAAGCACATTGTCTCTGCATATGTGCAGGCAAACACAACACAACTTTTGCTTCAAATCAAGCCCTTTTATGCCATATTAAACACCGGCTCGCACACGGCGACCCTTTCCAAGCACAGGGTATTTTGATGCAGCTATTTCACTTTTTTTAAAGCGTTTCCTTAAGGTTTTATTTATTTATTTTGAAACATCTGGCTACTACTTTTACATTTTTTTCAGATTTTTTGCATGATATAAACCTTCTGCACTGCAGAATCCACTGCACTCTGATCTTTCATCTTAACACATTTCCAGCCCCAAATTTCACTTCAATCTCACCTCATCTCTCCATACTACATTAACCCCTGGCAATTGCCTTCCAAATGACCCCATTAAGCTGTAATTGCCTCAGCAGGCCTGCACTTTCGCTTGTAATTCTGTACCTCTCATCTCCCAGACGTTCTCTCAGCATCATTTCGTGTTCTGGCTCCCTTCACTGAGCTCAGCTTATGACCTCGCTGCACCATGGCCGAAATGACTACTAAAAGCATAACAGAGACGGAATTCCATTACTTATTTTTAAAAGTTCTCTGGTGCCCTAATGTAATATTCTTTGGGGAGTGTTGTCAAGGATACCAAGCACCAGCCATTAAAACCTTTTGTTTCCCAAGGCATTCCGTCTTTTATTAATAAATAAAGATAAAGAGAAGCTCATCCACCCTCCAGAAAGTCGGCGCGTGCTTGCAGTGGTCTGGTACAACTTCAGTCCTGCTTCTGCCCCCGGTCGGTGGGGAAGAGCCGCGCTGTGCCGGGAGCCGGCAGCGGAGGCTGCCAGCTCTGCCCACCGCAGATAAATTAAAACCATGCCGCAGATAATTTTGCAGGAGCAACTCTGCACAGCAATGCCTGCCTGTAACGTATGCTGCCTTCCCACCTATCATGAAAATTAAAGCTGAGGTCTGAGCAGCCTCACGTGTGGACACAGCGCAGAGGAGGAGGAAAAACGAAAACTATCATATCCCGGTGTCAGGGCTAACAGTCTATCAAGGATAATGGGAATCCCCAATGGGGGCGAACAAAACAGCATGGAAAAAGCTGGCTAATCCTTTAACTGGGTTTGTGGCTCAAATGTGTTAAGGAGGAACCTCCCGCTCACGGCTGCTGTGAGACGGCCAGGAGACATATATTTCAGATTGAAAATTAATTGGTGCTGGATCCAAGCAAGCCTTTGTAGCAAGCAGTAACCTTTTCATTTTATGGTCATGACACTGAAATATTAAGAGCCCTCTTCTCCCATAAACTATATAAACAGAGGCACTCTGAAAAATGGAGGTAGTTTTTTTCTGTGGCAGAGAAGGAGTTTTACTCTTAATTCATAATAAAACTTAGCACCAGGGTTGATGGCGGAGGTGGTTTCGTGCTCAAAGGGGGTCAGTGCATGGGGGCTCTCCCAGTCCCAGGAGAGGGGACGGTGGGGCTGGGGCCATCCATGTGAGTGTCTGCATTTGCCGGCAGACCCTGCTGGGAAGGGTACTGGAAAGAGGCGGCCACATTGCCATCATCCCCGTACCCTTCTCTTCGGGTGTCGCAAGAAATCAGCAGGGCCGTGGGCCATGAGGCCACTGCACTGGCGAGGGGCACGGGCAGCACTGGGGGGCCCAGAGAAAGACCCACCGGGGACTGACCAACACCCCGAGACTCTGCGGACGTGACTTCCCGCTCAGGAGAGCCCCCTCATACACTGCTGTGTGTCGGGACAGTGTGTCAGAAAGGTCTTTGCTTCATGCGTGACCTATTAGCTGTTTCCTTAAGCATCTGCTGCTCATCACCATCAGAGAGCGAGCGCGGGACCAGGTCAGCTCTCCGGCTCGCCCAGGCGATCCATATGGTTTGGATTGATTTTTTTAACCCTATTTGTGGCAATAATGAGGTAGTGTGGGTTTTTAGCCAAGAAACAGATTTCATCCAGGATTTCCAAATAAAAGCAGATTCCTGAAATCTTTTCATTTCTCCGCACCACAAGGATGGGGAAGGCCCATGTCTACGCACATGTGTGTGTCCGTGATGCTGGGAGGTGACACTGCCCATGGGAGTGTGTGTCACATCAGGACTGAGGCCATTGCATGTTCCTCTGCCGGGCCCCACACAGCCTGATGTCCTCCTGGGCTTCTGCAGGACATCTCAGCGCCCGCATGGTGACAAGGGACAGTGTCTGCAATGGCTGTCCCTGCACCCCAAAGTCACCTCCCCGGCATGTTCTACAGAGAACCTGCATTGATAAGACGGTAAAATCAGTCAATCACTGATCTGCTCCGAAGGAACCAAAGGAGATAAGAAATTAAACAGAACTTCTACACGAAGGGACAGGCTCTGTGGCACGTGTACTTGGCCCGCTCCTGGGGCCGCCTGTGACTGCACACTGCAGCACACACCACAGCTCTGCCTGTATTTATTCTACACACTAGGCAGGAAATTTCCATTTCATGCATCACTCACATTTTGTACTGATTCTGCGAAGTCAGTGCTTACACTTAACATAAAACCAGGAGGGACTCTAATTGGTTTGGTGCTGCTATTGTTTGAAATTTCTGTTTAGGCTCATTGGGCGCCAATTTTGTTTGCTTTTCAGTAAAGCTGGTGTTACTGGAGTGAGAAGCAGAGAAGGAGCCAAATAAAAAGTCAATCTAAGTCCTTCAGTTATTTCTGTTTTCTTTAAAATTCACTTTGATTTTATCATATTCTGCTAGTCTGTAAAGCACAGATAGTGCTACTTTTGTCCACACACCGAGAAGAGATTATTGGCACCCACAAACACCATGAAGAGCAGCCCTGGGTCTGTCCCCCATCGATGATAAGCAAGGATCACCTCTGCACAGGAGAGACCATGAGTAGCCCCTGAATGTCACCTGCATGCCCCAACCCCGCTGGCACACGCTCCAGAGCCGAGGAACAACGCTGTGCCCACCCGCACATTGTCCTGCAAGATCTTGGCTTTTCTCATGATCAGCTTAAACAGGACTGAAATCCTGCCCTGAACTGTTGGCCTTTTCCAGGCAGAGGTTACAGTTACGTTGCCAAAAACGACCCTCAGCACGGCTACAAATACACAAAGAAGTGAAATCACTAAAGACAAAGTACCTCCATCTCCAAAACTTTGCAATATTTCTTGTTTGTCCAGTTATTGAAGTAAGCACGAGTTAGAGAAGCACTTTATCGCCATTTCCAGAGTTCCTGGACACATCAAATGAAAACAGCAAGTCATGAAGCATAGCGTGGCATCAATGCCACAGCAGAGGAAACTGTGAAAAATGAGTTGTGCTTCTCACATTCCAGAATCCTTTTCCTCCCTTCCCAGAGAAAGGAACTAAACTAAATAACTCCATGCCCCATTTACTTCTCACCTACCTGGGGCGAGGGAGGTGTCCCTGAGCTCTTCCTACGAGCCCTTCCAGGGGGGGAGGATGAATTGAAGAATCAAATTTTAAAGGAGTGTTTTCTGAGTGCCAGGGCTGCTGCTGTGGAGTGAAGCAGCAAAAGGGGATTGCACGTGAAACACTACAGGAAAGGACCCCAGAAGAGTTTTGCAGGTTTGATTGTTCTGGACACAACGGACGCCAGCACAGCGGCCCCCGCACAAAATGGCGGCCAAATGTAAAACAAATAACCCACCCGCAGGGCCCCGGGGACTGGCCCAGAGACACTGCCAGCCAGAAGAGCACAGGAGTTCCCAAAGCTTTCAAAGAAAATCTCCAACTTGGGAAAATTTTCTATTTATTTCCAAGACTTCCCCATCTGTGACAATATTTCTGTGGGCTGTTTGAAGTGCCGGCTGCGGGGAGGGCCGGCAGTCATGCATTGCACGGCTCCGCTCTGCTGTGACTTCCCCATCTCTGCAGGACAGTGCAGGGACAGCCGCAGGGAGCCACGGGGACACCGGCGTGGTCCCACCTCTGGCACGGTGCTTAGGCCACTGTGTTCAGTGTGACAGCTCAATGGGGGCAGCCAGCTCCCAGACATGCTCTCCGGCCTCACCACGCCAGACCCGGTACCTGCACACGCACGGGTGCCCTGCGACACCCACAGCCCGGCGTCACAGCACCAACCGGAGGAACAGCCGGCAACAGTGTCACTGGACAGGCACCGGCAGAGAGCGAGCACAGCCCCACAGCCAGCAAACGTGGGCACGGTCAGCCCACGCCATGCTCCACTCAAACCAGCCACAGCCAAGCACGCCCACGGGGGTGAACATGTCACCATCAAGGCAAGGAAGCCACAAATGCCTTGTCGTGCTTTGGGGAGGGACACGTGGCCCATGGAATCTTCACTCTAAGGGGGCAGCACGGGAGGGCGGCTGCAGGAGCTCGTGGAGGGGGCTCCCCGCTGTCGGGGACATGTTGCTCTGGGAGCAGAGCTGCTATGACACCAATGCACCAGGCATTCAGGTGCCTTCAACTGCTGCCCAGTTCCCACAAGCAGATGGGGAAGGCTGGTCACTGCTCCCGGGCTGACAGGACAGATTTGCTGTGGGTCAGGGCAAACCTCCTCAGAAGGGACATTTGCAGCATCATTAGGAGCCCTCCAACCATCTGTGCTGGGCACTGGAACTGTTCCCTCCTTCATCTTTGGCTGCATGTGATGAATGGCCAAGAAGAAAAGCCAGGTGTTGCCCCCAGGAGGAGCTCGGCCCCCCTGGTACCCCACCCACCGCTGCCTGTTTGGCTCACAGCGAGCCCATGGAGGGGGCTGCATGTCCAGCTCTGGCTGTGGAATTCACAGCAGGACCCGGGGATGGGCAACCTCATTTCCACCAGTACCTTCCAAAGGGTTGTGCCTGGGCTCCCTCCCACTCATCACGGTGGGCAGCCCCGGGGCCCGACATGACATGGGGCACTGTGACCTCTGGTGTGGGCAGTGAAGCCCACCCTGCCCAGCCCCTCCTGGCCCTGTGCCTCCTCAGCAGGTCAGCCATTGCTGCCGGGCTGCCCCAGCACACCCAGTGACAGTGTTTACTGCAAGTGCACACATCGGCAGAGCCATTTTTAATAGAAAAATGAATACGATACTCGGCATCGTCTCCCTTTGAACCCTGCACCAAGAGTGAACCCCCCCGTTTCCACCATGCAGTGTGTTTCTCTCCTGAAGGTCTCATCTGGTGGGCTCCATCCTTCGCTCATTCCAGCTCCTCAACATTTTTACTTTTAACTCCTAATTATCTGCTCATCCCTGAACTCCCAAGGAAATTCTGGGTTGTTTTCTTCCCTGCCCCACAGCCCTCGTTGCCAACAGACACAAGCACTGCTCCTTCCATCAAACACACAACCACTCGCTAATATTGTCTTACCCAGACTTACTCCATCCACGTTACATCAGTCCCTGTGCAGCAAACCTGAATGAACTGTAGATGGGTTCTGTAATTCAAAGCAAGAACCAAGTGAGGAAGAGGAAATTATGTGGCTAATAAGGCACCCAAGCCCCGATCAGTTGCCTGGCCACGGTGACCGGTCCGGCAAAGCACCGCTCTGCAGCAAACACAGACGCTGAAAACTAAAAGCATCTACGGCCCCTGTTATAAAACACTTCATATGAAACAAAATCCTCTTTTTGTAGGTAAAAATGATACAAAGCAGAAGCTGACGATAAATTTTTCCTTTCAGTTTTAATCAGGCTTCCTGTTGTAAAAGCTCAGCAGACAGTGACGCGAGACACTGCCTCCCAACTTCGGTTCACCTTTGCCGTTCCACCAGGGACACCGTGTCAAGATTGTTCAGCTTTTTTGATGAGTGCTGCGTGGGTAACTAATGTGTAAATGCAGATACGTATAGAAAGCAGTTTTGACAGTGATGTATTGCAACTGGTTCCAGATGTCGGCGAGGGATGCTTGGCCAGGCACCTGGGGCTCGCCTGCCACGGAGCCGCACCAGCACCAAACCAGTCTTCAAACAGATCACAAGGCTTTAACTCTCCAATTATAATCTTATTAAACAACCATCACTCCAGCTTCTGCTTCTCCTCTTCCAGGATGCCTACAAAATATCTCTGTGTTGTTGCTCACATTTTAATTTTAATTAAGGGGAGATAAGCTGCAATGTGAAGCTTAGCGTTAAACCCTGCAGTTTGGCTGTCAATGGGAAACTTAAAAGCAAGCTGTTGAATCAGTCAAAATTAACCTTATATTAATGTTTAACATTTTTTATATCACTGCACCAAAACCTGTACATTGCACATGCCAAGCCTTTAATTAGATATCCCCTAATTGCTAATGTTGAAATGGCGCAAGAAACACTGCATTTCCTGGGGAAGATTGCAAACAGGTAGTGGATTTCCCTGGGATATTGGAGCAAACGGCTGCGGGGGCTGCTTTAAAGCAGAAGGTCTTGCTTTAAAGCAGCGCATTGTAAGATCCAGCAGGAACCCATTGCTGGAGACCCCACGTATCCCACCAGGGTTTGTGCCCACCGTGCTGAGCACTGGGCAACCTGCAGACACCAGGGTGAGACACCAGCACCACTGAAACTCTCTCCCTGGCACCCACTCCTCCCAGTTGACTAACAACAGGGGATTTAAAATAAAAATAAAAATAAAAATGTCTGTTGAAAAACTACTGAATTATTGCAGTAACAGTCATACTCGATGCACAATTAATCCTGACGAGCTGCTGGAAGACGTGGCTGGAGGAGCCACTAGGCAGAGGCACGCCATGTCCCAAGGAGCAGCATCTAACCCAGAAAACTGATAAAGTTGCAGCTCCTACAGCAGAAGTGTTTGTAGCTCAGCTCCAACATCAGTGTTTGGTCCAAGGGGAATTTTTTCTAACAACCCGTCTGTCTCCCTCCTCCTCCTCCTCCAGCGCGGAGCTCTCCGCTCCAATCACTGGCTCTCAGGGGATCACCCCAGCCCTGCTGCCCCCACCCTGGGGCCGACACCAGCCCCACGCTCACCCATGGAGATGGTGCTCAGCCCGCAACAAAGAGCGATGCCGGGGCTGCCGATCTGCTCTATCGCATCAAAGGGTTCAGCACACCTTTAACACAAGCGCTAACAAGGAGGAGAGGTGCCGGGAACGACGCCACGACCCCTCTGCAGCACTGGCTCCCCTCCCACCCAAACCTCCCAATCCATCCCAATCCATCCCCACCCCGCACCGGGAGCCACCAGCAACCTTATGATAAGTGATCTGTCCAACCATCGCCCGCCCAGGTGTGTCAGGGCTGGTGTCACTCGCTGTATTGACTGCGGGAGAAAAGACAGACTGACCAGTCCCTCTTACTTTTCCAGTTGGATCATCAAATTTACTTCTAACCTGCATTTAAATGATCAACCTGTAAAATTTTATTGCTAGCACAGCGCACGCTAATGAATGGTGCCAGATAGCACCAGAGCTGTAAACTATTACTTCCTTTCTGCTTATAGGGCTTCTGTTATGACAAACCTTTATTGGCCATTTGTGGCACAGCATAAAGCACCCAGCGCCAGGCTGGGCTTTTTTTCCATCTCCTGCAGCTGGAAGGATGGAGACTGTCCTAGCGGGGAGAGGAAATTTCAGGGCCATTTTGATTGACCAGTGAGCTTGTTTCAATGACACGCTCTGCATTGTGAGACAGGGGATAGGAACCAAAGGACCTTTTGCTTCACTAAAGCAGAAACTGATAAAAAACGGCCTTTTCCTGCAGTCAGTACGGTGGGATAGGAGAGAGATGATACAGATATCTCACACACGGCATGTTAATGTGCAAGAGCATCCTGGTGTGAACAGCCTGGCTGCTCAGGCAGCGTTTCTCCAGAGGATCGGGTGCATGCTGATGGCAAGGGATGGTGAACACCCATGTCCCGCAGCCATGGGCACCGGGGCAGCACCGGGGCCAAAGCTCCGTCTGCTCCCTGGGCAGAGGCACGTGTATGTGTGTGTGTGTGATTGTGGGGATGCACACGGGTGTGCAGATCTTGCCAGATGTTGGCCCTTCTCCACACCTTCCTCACCACCAGCAGCCATCAGAGGAGGGCTGTGAGCAGGAGCCTTTGTCACTGACCCCACCACCCCTCGCTGAGCAGCAAACCTTCAGGAAACACCCCCCGTGGCAGACAGGACACATTCACTCCCCGCTGGACTCCTCTCCCTGTGGCCAGTAGTTGGCCAAGCCAGTTAAAACCCACTGAGCCACTGCTGAGCTCTCTCTGGCTGAGTTCCCCAAGCCGTGGCAGGGACACTGCGCCACGGGGGTGGACACGCAGGACACCAACCCTTCCGGCAAGCCACCACTCTCCCCCAGCCCTTCCCGTTCCCTGGTCACTCCACAAGGAGGTACCAGCACTGCTAAACTCAGCTTGAACATTACTTAAAGCACTGTGGTAATTTTTACTCTTGATTTTCTACTTCATCTTCCGTTTCCTGGCTAACAAACTGGTCAGAAGTTGTGTCTGGAAAATCCCAACATGACTTGGGCAGCGAATGCTGAGACAGAATATTCGGCAAGTAATTAAGATGGTTGGATAATTGCAAGGAATGTTAATTCTTTCTTCCAGGCTTTGTAGCTGAGAACAAGGGACAGTTTGCGACCAATCCCCCCGTCAGGATGTCACAGGACATGAGGGGGAGCGACTCGCGGGGCACAAACCACAAAACCACAAAATCCTACAGAAAATTCCAACGGTTCTGGGTGCGCTGCTGCCTTCTGCACCTTCCCCTGTCTTTGGAAGACGAGGAGGAGGATTATGATGAGACACGCAATGGGGATTATATGGCTATTTTTTCCCTGAGGAGACGGGTCCTGAATTAAAATCCACTGAAGTTAACGGGGGTTTTCTGAGTTACTTTCCCTGCCCCTGGACCAGGCTCTGCACGAACCTGCTGACCCAAGGGCTTTGCACCAAAACCCCTCCTTCATTTCTGTGCGCTGGTGCACTGGGCTGGGTGTGCTGAGTCAGTAAGCATAGGGAACAGAATTAATATTCCCAGTGACGGGTGTGTTACTGGACACCCCCTCCCCAGTCCTACCTGCTACCGCTCCTCCGGTCCCACAGGAGCTGCCCGCGGGGCACAGAGCTTCCCCACACACACGTGTTCTTGTTACCGTAACACAAAAGTTGCTCAGAAACACCCACATTTCATCATTGCCATTTGCAACCAGACTACAAATCAGCAACACATTTAGAGAAGCCTCCATATGCATCTCATTCTAGGTAAAATACCAAATGAGCCGAGATTTGGGCTTCGAACAGACAGGATGTAAATGCAAGTAGGAAGCAGATTTGGAGGCTGTGTTGGGAGCCCTTTTTCACGCAGAGAATCCTCGGTGTGGGATGGGCTGGCAGGTTCAGCCAGGCAGAAAGGCTGAGGTCATTCAAGAAACAATTAGAGAGCATCGTGTGGGGAGCAGAGTGTTTAGCGGGGAATGCACCCTGACGCTCCGATGGGCTTTTACTCAATTTAACAACGCATCTCACAGCCTCCACCATCCTCTCCTCCAGGACTGGGCAGCCAGTTGTGAAGAACTTTCCCCAAATATTTTTGAAAATAATTCCCCAGCTTGTGTCAAGGGGGCAGTCACAAGCCCCCTATGGTGGCAGGCACAGGGGGGCATGTGGCATTTCCTGAGCTGTTGGTGGCATGCTGGGGTCCTGCCCATCAGGCCGGAGCCAGAGCAGCAGCGGTGGCCGTGCCATGGGGCCACTCTCGCTGCCATGCCTGTCCCATGGCACGAGGGTCCGGTCTGGCTGGTGCTGGGATGGAGCCACACGTGGTGCTGAGGGAAAGGACCAACCGCCAGCTCCCCGTGGCAGAGGCCGGTGGAGAAGAGGCACCACCACCTCAGGAGCCACCAAGGTGCCCACTGCGTGGGGACTGCTCTCTGGCAGCGCGTGGGAGAGGAACAAAGTCAGGTTCAAGCATCGGGCACCAGCCACCGCCTGCCTAGAAATAGCACTCGGGGACGAACTCTGCGGAACGCGATAAAAACGCTCGTATCCCATTGACACGAGGCCCCACGCTGTGACTTGAACTAACAAATATTTCATGATCTGTATGTGAAAACCTACAAATGAAAAAGACATTACTGTAGGTACACACAGTCCACTGCCAGCAAAGTAGTAGTAAAAGGAGTTAAGAGACACTAAGGAGGCATGGTTGCTTATCACAAATATTCTCCCAGAAAAATAATAATAATCATCAAAAATTGCATTTTAGGACATCGACATTAAGAATATGCTGCTTTAAAATGTGCTCTTTATCTCGGAGACAGCATGAGTGTACACCATGTGATGGAGCAGTTGCTATGGTAATGCTCTTTATTGAATAGCCGACTAAACAAGTGCATAAAGCCCATTTAGAGAATGGCATGTGCGAGTCCATGACACTCACACAACACCCAGCGTGGGAGCAACAGCCCCCAACTGGGGCGTCCATGGACCCACGTGAAGCCACGGGGGTGGGATCTGTGGGGCTTTTAATGACAGCCCGTTATTCCCCAGGTACGCGCTGGTGCTGCAGCTCCTGGTGCCCACGAGACCTGCCCTGGGGGTGCAGGACAGGGGACGTATGTCCCCACCACGGCCACAAGTGCGGCCAGCCCCACTCTGCTGCCTGCGTATGGCAAAAGGGGACACCCCACCACCAGGTCCTGGTGCTTGGGGCAGAAAAGCAAAGCTGCAGTTCCCCAGAGGCATTTGAAGGGGAGCCCTGTGACAGAGGGTGGTGGGACACCACCCCAAGGGGACAACCATGCCACTGGTGTCCTTTGTGGCAGCCAGAGGGTGCCCGTGTGGTGGTTTGGCTGCCCTGGGGACCGTGGGGCAGGGAGCACTGCAGCCAGGGGTTCTGCTCAAACCAAGTGCACTGGGGAGCGCATATAAATATACAGATACAGATATATTTGTGTGTGTGTGTCGTGGAGGAAGCCCTCCACTGCAGGGACATCGGGAGGCCGGGAGCACTGGGTAGAAGCAGGAGCCACTCTGGGGGACACAAGTCCCCCAAGGCACCCCCCGACAGGACCCTCCTGCCCTGAAACCCCATGTCACAGTGTCACCTGCCTGTACCAGGGCTGGCCCTGCCCACCTGAACCACTGCACCCGCCGTGAGCCACCCAAAATCACTGCTCCAAAGTGTCGTGACACAAGGAGGGCACAAAACTAAGTTTGCATTCTGCCATCGTTTCCAAAACTTGTTTGCAAACATTACATTTTTATTTTACTTATTTAGGGAAAATTACACAATTCTTCATAGCACAGTTTAAAAATAACTCCACTATTAATGCAGGCCCTTTATTTAATCACTGGCTAATTTACTCCTGACAGAAAGTAAATTCCACTATTTTCTGTGAGGCTTTATGAAATTGCCATCATTTTTAATTAATTCTTAATTAAAATATATTACACCACAGCTTCTACCCATCTCTCTTGATATTCTAACATAATCAATTCAAGACCATTTACATATCATTAATTAAAAGCCTTCCTCTCTCATCCTTAAAATCATAATGAGGCTCTATTTCTCATTAGCAGCCTTTAAGGGATAAAATAACAATACAGACAAGAATGAATGGTAATTTCAAAAACCTCTTTTCTGCTCTTGCAGCCCCTCAGACCGGACAGTGACATTCCCGAAGTTGGTGGCCGAAGGAGTTCCTGCACATTTTGCAAGAAATCAGTAAATAACCCACCAGGGCAGGCGCCACCTCACACCCTCCCTCAGCGTCGGAGGCAAAAATGGAGCAGTGCTCTCCATCCCCAGACTGCAGCCCCGGTCACGGGGCCCAGCCCAGGTGGCCCAGAGGGAGAGCGGGGCCGTGTGGGTGTCCCCTTGCCCTGGGCGGCCGAGGTGGGACACGCGCCCCCACACACTGCTCCGGCACCCGCCGCAGGCACCGCTCAGACCCCAACACACCTCGGAGAGGTGGCTCCTGCCCCGCGGTCACCAGCGACACAGGCCTCTGCTCGCGGGCTTTTGTCCCCAGCCGTGGTGACTCCCCACATCATCTGCACGTGCCACACGCAAAAACATCCCAAATCCCAAGCCTTTAACCGTGCCGAGGGGACCATGGCAGAGGAATTCAAATTCATCCGCGCCGTTGCTTTCTAGCACCTGCCAGCACCGGGCTGAAATACATCCCACTGGTGTCAGCAAGGACGGGCTGCGCCAGGGAAGACGGTGTTAACTTCCAGTAATTAAACTCCAGAGCCAAGACGTGTTCCATGCGTTCATAAATGAGCTGTGATATATGCTGCTGCTGCAAAGAATTACCATTCATTGATTACGAAAAGTAAAAATTAACCACCTATTCAACGATTCCCTTCCTCGTCTAGAAGTTTAAAACCACATACATTTCAGAAAAGATTTACTGCAGCTCCTGGCTTTTAACCTGCTATTTGCAATATTTTGGCTGTGAGTTAGGAAATTAATACAACTTCCACCATGATTATTTTTATGATTAGTGTAAAATAAAATTTCATGGCGTATCTTTTGCCTTGAGCAGCCGGGACAATGGCTGCTGTTCTTACACTCCAGAAGAGGCTGAATTAAACCTTAATTTGGTATTACCTTTTTTTTAACACAGCTTATTATTCTCAGCAATTCCGAGGCAGACCCTGAGCAGGGAAGGGAAGCAGAGCCAGTATCAGAGAGTGACAAAAAACAACACAAGTAATAGACAAAAAATCAGATCTATGTCTCGGGAATGTTATGCAGAGTTATTGTCACCAACATTAACGATATCTAGGTGCTGCATATCAGGCAAATCAGATTTATATCACTGTCTTCTGCCAATTGCAGGTGCTCCACCACAACTTGTCAAGACAGCCTGTCTGAGTCTTCACACGTCAGACAGAATCACAGCACTTGGTGTTTTGGTCTGTTGACAGCAATTTATTTTGATGTGTTGTCACAATACGGAATTCTTCGAGGCTCTGCACCACGGTGCCAGCGAGTCCTACTGTACTTTCCTGCTGCCAGATGCTACAGGTTCGTAGAGGGAAAAAACACTGACAATTTATAAAATACAATAAAAAAAAATTAAAAAAAAAAAAGAAAAGAGGGAGATTTTGTAAGTGTTCTGAGGATGCCAGAGCTGAAAGGTGTCCCACGAGAACAGACACAGGACAGGGAGCCTGGCCTTGCACTGCACCATGGCAGCCCCGCGGGACAGGCACTGGCAGGAGGGTGGAGGCTGTGAGACACCTCGCCCCACTCCACAGGGGACCCTCACCCGCCAACACTGTCAGGGGAGCGGTGACACTGGTGACTTGGAGCCAAGCGTGGCACCGGGACGTCAGCCCGGGCAAACTACTCTACCTGCCAGCAACACATGTGCTGCGACACAGCGGTTCCTGGGGGAACATGGCATCCCCATCCTCAGCTGGTCCCCAGCCAAGTGGGGTGCCACGGGCACCGAGTCACGGGTGCCACTGCTAAGCCAGAATAAATACGTTAATGGAGGGAAAGGGGGTCCCTACGTGGAGACAAAGGCATTTCCCACCGGGGGCTGCAGCACCGGCCCACGAGTGCCCACATTTCTGGATGCACTTGTCTGAAGAGCAGAACATGCCCATTGTCCTGCCAAAAACTAAAGGGTTTGGTGCTGTGGAGCGTGGCTGTGTCTCACCTCAGCCAGTGCCCTCTGGGATGGTCTCAGAAACCCCAACCTGGCTCACTTCTCACTTTTCCCAGGGAGCAGGAAGCCGGGAGCACGGCCTGTCACCTCCAAAACCTAGAGGTTTTCTGACCACATTCATGTTGAATCCTGAGCTTCTTTTCTGGAAATGGAGGTATTTCGAGGTGGGGTATTCCCCCAGCCCCACTGCTCCCTCCTGGCTGTGCCCCCTCCTGCCCTGCCGCAGGCTGGCACCAGAAGCATTTACTGAGGAGGAAAATGGGCTGATTACAAGTAAAAAAGGAAAAAAAAGAGAGAGACGTAAGTAATAGTGGGGAATTCTTTTCAAGGACTGCTTGATTAGAAACAACCACATTCATATTCAAACCTTTTAGAAGCCAAGTTGCCTTTCTCAACAAGGTGTCTCTGCGGATATTTGCCCTGCTTTGTTATGGGACTCCTGACACTTCTAATAGAGCTTCTAAATAAAAAAAACACAGTGCATTTGTACTGCCAGGCAATAACCTTCACATTTTACTCTTCATTCATAATGAAAATTAAGGGCACATGACCTGCATGCTAGGTGGCTTCCAGGACCACATGCAAGCAAACATGGGAAACGTGGCAGTAAGTGCTGTGGCCATAAAGGGACGGTGGAAGCGCCTGTGGGGGGGCTCTGGCCAAATGCAGCGGGGGCTGTCGGTGCCACACAGTCCCAACGCCACCCCAAGAGCCAGGCTGGCGGGAAAAGCCCTCCCGCGCCACAGCAACACCGTGTGAAAATCTGTTTGTGATTATTTTTTCATTCAGAAATATGATACAATAAAGATATCACTATTATTCTGTGTTTATACTGGAGGAAAAAATAACTAATGCAATTTGATCCCGCACAAAAGCGCAGCACTCGCGGGAAAGAAGGCTGTAATTTGACAATCAACCCTTATGGAACAAACCTGATGGGCTGAAATGTTTATTCCAGAAGAAATACTTCCAGAGAACATTTCAGTGAAATGGGGTAAAACGTAGAACATTGATATGAAAAATATCACCACTTGGGAAATATCTGCAAGTAGCACCCGTGTGCATCTGTGAACTGGCTTCCTACAGCAGCGAGTTGGCTCCCAGGAGCCAGCCCGGCTGCGGGGTGTCCCTGGCACCAGCCCGGCCCCTCTGGCCACCCAGCTGCTGGGGCAAGTGGGAAGGACTGAAAACTGTGGGTGGGCAGCAGCAGAGCTGGCTGGGGGTCCTGAGCTGGCCTGGGGGCACAGGAGCTGCTCTCCGGGCCATGGCCGGGGCAGGATGCTGGGCAGGAGGTGTTTGGGGGTCTCTTGGCCAGACGGGCGAGCACAGGGCTGAGCTGGCCCAGGGCTTCTCACCAGGAACCTGTGCTAAGGGGAGCCAGGTGGCACCAGGAGCACCTTCCTCCTCCTCCTCCTTCACCTTCCCAGAGAAAGTGCTCCTGAGTGTCCCCTTCAGGTCTCCGGCAGAGATCAGCAGGCTCAGGCCTGGGAGCTGAGCTTTCTCACCGCTGCCTCCGAGCGAGTCCCTGTGGCTCCGGTGGCTGTGGAGAGCCACACTGGGCTGGTACAGGGCGGGCTCTGGCCCCCACCACCGCTGTCTCCCTCCCAGCGCTGTACCAGGATAACCCAGGGGGGCTGCCCACCGAGGGGGCAGCAGCACCGGTGTGGGGTTCAGGCTGGAGCAGGGCCAGGGATGCCCATGTCCCGCTCCTCGTGCTGTGGCTGCGGTGCTCGGCCGGCCAAGAGTGGGGGCCACGGCCACCGGTGTCCGTCTGAGAGCTCTGAGCAGCACTTTGTGTGCGGGTGTGAAAATCTGTGCAAGGGCCGGGGAGCACGGCCATGAGCCGTGGCACAAATAGGAGAGCTGGGTCCAAAGGCTCCGTTTGGGCAACCTGCCATTTGATCCTCATGTCCCAGTGATCGCTACAACCAAATGGAGTCAATGACGCGGACACCAATTAACACATGCCACTCCGATTTGCTTTTCTGTGCCATACTTTATTAAACACTTTCAGATGTAATTGAACAACATTGTTACACAATTAAGCACCATACAGTACTGCACTTTAAAACAAAAGCTATGACAGTTCTGTACTCTATTAGCGCTGTTAGATACTGTGTAATGTAGTAAGTAATTAAAAGCTAAAACTATGGTACTGTAACAATCCTAATCAGACTCCAATTCCAGCAGCAATAGAAGTATATTAATTTTTCAATACAGTGCAAGTACCTCAGCATTATCCTACAAAAACTACATGTTGCCAGCTCCAAGGATAACCAGAGACATCCTCTGCTCCTGCTGGAGGACGGGAGCTGCCCCGGGACCGCGCCAGGAGGGAGGTTTGCTCAGCGTGTCCCTGCCACTCGCTGTCACCTTCCCAGGCACAGTCTGCAGGGACAGACCTGCTCCATTGGCCCGGCTGCTCATCACATACAGCACCACCACAGAACAAACCTGCTCCGTGACTTGGCACCACACGTGCTGGGACTGGGAGCTGGTGGGGATCGGGAGCCAGGAGGCTCCCTGCTCCCAGTGCGGTGCTGGGACATGAGGAAGGAGGCAATGGGAGCTCCACCAGGCACTCAGCCCTGCCAGCCCCTCTCCTCTCCTCTCACGGGTGCCATTTCCACGTACAGCAGGGACTTGTGAAGGGCAGGGACACCTGCCCAGGGAGATGCCCTGTTCCCATCCAGACAGGCTCTCCTCCCCTGTGCCAGGGCTCCCGGCAGCCAGGGCCGTGCCAGCTGGGGGTCAGGTCTGCAGAGGGTGGAGGTGCCCCCACCCATGTCACCCGCCTGGTGTTGGAGGTTGCACTTTCAAGAACACTTCCAGCTTCCGTCTCTCAGGATAACAAAATGTCACTGCTGCACTAATCAATTCTGCAGCGTTAAGCATAGTATGTGGCTGCAGCGTTAACACGTCTTTCTGCTGTCCCCCTGGAGATGGTATTTTGTCGCTGTAATGTATAACTGAAATAACGTGTGTGTACTAAAGCACGGTGGAAATCCAACTATCAGCCACACGCCACCACCAGAACCTGCTCCCTTCCTGCTGCTCCCACAGACACCGGCCCCGTAGGGAGCGAGAACACGGTTGTCCATGGACACTGGTGGAGACACAGGTTGGGAAGGAACAAATCCCATGGCCAGCGCTGCTTTGCCAAAAGTGATTTCTCCATCCAGAGCACCCAGTGTACATCACATCTCTCGCCCTCGGGGAGGGGAAGAAGCCTTGGGACCCATCAGCCCTTCCCTTCCCTGTCTCTGCTGAGCACACACCACTTCATGGCCAAGAAAGGAGATTAAGAATTCCTCCCAAACAAACACAAACCTTCTGGTACATCATTTCAGAAAGATGCTCCCTCAGCAGCAGACTAGGGTTCAGAAAAGTGAGCTCACAGCAACACAGCAAACTTTGTCCCTTGCCAGTCACACATTTTCTGGAGCAGAGCACATTCAGGTGCTGGTCCTGAGTGTCTTGGTCCTCATTTCTGCCCAGAAAACAGTGTCTGCTCAGGTGTCACACAATTAATCTACTCTAGCAGTTGTCACAGCACACGGTCTCTACCTTCTATGCCAAAAGCTGCTATTTTCAACAGAGAGATGCTCCTCATCCCCCAACTGAGAAAAACCCATCTCTGAAACCCGTGCAGTTCACTGGAGTGTAATCAGGCTGGGCTGGGAAACATGAGTTTAAACCTGCCCCTTTTTCTGGCAGAGTACTCTCTGGATTAGGAAGGGATGGGGGAGCTTGCTGAGTCTCAGATCTCTTTGCCTTCCCTACAGTAACTCAGACCTTTCAGCCGTGTCCCCCCATGGCACCTCTCTGCTCCAGTCCTTGCCACAACCCCCTGGCACAGCCAGAGGAACGGTGGGTTCTTTCCTTCAGAGCAAAAGGAAAGCAGTAGCAGGAGCCAAAGAGATGTAATTACAATATTTCAGATTAGTGGGATGAGCAGAACTGAAGCACAGAGAATAAAAGGAGGTTCTTTATCAGACAATCTGCCTGGAGAAAAAAAAAATGGAACTAGAACAAAAAAACCCAACCAAAAGAAAAAAATCCCCACCCCTCTCTGGTATTGCCAGTCTGTGGAGCACCTGTGAGCAAAACCCTCAGAAACGTGCAAAACACCACAAAGCCAAAGGCTGACACAGACACACCGGAGCCACCACCCTGTCCCTGCCCGGCTGCTGGCTCCTGCCCCACCGACACAGTCACATCTGAACAGAGGAAGCAGCAGCTCCTGCACCGCTGCGCAGGCCTGCCCATCAGCCTCAACAGAAACCATACGCCTCGGCCTTGGAAAATTACTCAGGATTTGTACCCCTGGTGCCTCAGGCACAGCACCACCATGTTCATGTGCAGCGTCGCGTGATTTCGGAGCCTTCTGCCCCACAAAGTGTCTGATTTACAGACGAGGTCTCAGTGTTAGGTTGGAGAACAACTGGATGTAACGTCGGCGACATGATGTGATGTCCGGTGGAAGGTATGGCTCGTGGGCAAGAACACTGGACTGCTCTGAAATATTTCTAATCTACTGGCTTCTAAAAGCTAAATTTTTAAAAGCTACTAAATAAATAGTAACATACACACTTTTGACTTCCATTAGTGTACAAGTTTGAAGATTTAAGCCATTAAAACTTGTGAAGTGCACTACAGTCACATACAGTGCATCACAGTTAAACTCCATCTTGGGTACCTACAGAATGGGAGAAGGGCAGAAAGACTTTTGTGGAAGCTAAAAAGAAGCTTAAAAGCAAGGAGTGTAGTGAAAGTGTGAATTAATTGGGGTAACACTGAGCTACAGCTTTTGGTTGGAGGGTACACGAACTTTCCTTGTCCCAGACCCTCTTCTTGGAGGAAAAACTCCATTTTTATGGTGGTGCGTAAGAATGTAATGAATTTACTCAGGACTTTCCTAAACTGACGGACACCCCAAGTGGAGCTGGTAACACAGCATTCCTTGGAGAGCCAGGCAGCCCCACAGCAGCGCCTTGGGGCCTCGGGCTGTCCCCTGCATCCTCTCCCTTCGGGTAATCTTGTATTAAGCGTTCACTTGTCATTGCTGGGAACTACTCGGAAATGTGTGCACTGAAGTCCACGCTGCCCATAACTTTCTTATCAGCGACAAACTTCACATTATTGAGCTGTGCTTTTAAGGTTATTTATAAAAACCTGTGTCTGCCAACCTTCCTTCCGAGGTACAGCGAGAACGCGTTTGACGCAGAAAGCACAGTCTCTGTTACATTACTCAGCACCCAGTAGGACAGGAATGACTGAAAATGACTTGATCTTTTAACCATGATTGTAACTAAAGAATCTGAATTAATTCCCAGGGTGCTCTGTCAGCCACACCCCTACAACAAACATTCTGGATGTGAAGAGGGTCAGCCCCACAGACAGAAGATCCATTGTCTCCACCAGCAGGAAGAATGTGACCTAAAATACATGCCATGTACTCGGCCCCCCCCAACCCAGGGCATAAAAAACCCAGCCACTGCAAATACAGCACTTACTGGCAGCATCCGAGTACAGACGCTCAACCACCCAAATGACCTTTTTTCCCTTCAACAGTCTTTTTGAAGCAAAATTTGTGGTGAAGGCTTCTTGCTTAAAGAATATATGGGCTTATGTCAAAATACATCAGCCCAGGGACTGATAATTGCTTGGGCTTAGAAGGCACTGGGGCCAGGCACAGAGAATAAAACGGTAAAGGGAATCCAGTGGTTATTTATTAACTTTAGCCCCCAAAGCCTTGTTATATTCCCAAATCACAATCCTATTGGCATGAGAGGCTGCTGAGATGGAAATCTCTTAACAGCTGCCTCTCCTGCTTCAGAGCCTGCGCTCCCCTCCGGTGCCGAGTGATGAGGTGGCTTTAACACTCGCTGGAGGTACAGAATTTAATGCGTCCCATAAAAAAATCATGTACTGCCCTAAAAAAAAGCTCAAAATCCAACAACACCCCTTTTTCATTCAAGCGCTTCAAAACCAAAGTTTGTATCTGAACTCTCTCCTCTCCCAGGCTGGTGCCGCGGAGCACGAGTGGCAGATGCCCCCCAAGCCCGGCTCCGCTCCGGGTCTGGGGCTGGGGACGCCTAGGTCCCCCCATGTGTCCCCGCACCGGGAACACGCTGAACAGCTAACGGCAGCCTCACTGACCTGCTCTTAAAGAAGTTTTGAGATTATGCCTTGAGGCTCAGATGGGATTGAAGCATTCTCTTGGCCTTCCACGGGCACAGGGCGGGAGCTGGGCACCCAAAACAAGAGCAACCCATGAAACCACCCGCGGTAACGAGGGAAGAAGCCACCTCCACTCCTAAAGGAAGGAGACACACTGGTTTTCAAAAACAAAGCCACAAAATCCCTGTTGCCGAGCATGTTGTTTGATGATGACTATTGTCACGGAAATGAAAGGCATTTGGGATTCATGTCATTAAGGAGGAAGGATGAAAAACCTCCAAGACGCTTGCAAGCACAGACATCTTTCTGATACAGAAAATACGCACTTAAAAAATAATTTTGACTTCTTCTGGAAAGCAGCCTACTGGCTTTCGGAGGGTTTTTTTACGGTCGTTGATTCTGGCTTGTAAAAGAGAAGTTCATCAGGAGGAGTGCTGGAGAGGAGTCTTGCAATTACTTGCAAACACACTCACAGTCTTTTAAAACTCCACCCAGTAGAGCTGCCATCAGTGGAGTTCATAATCCTAGATTTGAACAGCTTTTCTGACTGCAAGCTGTCTGGGTAATTGCTAAGCTGTCTGAGAATTACTATTGAACTCTGTCCTTTTTTATCTCACTGACTGACGACTATTTGTTATTAGCCCAAGTAATAATAATATATTAATGCACATGCTTAATATACAGAAGTATATGTTTGTACTGAAACTGCACTGCACTCTGCACTCTTGAGTGTAGAAAAGTACCGTGAACAGAGTGAACAGTCATGCAGAAAACCAGCTATCATCTTCCCAAAGGCCATACAGAACCATAGGCTCAGTATTTAGTAATTCCCACACAGGAACTGCTCTGTGCTGACTGGCAACGCTGGAAAACTCAAGGAATTTCCTAAATTAGCCCTGAGCAAGAATCCCTGTGCCCTGCCCTGGAAGCAGGGTGCCAGATCCACCCCATCTTGCTGTTCCTGTGAAATGCTGCGCGTTAGCAGGGGCAGCACGAAGAGAAGGGCTGGGAATGGCACACAGTGCCCAGGGCTGGAGCTTCTGTGAGCTGGAGCAGAAGAACATGATGAGGCACCATCACCTTGCAGCTCCTGGTGCTCCTGCTTGGGGACATTCACCCTCATGGACACCTCTACCTTCCTGCGAGGTGTGGGGTCCCCCCCCGAGCCGCCCCCACGGTAGCCCCTGCACAAGGGTCACCTTTCCCAGCTGGGGACGAGGAGGTGCAGACCATCTCCCCACTGGTGACGGTCCCAGTCTGGACCCACCTGGTGCAAACAAGCCCCCAGAGTCAGGCACTGGTGGAGCTGGGCACACGTGTGTTGGGAGCTCCTGGATTACTGGGGCTCAGAGCCCCAGGAGCCATTTCTTACTAAGAAAGCTGACCTAAACACACAGTTAAATAGATGAGGTGAACGTGCTGTTTGAGACAAGAACTAGAGTTTTGCTGAGGTCACCAAACCAAATCCAACGGTCCCTGAAGACAGATGTGTTGGTGAATCATCTATGAGAGCTCTGTGACACAGTGGCCACTCTGGACACCACAGGAGGCCCACACTCACTGTCTGCAATCAGGAGATCCTCTTATCCAAACGAATGTTTTCTCCACAGAATGCACTCCCTGCCTCCTCTTTTGTTTTTAAAGAACAGCGCTTGTCTGTTGTGTCCATGTACAAAGTACAATGTGTATTTATGCTTCTAAAGTGAAATACAGCCCCAATTCCGGGGACCAGGACACGCTTCCTTCAGGTACAGGCCAGTGGCACCGGGAACCCACGTGTCAGTACGGCCCCAGGAACCTGGTGTCTCAGTTGTGTCCACGTAACTTCTATTAACAAAAGTATTTACAGGAGTTTATGCCAAATATTGATCACCAGAACATCTTCTCACCTGACAGAGGTTCCCATCTTCACACACCACACCTCTGCATTGCAACAGGGTTAGAATTTGGTTGCCATTTTTTAACTTTTAAAACGAAAGCTGTGAAAGTTGACTTAAGGAAACAATTCTTTTCTGTTGACCTCTACACAAAAGGAGAGAAATGACCTGACTAACAGGGTTAAGTGTCCTTCTCTGGAGGCAGGCTCTGACAGCGCCGGCCTGGAGCTGCCAACAGCGCACAGGAAAGCAAAGCTGCATCATGGCAGTGGTCAATAAGTTTAATTTCTTATTAGCAAAACACTAATCAATAATCCAAAACATTTTTTTTTCTTCCTTTCTCTATTTTATGACTATCTGTGGTGGGGGAAAAAGAAAAATTATTATCTACACTGTCCTTAGCTGTTCTTTTAATTACCACCTGTCTGTGGCTGTTGGTTGGAGTGCAGATGAAGTTCTTGATGCAGATTAGCCGACGACAGTTAATTGTGGAACTTGATATAAACAATACTCATTGATGTATTTTTCTTTAATAGGAACCATGAACTTATTTCTCATTTGGCATTTTCCCTTTTTGCCAAGACTCATCATTTAGTCCCCCATAAAGGCCGAGGTTTCAGAATCCCATGGCTATTTGAACCGTTCCATCCTTCCCTTAAAAATGTACTTCTGGACCTTACATATGTGAAGGACAGACTCAGATGAATATAGCACAAACTCATTTTTTAAATAAGTTTCATATGTGAAATTCTGGGCTACTTAAGATACAAAGCTTTTACTGACTGCTATTAGCAATGACTATTTTGATGTCATTCTGAAAAGTCCTTATTCTGAGACTTTGATTCTTTCTTATCATTATTCCAATGTAGGACAACTGCCATTTTCTTCTTAAATTGGCCACTTCAGCAACAAACTACTCCCTCTAGAAGGGGATCCACTGGCAGATCTCAGGATGCTTGGAGTGCCTTGGCCTAGGTCCAAATTCCTGCGTCACTGATCAAAATCCTGGCTACAATCAAATTAGTGGAAAAGGAAATAGTATAATGCCCATATGTTCCAGGTTCCCTGCACCGGCCTTCGGTCAGCCCAGGAGGACTAACGGCTGCGTGGGACGAGGGTGGCCGCTGTGTCCTGCGCAGACATGGAGCATCGCCAAAGCCACGTGGCCACGCTAGATGGGCTGCAAAATTGCAGGAAGAGCAAAAGGCATGAACTTTTTGATTAAAAATGAGGATGTGGGTGGTCAGCAGAGAACTGGAGGCTTGTCCACTCTCTGCTGATCTAGAGGACATGCCCAGGACCCAGCACGGCGACCAGCTCTTCTTCAGGACCCTGCGGCGCTGCCAGACCTTGTGCCAGTGCAGAAGGGGCTGATTACTGATGAATTATTAGATATAGCAATTTGTATGATTTAAAAAAAAAATACACAATTTGTATTCAGATATTTCATTTTCAAGGCTCCTTTCACTGCAGAAGCAACCGAACACATGCTTTCTTATGTAAATAATGCTTCAAAACAATCACAGGATAATTATTCAGTCCAAACCAAACAACAAATACTAATTAAACTGAATAGAAAACAGTGCAGCCAAGAGAAGCATGCAGAGGGGCCCTGTGTCGTTAGTAGTGATTTCAACCAAAAATAAATCCTGTGAGTAGGAAGGTGCCGTGTAAGGATCTCCACCTAACTTGTTGTTCTGTTATTTGCACAGTTTTAATAGGATTTTTCTATTAATCTGTGACAAACCATGAAATTTTATATTTTCACCATGACCAAGCCATGAAATTTGCCAACTTTGTCCATGATTTACACTGGGTCATAGTTATAAGGTCTGTTATGCTTTTTAACTAAATAACTACAGAAGCTTCCCCTTCGGACAGAATGAAGAATTTGCCTATAATTAAAGCAGGAACTGTTAACTGCTGGCAGTAAAAGTTTACAGCATTGTTTGACAGTCGCAAAGATAAGCCAGTAAAACGCTGGGATGCCGTGTCTACCTGCGCTTCCCACACACCCGAACAATAGGGTTATATCTCTCAGCATCACGAAATCAATCTCAGATTAGGTAATGAAATATGCACCAGCCTTTTCCCAGAACCTTTGACAAATCACACACAATCCTAAATCTTCATAAATCACGATTAAAGACAAGTATATCATCACCAACGCATATATCTTCCCATGCCTGACCCAGAGACTAATGAGAAAAGGCCTAGACTATCTCATCTGATTAATTAATTCAAAATGTCTGCTGTTATTCAAATGTGAGGCTGGTATTATTTGAATAACACTTGACAGCAGTGCCTGAAGATATCATTTCTGATTTGTGAAGCTGCTGCTGCATAACTGATGATAGTTTATGAAAATGTTCCACCGAAGCTGCTTTTCTTGGCACAACTGTGAAAGATTTTCTGGAGAGAGGGTTTTTTGTCAGTAGTTGATGTTGCTAACATTGTCAAATATTTCCAAAATCTGTAACATCTTGGAAGCCCTTTTTTCCTGAAGACTTGCTTGAATATTAGTTTCTTCATTCTCTAGGAATTAAATATCTCAATATATATACATTTGCTGCAAAGCCAAAGGCAGCCAAATTTGACCCTTTCCACACCGCCTGTTCTTCACCAGCTCAGAGGAGACAGCATCGTGTTTCCTGGCCAAAGAGGGGCTCAGACCAAAGTCATTTTATTTCATGTCTGGGCTCAGTGATATGTTCCTATGGATATTGTTAAAGACAGGAAGGAGAAGTACTGTAATTCCATCATAAGATGTGCACAAGCAGTGATTGGGAAGGAAAAGCCCAGGCTGTGACACCAGTTGTGTCACCAAAAGCTAAAAGCCACCACCGCAGCGTGAAGGTCCCTGCTCCTAGCCACAACCCCCATGGCCGAGGGCAAGCAGAGCCCCTTCGTGCTCCGAGACACACCTCAGCAAAAACCAGCCTCTTCTGCCCCGAACCACAGCACCCACGCCAGGGCCCTGCTCCAGCGAGAGCGACTTTTCCACCTGGAGAACACGTTTCAAACAAAACTTACAGCAAAGGCTTCGGCATTTTTCTCCCTGAAGTATTTATGTGCTGCAACGTGCTCGGACTCCTGCCGGGCAGCAGCTGGGCTGACGGAAAGGCAGAGCATCCGCCCCCAGGCTGGGATTTCCAGCGGTGACGAAGGGATGGATCCAGAGCCGGGAGGAGCCTGGCGCTTCCCCGAGTGCCAGTGGCTCCCAGCGCACCCCAGGGATGGGGAAGATGCTCAGCCCTTAATTTCACAGCGCCTACAACAGGAGCTGTGGGAAGAGCGCTCTGCAGGTCACTGGGCCTGTCTAGGCTCTGTTATTAGGAATAATTTAAATTACAACTCTGTACCCATTTCTTAACAGTGATCTTCAATTTAAACTTTTCTGTTTCCAGGAGGTAATACAAATTAGCATTTTACTCTAAATATACCAGACCACAAAATACCTACAACCCGTTACAGCCAATTGTTTTTATTAGTGGAATGTGAGATGTGATGCCGTGCTCGTAACAGTTTTAAAACTGTGCTATTCTGAAGCTGTGTAGCCATAAGCACTAAAAGAGAGGATGTAAAATGTATGGTCTAAAACGAATATAAATCAATCATTATGACAGAAGTAGCACTTATTTGAGAGTCAGAAGTGAACAAAATATTCTGTGTCAGCAAAATGTCTCCTGTCAAAACCTGCTCTTTAAAATTTCACTACAATGTGCTGAGACAAATGTCCTTTGCAACTCCATGCACGGAAACATGTTCTAAATCTTTGTAATTCAAACCTTCCCCATTTTGGGGCAAAAAAAAGCGAGCTGTTAAAGGTTGTATGTATTCCCGCAGATGAAGTAAACACCGCGCTTCGAGCTGTGGCAAGTGTCAAATGCTGCCGCCTCCCCCGGCAGGTCTGAGGGATCTGGCTGGTGAGCCAGCCCTCGCCTCTCCTCCACCCACCAGGATGCACCAGGAAGATCTATCAACGCTTTTGTCTGCTCTGCTCTTTCCTTAACAGTGAATGCGAAGCTTGTGGAGTTCAAAAGATCATCAGAAGGAAGGTAAATCACTGAGGACACTGGCAGGTACCCAACGCAAAGTTCTCCCATCTGCCCTGTGGGTTGTGCCCACTGGGACACGCCGGGTGGTGGGATGGCACCGAGGTGCTCTGCGCCGGGAACAACCCGAGCCCAACCAGGATGCTCTGGATACACCCGTGGCTCTCTGAGCCCCCACGACTCTGCCAAACAACACGCCAACAAGGTGCCGCTGCATCCCCTCCTGCGTGGAGATGCTCCACCACAGGCAGGTCGGCTCCTGACATCCAGAGCTTCCCCGAATTCCCACCCGCACACCCCCCGAACCGCTCCCTCCCGCCATGCCTTGTTCTCAACAGACCATTTACCTTGGACCAAATCATGAATGTTTGAGCCCAGTTAAACCTTACAACTAAGCTCTCTGGGATAGCGTCGTCTTTTTTTCCTCCCTCCACCCTTCCCAAATGCGTGACAGGTTCGGAGAGATCTGCACTGTGTCACTCTTCAGTGTATAAAATAAAGGGCAGGCAACTACATCAGGTCTCCCTTCTTCCTTACTTGGGATGACAGCACAAGCTCAACACTTTTTAAGTGGCTGCACTGTTTGCCAGGCTGCCACTACCCTAAGATATATAAAATACCAAATTTAAGACTTCAAAAGGGTAAATGACTGCAATTTATGTCGCCATCCTCATGAAAAAGCAACTTTTTCCATTCGGAAAATAGTGGGGAAATATCCATTGGTGTTATGAGCATGTCCCACGTTTGTGGGAAAGCACAAGTGTAACAAAGGTTTTCTCTTCACCTCCTCAAAGGGAAAAAACATCTTTTTTTTTTTTTTCAATTATAGGTTTTTAACTGGACACCATCTGCCACAGAGCCTCAAAAGGCACCATTAAAGCTCTGGGATGCATTGCAATTTCTGAAAAATCAAACCCCAGAACAGAGGAGAGGACAAAGGCAAAGCAATGGCTGTTGGAAACAACCTCCTCCAACCCAGGATTCTATTTTTGCAACTGTATACATTAAAAAACCTTTTTGAAGATTAAAAATGCATAAAACTCGAAATTGACATTTATTTCCTGCAAAACAATCTATTTTTTCAGAGATAGTTTTTCCAAAAGATGATAAACTCCTTCTCCGTATGTTGTGCCTTAAGACATCATGTGCTTTTATCCTTTAGCAAAATATGAACCAGCTCCCAGGCTGACAATGCCAAGAACCATGACAAAATGGATTATTAATGAGAAACTGATCTCCAGAACTCTATTAATTTATGTCTTCCTGTCGGATCCCAAAGATGTATCAGCCCTCTCACTCAAAGAAAAAAATGCCAACATTGTACTTTGTTTTAAAGTTCTGCTTAGACGAAGAATTCATTATCCAAAGCACTGTTGTGTTATTTCAGTCTTCTTGTAGAATAAAGATTCTTTATCAAATAGCTTAGAAAGCCGCTGACAAGCGCGAGGATCTTGCAAAATATATTTACATCAAAAATTCAATGAGGAATCTTGGATTTTTAACCTTTTTTTTTTTTTCTTTTCTCGGCAACACTCCTTGCCTCGTTCTGACCTGTCAGCGCTTTGGAAACGAAGACCATGAAATTCCGACTGCAAAAGCCTGAGAAAAATTAACACGATGGTGAGCTTTGAAAATCCTTAATTATACTAATTATTCCACCGCAAAGTAAAACGATCTAACACGCAAATGGAAGAAATCGGATTTCTTTGTTGAGCACAAACAGCAAACAGACATAAAATATCCTTTTAAGCCTCCGTGGAAAAAAAAAAATCTATCTAATCTATGCTTATCATAATATTTATGAAATAAAAAACAGAGAGGAAAAATTGCTGTAATGTACTCTGGGTGACCTCTGCTTTCGAGAGAGAATGAAAACAGCCTTTTGCTTTTCAATCCCCATCAAAGTGGAGTTAAAGGAGGGACAGCGTTCCCCTGCTCACTGCCATTAATCATTGCTTTCTTCAAGCAAGTGCGTATTAATTTCTGTCATCCCAAACATCATCGAGTATTGTTACAGCACCGTTCACTCCTCATTCACCACCAGTTGTTACCAGTTTCCCTACGCCGAGCAGAGACAGGGTGAATCGTGTGGATTTCAGTGTTAGAGGCCTTTATCCCTGGGGTGCTGACACCAATTAAGCCATTTCAAGAAGAAACGCGCACAGGCGCAGCCCCTCGCTGCAGCAAGAGCCCGCACCTTCCCTTGGCCGGGTGCCACCGCCGTCGCACCAGCACCCGCCACCGCGGCGGTGACACCGTTGACACGGCCCCGGCGCAGAGATCGCACCGTGGCTTCCCCAACCGCCCTCCCCAACACAAACAAGGCGTCGGGACGAGACCTGAAAACTAACACCAGCTCTTCTGAGCGCGGGGGTTTTTTAATCAATTAACGACACCGCTGGGAGGAGAGGGCTGAAATCACACCGGGAGGACCCGCTCTGGTTCTTTTGCTGAATTCCAGCCTTAGACCCACACGTGAGACAAACGACAACAATTCTACTGTGGCAACATAACAAATACCCTAAATATGAAAATGAACTGATTCTTCCAGAATTACACTATCCCTCCAGCCGCCTGGCACTGGGCACCCTCGCGCTGCTGGGGCTGCAGCCGCTTCCGTCCGGGGGCCGGCAGGAACTGAAAAAATGGCACATCTCAAAAAAGTTACCCCAGATCCTTAAAACCAAGGCGTTTAATGAGTTTAATTAATACCATTTGTACATTGCTAAAGCGCGCGTAAAGATTTATCAAACTCTCTGGCAATATTGTTGATTTTTTCTGACCGCTTTAGATCCAATCATTCTCCTTGTTTCAGACATTTACATCTGCTTTTAAGTTTTTATGGTTGCCTGTTGGCAGGCAGCAAAGTGGAGCTGTCGATGCTGCTGCAGAATAATGCAAGGTTTGTTATGAATTAAATATTAGAAACCTTAACGCAGCGGCCAATAAGAATTATTTGCCTTATTAAAGCAGCAGAAGACGCTGATTAAATTTTCATTGCATTGCAGTCTTTTTCCCATTTCTGCTTTCAATTCATCATTCTAATGTATGAAAGCCTTGCCGAATAATGGCATGGGGACTTAATTTCTGGAATGCAAATATGGCAAAGAAAATACCATAAATACCCTCCCAGAAAACATTAAACAGTCAGTTCTAATTAAGTGAATACTAACTAAGTAAATATTCTCTTAAAGGAAAAAAAAAATAACTCAAGATGTCAAGAATTCCAAGAAGGAAAGCGCTAGAAATACAGGAACACAAAAATTATATGGAGCCTTGATTATCTGAATTTCACAGGATTGAACTAAGCGTGGTTGAACCATTGTGTGTTGAGATACTCAAAGAAATTTTCGTATTTCTCAGGAAAAATCAGAAAACTCAGAGCTGTTTTGATTAACTGAGACCGTATTTCCTGGGCGCTGTAAGTAACCACGCTGTAGTGTGTGACAGCTCCAGCCAGCTGATCCAGATGGGTTCGGAGCAGTTTATAAAGCAAAACATTTTAATAGTACTCAGGGTACTGGCATGGCACCCTTTAAAAAAATACAATTCCTCTAGGGAGGAAAAAAAAAACAAACCAAAAAAAATCTTTCTCGTGACAAAAATATTGTGACAGGGACCTGGAAGTGAAGGCCGGCTGGAGGAGCGGGCAGGGACTGCCAGGCACAGCTACAGGCACAGGCAGGGGACACAGTCAAACCAGCCCTGCAATCGTGTGTCCTACTGAAGGTTGTTCACGTTTCTGCCTTAATGTGCATCAGGAAGAAAATGAACTTCAAGTATCCATTTCCCCTAGAGAAAATCTCTTCCCTGAAACTCTGCAACTAATGAAATGGGGATCTATAAATAGCAGCATCATTACCATGAGAGCACTTGCTTTGTACCAGTCCCTGCATCTGACCCTCTTTACACTAATAACCAGTAGGCTTCAATATAATTCCTCCATAGGATGATCAATATTAGGACAGTTAAAATGTGATGTACGTTTAAAGCGTGGAGTATATTTACTTACCAGGGAGGACACACAACGCTTTCTGGTTCTGCCTTTCCCTCTCACACTTACTGCAGAGTTTCTCATTGTCTCAAGCGAGACGAGCTCTCCCTTAACTCCTCTCTGGTGCTACAGAGACACACACACACGGTGACAGGACTAAAGCCATAACACACCTGCGACCTTCCTGCTGGAATCTCCCTCATCACAGCAGTCACTCTGTTCCAAACGTTACCTGCTGGAGCACTTCTGTGGCAAACTCTTCCTCAAACTGTTGAATGCAGCAGGTGAGCGTTTAACCAGTAAATGGAATGGTTTGCAAACACAGTTTACTTCTGGTCAAAACCCAGTATTTTCCAATCGCCACAGATAGTTTCAAAAAGTTAACCAGTATTTAATTTCGCTGCTGGTTGTAAATTAAACTGTCCCAAAAGATAATGCGGCTCAGGAATCCAGGGGAAAAAAGAAGGAACTATTTATTAGGTGTCTATGGAATATTCTGCTACTGTACATAATTTATTGATACTGAGATATTTATGCTGCCCTTCATTAAAGGTAAATATTCAGTTACATTTGCATCTCCCACATACAAAGAGCTCAATTGTTCTGCTAATTTCATATCTCTTAAAATAAATATGATAAAACGTTCCAGTGGGTGGATGAGTTTAAAGGCTTTTATTCTCTGTGACAAAATTATTGATGACAACATATCATAAATGGCACTTACTCCATATACACATGTCACAAGAAAATGTAAAATATTAGAACAGTTATGCATGCAGGAACATTTACTTTTTAAATGAAAATATAACATCCCAATTTTAAAAACCATGTGGTTAAATCAAGAGAATGCACATGGAGAAGAAAGAGGACGTGAAATTTCACACGTGCTTAAGGTGCTTTTCTTTTTGCTCCCAGGTACTGGGTATGTGCTAAAATGTCATTGACTATATTTAAGGCACAGAACACACAGTCCAGCCGCAAACTGGAGACAAACGGTCCAAGCAAACAAAGCTCTCCGCAGGCTGGATGGCTCCTCTCTCTCCCAAAGGTACTTGTTCAGTGGCGCTCTTTTTCTGTTTATTATCACCCTTTAACTTATTAAATATTAAAACAGCCCAGAAATCTGCATTTTATATCAAAATCTGCAGCCAGAGAGAGTGAAACGTATTTAGAGGATAGTGGGGTGGAAAATCGTGTTAGTGTGATTCAGGCCGACTGTACCTCTGCTGGAACACAGTATTGTCTGTTACCGGCAGTACCGGGGGAAAGATCTTTTGAGCACGTTGCCAGTGTGAACACTTTCACGTTACAATCTTTTTTTAATCATTCAGACATACCTCTGAGAGCCTAAAAAGGGATTATTGCAAATATCACGGGGTTTTGTATTTTAATACGATTAATATTATAAGACACACAAAGATATTTGAAAGCAAGGATTTAAGAGAAATAAGCTGAGTAAGTAAAGCTTGTAAAATGTAATCAACATCATATTAAAATATCAGGCAGCAAAGGTTGCAATTTAAGGACAGTGAGGCAGAATTCTCAGCAAACGTGTGGGGGTGGGTCATGGCGTTTTTGCCGGGGCTAAAAAAAATATTTAAAGAAGTATTTGTTGATCCCAGCCAGCAGCCAAACTTTCAGGCATATTTGTAAATAAAATCAAAATTACGACATCAGGTCCACGGTTTGCCCCTTCGAGGCGAAGGAAGAGGCAGGAGCCGGGCGCTTCCCACAGACGGGATCTGGAGAGTTTGAGAGTTAAATAAAGCGGATTCGTAAATGGCAGGATGCTCTCAGCGACGCCGCGGCTCTCGCTCGGAGGCAGCCGCTGGAGCAGAGCTGCTCAGCGGCACTTGACAACAGCAGTGCTCCCACAATTGTAACCCTCAAATCCAATCAATCCTTGCTCTTTGCATTTCAAGCAGCTCCTGGCTGCCACTGCCTGAAGATAACTATTTTACCACCTCTGTCATGCCTAATTAACAAGTCAGATGTACAATTTAGAAATTTTGCAATTAACCTGCTAAAATATTGCTGGAGGATGCTAATTGTTATGCCAGTTGCCATAAAAGCTCATTTGCATAACTTATGTGTGAAAAACAATTATGAGCGGCGTTCACAGACGCGGTCCACAAACTGCTCCTAGCTACGGATGAGAGGGCCACAAAAACACTTAATTCATTGCCCACAAAATTATGTTCCCCCTTTTCTTAAACAGCATCTGTTTTGTGAAGCTATATTCATAGAAAATCCCCAAATCAACAATTAGGAGCATATGTAAATGTGCGATTACAGTTCTTTTTCTTCCATTGACAAGTTCCCCTCGCGGTGTGCGGGAGGAGCGGGGTGCGAGGCGGGCTCCCCACGCCCGGCCGTCCCCCGCACCGCGCCGGGCACTGCCAGGGAGCCACGGCCGCCGCGCTCCGGCGCGCTCCGGCCTCCAGTGCATCACTGGGGGCCACTTCCACAACAAAGAAGCCAAAGGCAATTGTTTCTTCAGTGAATGGGCTTCTGTTCTTCAGCATATATTTACCCAGGCGTTCAGGGCAGATTTTTACCATTAAATCGGAGTCTGTAGAACATGGTTGTTGTACAAATATTTACATTAGCACTGACCACAGCCTTATTGCGGCACTCGGAGGGAACAATATTCCCAGCTCCCTCACCCCGGATTGGAGGCCCGAGTCTCGCTCGCTGCCACAAAGCCGGGATCGCCGCTCTCCCCGTCCGCACGTGCAGAGCAATAAGCTAATTTCATCAGACGTTATTCACCAGGCCCCACCGTGCTACGCTTCCAGGGCGGAAAAACAACTGCCTGGTTTTTTGTTTCAGGGCAAACAGGCCGGGACTGTGCGTTATTCCAGGTTTCCTTCCAAGGAGGCAGTTTGCTCAGGCGCGCGTGGCCCATTAAATATCGCTAAACTAAATGAGAAGTCGAGTCTGGAGCCCCGCGAAAGGCAGTCGTAGGACTCAGCACCAATGACATCACGTCGTTACGTGGCACTGCCATGGTGCTCGTTCCTCTCCAAAATGTTAGGGATTTAAAAGTTACGTAACAGTCCCGGTGATTAAGCAGCAGCTGTTATGATAATCAGTCAGTAAAAGGAAATTGATTTGTTTAGTGCTAGCAACTACAATATTATTAGACTCTCAGTATATTGAAAGGAAGAAATATTTCCTTTATTGAACACAAAATGCCATAAATTTAGGTAAACCGAAATTAGTTCATGTAATACACTGACATCCAAGAATTTATGTATATAGAGTCTATCATTTAATTTTCAGACATTCAATTTCTATACTTGGTCACAGTCAAAAGGTCAAGAACCAACAAGTCAATAAGTTCCCAAGCTCCATATCGATATCACGTCACTGCCCTAACAAGTGGAGAGGAAGTAAGAAATAATTCACACACACAAAAAAATCCCCAGCTGCGTATGGAAGGCAAGATTTCCCCCGTTGTCCCACACGGGCACCGGGCGCCCCGGGAGCACCCACAGTGCCCAAACCTCAGCAGCCCCACAGCCCCGTGGGCACCGCGGGACCCCCCAGCCCAGTGCCTGCTCCCCCGGGCTCTCCACCCCCACTCCCCTCCTCACCCAGTGCAACAAAGGAAAGAAATACGAGGTAGGAAAACTGACAGTTCCCACTCTATTTGAATAACAAGTGAAATCCTAAAAATACCTCCACTGCACGTTATTACCAACTGTATCACCGGGTTTTATAGTGACAGGACTGTGCTATAATTTCTGAGAAAACCTCGGCATAAAGCTCCATAAACCCAACCACTCCTGTAATGTATCACCTTATCTAGTGCACAATCATTTCCACAACTTTTCATGTTAGTATAATTTGTTCAAAAATGGTAATAAATACATCCTTGAAGTCAAATAAGAATCATTGCACAATCTAGTGTAACTTGTTCTTACCAGCGACAGTTAATCACACCACCAGGATCTCACATGAAAGAAAATAAGCAAACATTTGGGTGTTCTGTAATTACAAACCTCACTAAAAGCACACTTCCTTCTTTAATCAACAAATACATGAAAGCGTGCTTTAAATACCCTTTCAAGCGTGCCATCCTGCCTGGGAACAGCCACCACTGAAGAGAGCAGCGATCCCCATCTACAGCGAGCAAACGGTCTCCTCCGGCACTGAGCAAACTAACCTCCCAGCCAGAGAACCCCAACTCCCTTCCGCCAGAGGTCTAACCATCAATTGAAAACCCAAACATTCCTAATTAAAGCCAAGAAAAGGAAGTCTAAGGAAAAGCCAGTCTAAGGAAAGCCTAATTTCTTCACCTCTGGGAGATAAGACTCCGCCCAGGCTCACCTGGACTGGAAGAAGTGCTAAGAGGTCACTCATGGAACAATTTCAATTATACCAAATAATAATATTCCTTTTCAACACATAGCACCAACTTCACATAATCTTCACCAAAAAATGGGAAAAGTGAGCTCTTGCACTCCCCTTGGTGGCTGAGCCCTGGGTTTGCCCTCGCCAGGGTCACCATGTCCCTCCTCTCCGGGGCGGGAGGAAGGCTTTTTCTTCCTACATTATCATCATCATCACGATTCAAACCCAGGACTGCCCGGCTTTCATCTCCAGCACCTTCCTCTCCCCAGCCACCACCGCTGGGGTCTGCTGGCACTGAGAAATTAAGGTTGGCCACAGAACACTTTGGTTATCTAGTGTTTTTGTTCAAGAAGGTGAAACTCAGCGAGCAGCTGGAGACCACAGCGCTTCCCTCTGCTGCTGTGAGAAGAACTGATTTTGCAGTTTCAGGTGCTGGTTTGGATGGGATTCTTTGGGCCAAGTGGTTCAGCAGCTCTTGGGAACCAAGGCCAAGCAGGGACATCGTGCTTGAAATGAAAGCGGCACTGGGGCCCCTTTGCTGAGGAAGAGCGGGGAGGGAGGATGGAGAGGGCTGGCAGCTCCCGCGGGTGCCGGGGGCAGGGGACAGCGGGCAGGGACCCGCAGTGCACGTGCCAGTTGTCCTGCGCTGACGTGAAAACCCCTGTGGCTTCGAGGAAACCGCGGTGGTTTGTGTCTTATGTGGTTCATGTTAAAAATTTCCCAACAGCGATAGACTTCAGCTGCCAGGATCAGGGAGAGCGTGTGCATCTAGCATGAACTGCCCCCGCATGGGGCTCTGGGGCATTTTTTTATCCTTTTTCCTTTCTTTTAGATAACTATTGGGGCTCATAACAAGCACTGTCACTCCGGCACCACTCCCCTGATTGACTTTGCGACAAGGATCTGTGGAGGAGACGGGCACACAAACAGCAAACACTCTGCAGGCACTCAGGCAAAGAGGACTAGAGAGGCTTGGGTCGGGTTTGCTTTGCTTTGATTTTTTGATAATTTTTTGTCTGATTTCCAGAATTACTTCTCTGGTATTTCTAAACAATATTATAAAGCAAAAACTAACCACAAAACCGTAGTAAAGCAACTCCGAGGCTGAATAAAAACCACACAAAAAAAAACAAA